>OY796881.1:6120162-6216211 GCA_963680785.1 Diplosoma virens | reverse complement strand
CTACTCGAGGCAACTTTTATCAAAACCAAACATCCGGTTTTATGTAAACAAAAGGAATTTGTTTACACATTAAAATAACAGTGTTTCTCCTGGGTAATTGCACATAGTGCGTTTCTCCTTTCCGAGATTACACTGTATTGCACCACACTTGTTTGATTTTGTGCAATTGTGCCTTTCTCCTTTCCGAGACTGCAACACCTTTCTCCCAACTGTTGAGACTATAAATACCTTGATTTTCTCTGATTCGTCCCATTTTGACGCGATTGCCACTGATGAGAGCGTCACGAAAAGCTTATGGCTCCGATAAAATCAACTTTGTTTAAAGCGATATTAAAATATAACAGGTATTGCATTGGTACTTCTTGTCAATGTTTTACACATCATTTGAAGAAGGAAATGATAATTTCACATAAATTTAACTTGTAGCTTAGGAATTATTGCAAAATTTCATACTCTGGGGTCATTTCTGACCCCATTTCAGGTCCAGAAAGGTTAAAAAGGAAAGTGGCAATATTCTATTTTCCCAGATCAGTAAAAACTGGAGTTGTCAAAATTCACTAAATCCCTGTAATCTTGATTCAGCTTACTGTAGATAAACATATAGATGAAAAAAATTGGCTATATTTCTCATTGTATGTATTCCCTATGCATAACCTGGTTAACATGGTTACATCTAGAAATCATTTTCCCCAGATCTTAATTTGTTGAAATCTGTATTTCTGTGAAATTACCAGCAGATCAAATTATTATGTTTTTAGGCAGGACTATTTTTTCTCAGTGAATCCTTATCTCAGATTGTTCGCTGCTTTTTACCTTTTCCTGAGTGGATCAAGTACATACTTACTTCATCTGCATGTGTGGCCCCATTTATTTGCATTTTAGTGGGTCTACTGTACTCTTTCATCAAGGTAACACAAATAACTATTTTAATTAAATACTTTTTAATGAACACTGCATTTGTTCCTAGTGTAAATAAAGATTATATCATTTCATTTACATGCTTTTTGAATTTGTTTGAAATTAAAATTAAAATTAAATTTCTTTGATTTTATATTTCATGTAATATAACCAAATAGTTCTTAATCAAATATTTCCTTTGAAGTAAACAACCCCGTTTTGTTTTCGCTCATCTTGCTTCTGGTATGGCTGTATTGATATGTGCGTGGGCTGACGATAAAGTAATGTTATTATTTCTATTGCAATGAAAGACAATTGGTATGAAATTTTAGTTGTTCGAAAATGTTACATCCTGTCCTTTACATTACTCACGTTCAACCGTTTTGGATTTTGACATTTCCATAATGTACAAATAAATGTCTATGTTGATGAATAGTCTTCACTGCTAGTTACTAGTCGTATTTTTATAGTTAAAATTTGAACTGTTCAATTTAAAAAATAAGCGAAGAAAGATACAATCTGAAATGTATGGTGAAGCTCGGTAAGACCGAGAGTCTGCAATTACTAAAACAAGTTTATGGAGAAAGTAGAATGTCTTGATCGCGAATGTTTGAGCGGTACAAGTGGTTTGCGAGTGGACTTGAGGTTGTGGAGGATAAATCAAGATCGTTATGACAACGCCCTGCCACACACCGGCTTGAGCGTGAAAGGATTTCTAACAAAGAAGCAGATAAAAGTTGTTGATCAGCATCCATATTCACCGGATCTTGCAGCATGTGACTTCTGGCTCTTCCCGTGATTGAAAAGTGTAATTAAAGAAATGCATTTCGGTTCAGGTAATGAAATTAAAAAAGCAGTGACGAGCCACTTAAGAACCTTTCTAAAAGGACTTACGTCAATCCTTTCAAAGGTGGCAGACGCGAATGAAGAAATCTATTGTTTCAGGCGACGATCACTTGGAAGGAATACGTCATAATTTTAGAATAAATGCTGTATCAATAAAATCCCCTTACTGTATTGTCGGCTCACATATGGTGTTTTTTGTTTTGAGCAGAACCACTATTGTTTTTATTGTTTTTTAAAGTTTTTTGTAGAGGTGGTCCTACCTAAGGTTTGACAGAAGTCTATGTGCAAATTATACCTGCACGCTTTTAAAAATTAACAATTACGTTCTATGCTATGAACCAGGCCGGCATTGAACAAAAAATAAACTGGGGGAAAAGTTCAAAATGTTAAAGTTCTGTTTGCTGGTGAAAAATAGGAAAAGAAACGACAATATTAAGTTGACAACATAAATCTGTGTTAGGAAACACTGTTGTAAAGACCATATTAGCATGATTTTGATATGTCCTAAGGAGAGATAACAGATGATATTGATATATTGTTATCAAACAGGAGGCAAAAAAGGTGACAAAAAAAATTATACAGGGTGTTTCAAAAAAATTTGACATCATTTGACATGTAAATATTACAAAAACTACATAGTCGAGTCAAATAAAATTCAACAGGGTTAATGTTGAGCTGAACAAGATTTATTCCTGTAAATTTGAATAAGAAATTCAAATGGACCTGAATTTTATGAAAGGTTTTACAAATGTTCAATATGCGCACCGACTGTGACACGGCACGCGTGAAGTCGGTACTCCAGCTCCTAAACATGATGCAGCATGTCTTGGGTAACAGTTTCCAGTGCGGTGGTGTTTCTTTGTTAACTACCTGTCTTGCACGAGAGTTAAACTGGAGACTGTTACCCAAAACATGCTGCAGCATGTTTAGGAGGAGCCAGAGTACCGACTTCACGTGTGCCGTGTCACAGTCGGTGCGCATATTGAACATTTGTAAAACCTTTCATGAAATTCAGGTGCCTTTGAATTTCTTATTCAAATTTACAGGAATAAATCTTGTTCAGCTCAACATTAACCCTGTTCAGTTTCAATTGATTCGACTATGCAGTTTCTGTAATATTTACATGACAAATGATGTCAAATTTTTTGAAACACCCTGTATATACGTTTATTTATATTTATATACAGTATATATACGTGTGTATGTATGAATGTGGTAATTATCAAATACGAGGTATACTGGTCATTTTTGTAAAAGTAAAAGATGTGCAAGACAGTAATACATAAAAGAAGTTGACTTTTAGGAAGCAGATTAGAGGATGTTTTTGAGTATTGGTTTAAAAGCTTTTTAACTTTTTCTTAATCTGCAGTTCATAGTTAAAATTGGTCTTTCGACATTGCGACGTCTGTTCATCCTACTAGTGCCAACTGGTGATGTATACGCACTCTTTTGCTTACATGGTGAGTTCCTATGAACTCCAATTTGCTTGTGTACCCCAATGAAGAGGCCTATCAAATAGAGTATTGTCTATTAGAACGTGGTAAATCTAAGAATATTTTACGGAATCTAACCAACAAACTACATGCCTACCTCATAATACAAATTTATTGTATTTTTGATAATTATCAAAAGTTTTAATAAAACATATCACATTATAAATTTATAATGTCATATAGAGTATAAATTCAAATATATTTAAGGGATATATCTGGAACATGTTTTCTTTAAAAGTCTTCTATAGTGCTAGCTCAAGGGACCTAAGAATTTTTTATCACTTCAGTTTAATCCAGTGAAATAAGAAATTTAACTTAGTACTATTTTATTGCGAACACATTGCTACCTGCGAAACAATTCTTTAAATTTAAGTTTTTAACATCTTCAGTGCAAACAAACATTTTCCATATCATTGAAATAGAAGTTTTGTAATTTTGATTTCTTTTGTATTTGCAGCTGAACATTCTGCACTCCAAAATCAAGCTCGTGATTTGCGGGTGGAACTGCTGGAGGAAGGCGCAGGTATGGACGTGCCGCTGTCTGTTCAACAGATCGATAATGACGTTGTGTTATTGTGTTAGTATGACGTAATCACTCGATTTAGGTAGTCGGAAGACCGCTGATGAGAGAGATCGAATCCCACCGATGCTGTCCTATTTGTCGCGGGAAATATAGCCAACCTATGGAGCTTTCGTGCGGTGTAAGTTCAATCGCATTGTTTATATGTAACCGCTGTTTTTACAGACTTTATAAATTAACTGAAAAAAAAGCAAGGTCTTCTCGCATTCCGTTCTGCTCAGTTATAGGTTGTTTCTGCTACTGTCCAGCACCAGATTTTATTGACAAACAATAAAAAGAACTTATGTCTCTCGCAGTGTTTTTATTCGACGGTTAACCGGCGACTTTTGACCTTATATGGTCATATTTAAATTTAAATTAATAAAATATTTCTTGCCCGGCAGCCACCAACGACCAAGTGAGGAATCAAATCAGTTTATTTTGATTCATAACCAAACGAATCCTATTACACTGACTCGATCTCCATTTTTTCCAGCACATTTTCTGCCACGGCTGCTGTCAGTCTTGGTTCGATTGGGACAAGCATTGTCCTGTCTGTTCAAATGACCACGTCAGCGGCCTTGTCATGGGACTCAAGTCTTCAAGCCCTCCTGTGGTGCAAGTGTCGTCGAGCAATTCAGAGTGGAAAAGAGGAAGCACCGATTACATGATTCTGCTCTTCTGAAGTCCTATTGAAATTGAATAAACTCTTCGGGGAAGGACACGCAGCCGATCGCTGGAAAGAAACGCGGTCGACAATGCTGATACGAACGCGAATTATCGCTTCTCTACTCCGCGTGGAGTGTGAACACTCATATGACGGGTTAACTACTATGACGCCTGATGTTAAATGCAACTTATCGAATGTTGTGTATAGAAAAGTAATGCAGAATGGGCGGTCTTTGTATGAAGTTACCGGCTTTGATGTTTGCATTTTTGCTTTGTCGACACCGCATAGAAGTTCAATAAGCGATATTATAGATGTGCTTTATTGATCATCAGTAGGAGTAAAATAATTTTAAGTACTTCGAAAAATTGCGTTTTAACGCTGCTCGTCATCGATTAAGTGGAGCATGTCGTGCGTTGGTTTTGTAAACTTGTGTGTTTTATAGAAGGATGCAATAACGCCCACAGTTTCATTATTTTATTCGAAATTAATTTATTGTTATTTTAAGCAGCCCACCTTAACAACCAAATCTCTTCTTCCCCAGCAAAAAGTTCTAATTTTGCAAGTTTAACCATTAGTCTTAGATCTACTCTTATTCATTTTGATTACGTAAAATGCTACAAACTATTGCGTAAGTTTCCTAGTATTTCTATTTGATCGTTTTGTGATAAATTTCTCGTATGCGCTTAGTTTAATTAAAGGGGAATTGCAATGGCAAAGAACCCGATATTAAGCTTTTGCGTTATTAAAATCTTCCATCGAACAACCAGAGCAGTATGGCGCGTTTACAGCCGTTTACAGTAATTTTTTCTTTCAGTGCGATCTTGGTTTGTTTTATTGACGCTCAAATCCACTCATTTTTTCAAGAAAAAATGATTATTCAAGAAAAAAGATTGCGCTGGAAAAAAAAGTACTGTAAAGTATTCGTCAATGCCTGTATTCGTCAACCATAATAAAACAAAGAAAGCGAAAGGCAACTTTTATTGAAAAGTTTTAAATTTTTTTGAATATCCTAATCAAAAACTACAAAATATTTACAATTCGACGATATTGATACCTTTGTTGTAGCCAAATTTAAAAAAACAGGTATGAAGTTGCATTTAATACAGCAACATCAAATCAATGTTTTAAACTAGAATTGATTTTAGATTTCTGTTTTTACTGTACACTAGAAGCAATCTTCAGTGGAATTCGCCTTCAAAAAAATTAAAAAAGGGTCGATTGAACAAAAACTTTGTACGATTCCTATACATGTTTTTTTTGGCATTAGGCCTACTTCAATTTCCATTTTTCTTTTTGGGTAGTGGTGGTCGTCCATAGGAGCTACAGCACCCCAATTATCTGTGCAGTTTTAAATATTGTCAGCAACGATTAAAAATTTTATAATTTAAAATATTTTTTTAAATTTTTATTAAATTAACTTTGTTGGATTTTTAAAAAATGTTATTAAATTTTAAATTGGCAACTTCTTGCTGCTTTGAATTTAGCTCAAAAAATCACACAAAATGACGCATTCCATTGACGCTTTATACTGTATGATACTGTGCAATAAGTCTACGTTTGAACTGCGATAAACGTAGCTCACTCAATTCACTAAATCTTGGCTTTCTTGGCATAAATTTGAACATCCTTCAAATTAACACAATTCGTGCTTTACAGACGGTAGATTCAGGGCCGGCAAAAGTGGAAAGCCATGGCATAATTGCTTTTAAAATTTGCAAGATTGAAGCATTATGTTAGATTTGTCTTACAACCACATAGTCGTTACCAAAATCTAAGCCAACAAAGTTTGAAAATATCTTTTCGAAAAGAAGCACCTGATAAAACCGTAGTAATTTAGCGAGGGGTGGAAAATTTAGAAAAAAATTCTTTTGTTAAAAAAGCACTCTCAACAAACGTATTAGCAAGTTAAAAATTTTTTTCCCAAGACAATTGGTGAAAACCAAAAAAAGGTCTTCACATAAGTTTGAACTAAAGGTGTAAATCTTGTGCCGCAAAATGAAGGCCGAAAAATGAAAAAAGTTTCCATTTGCAAGAAATACGTCCCACCTTTTTGAATAAATCAAAAATATTTGGGGATTACCTAAATGAAACGCCGCGGCGGAAAAGTAAAAACCTTTTTTATTAATTTTTTGGTCTTCACAAAGTTTTTTAATAAAAATTTTCTCTGTTGTACGTACGCTTAAAACTTGCGTTTGTTAAGAGTGTCTTTTTGACCAAGAAAGTGCCCTTCTTAAAATTTTGCCTTGCCAGCCAAAAATTTTTCCGGCGCATCTGATAGCAGGGCCTCGTTGCTTTTTACTCGCAAGCCGCTACTGGTTCTGAGACATTCGGGTCATTTGGTTCGTTTCAGACAATATGTGGGTGTTCCGTTCCTAAAAATCGCCCACACTATGTATATTCACAATCTCATAAAAAATCTCTTTGATTTCACTTGGTCCGGCTCAAATAGCCGAAGAAATAACGATTTTATAAGTAATTTAAATATTTTACATTTAGTTATAAAAAAAAAATGGCAACACTGCTTAGTATCTTGAATCTTGAAGTAACTTCCAGAACTATCCGCTTGACCTGTTTTCACTATGACGTAATAGTGATTGTATGATTGAGTAAATTTCAGAACGATCGAGAAACCTTACCGACTGGTATAAATAAGGTTCGCTTGAAAGCAGTATTATGATTCAATGATTCGATAATTCGTTGTGGTGACTTAGAATTGGAAAATTGTTAGCTGTGTAAATTCATAGTTTTTTGGTCGCAAGTCTTTGGTTGTCTACGTGATTATTGAAGAATTAAGCTGCTGAACCTGTACGAGGTGTGTTTGAAAAGTATCGGGACTGTATGCTTTGCACAAACAACACTTGCAACAGTGATAAAAGCTTTGTTTTTTAAGATGGCGCAATGTCTTGTGGTTGTAAAAATTTAGTTTCAGCATTCTGTGACAACCATATGCTTTTTTACAGGCTTTTCTTGAAAGGTGCTTTACTGTAGTTCGTTTTGGGATAATTTATTTAGTAAATATTTTTTTCTTCTTTTGTTAACAAATAATGAGCATTGAACAAAGAATCAACTTGAAGTTTCTCGTTCGACTTGGAAAAACTCCAACTGAAACATTCAATTTGCTCCAAGAAGTTTACGGAGATGCTACGATGTCAAGAACTCGGATTTTTGAGTGGCACAAGAGGTTCAGAGAGGGAAGAGAGGATGTGGAAGATGATCCTAAGAGTGGAAGGCCAACAACAAGCAGAACAAACGAAAATGTTGAGTGTGTGAGAGAAAAAGTGCGCAGTGACCGCCGCCTTACTGTTAGAATGATAGCAGATGAGTTGAGCATGAATAGTGAGAGGGTGTGGAGGATCATTACAGAAGATCTGGGGATGAGGAAGGTTTGTGCGAAAATGGTACCAAGGTTGCTGAATGATGGGCAAAAGGAAAATCGTGTGCAAGTGTGTCAAGACATCCTGAAACAACTTGAAATTACACCAGATCTGCTGAGTAGAGTTGTTACCGGTGATGAGTCGTGGATGTTCGAGTACGATTCACTCACCAAACGGCAGAGCCTTGAATGGAAGAGTGCATCCTCACCAAGACCCAAGAAAGCAAGGCTGTTCAAGTCCAAAATTAAGGTGATGCTGATTGTTTTCTTTGATGTTTATGGAATTGTTCATCTAGAATTCTTGCCACAGGGCCAAACCATTAACCAGAATGTTTACAAAGACATCTTGCGACGTTTGATGCGTTCGGTAAGGGAGAAAAGAAGAGAATTGTGGGAGACAAAGTCATGGCTGCTTCATCATGACAATGCTCCTGCTCACAATGCCTTAAGCATACGACTATTTCTTGCAGAAAATAACATTGCCGTGCTGGAGCAACCACCCTACTCGCCAGATCTGGCTCCCTGTGATTTTTTCTTGTTTCCTAAACTCAAGGGAGTCATTAAAGGAACCCGTTTTTAAGACTCAAAAGCCATAACAACAGCCGTAACGAAGGAACTACGAGCGATCCCAATGGAATCTTTCCAGAAGTGCATAGAAGCATGGCAGCAGAGATTAGAAAAGTGCATTCGAGCTCAAGGAGATTACTTTGAAGGGGACAAGTTGTAATTTTTACGTGGCATTTCAAATAAAATAATTATTTACACAATCCCGTTACTTTTCAAACAGCCCTCGTATTTACTGTTGATTTATATTATTCGGGCTCCTAAGTGGATTGGAGCATATTTCTTATTAAAGAAGATATTGTGGTAGTCTGAGCTGTGACTTAGCTAGACTATATTTTTGCTGTCGCTGGTTCGAAGGTCAGATCCAGCAAGAAGATTAAGAATTTTATCGTTTAGTAGACACCGAGATTGTGTTATCGGCGAGGCCTTCTTTACAGGCGCCGAAAAGGTAGACGATTAAATAACGTACTAAGTTACCGAATAAATTTGTTACAAAATTTCAAAAACTTTTTATCATCGGAACAGTGGGAAATGAAACAAAAAGCCAACTACAGTTGGAAACGCCAATGAGGAAATAGAACAAAAGTTAGCAGGTGAATGTAATTTGAACGGGCGATACATTATGAATTACTGGCCGCCGGCTTATCACTTGTCGGTGTTTACTCCTCTAATCTATTCTTATGCTGTTAAAACTTTATTAAATTGTTGTAAATGACTACAAATAACGTAGTTTTATTATGAAAAACATTTATTGAAAAAATATACGTTTTTGAAAATGACTGCTTAAATTTTTTAAATTTAGAAAAGTTTGTTGAACAATTAAAATAACTCTATCAATCTCTGATTAAGAATCAACCTCCGGAATAGGATGAAGGAAAAGAAAGTGGATTGATGCAAGTTATTGACTTAAAAAATCCAATCTTTGTACACGTAATAACCTGTACTGGAAGCAATGCGTTCTCACTTGCTGGTAACACGAACGTATGTGGCGTGGAGTAAATTCTATCGTTGCGGCCCGCGTAAACAAGGCGCTAATTTTCAAAACAAATAATTCTGAAGAAAACGATTTCTGATTAAAACATAATCAAAGTTGATTAAAAAGTTATAAATAAATTTGTGGGAAAAAATTGTTCCAGATTTGTGCGTCAGATCGACTGCTAGGTGGCGTCCGTGGTCTTCGCTCAAATGTTGAAAACGATGATTATTACGATCGCGATGACTATTGAAAAAGTGAACAGAAGGGCAATTTTTAAAATCAGTTTTGAATTTCGTTTTAATCTTTCGCAAACTCCTCCCTGAAAAAAGAAGTTGAGTTTATCTTGTTCCATAAAATATAATTTATCTTATTTAACTGGAAGTTTCTAATTGATTTTAAACGTTACCTATGAATCCCTGTTTAGTCGAGACAGGCCCAATTTTTAGCCCTCGTCCCGGTGCCCAGTCCAATCAAACAAACATTTTGTCCAGCCCGGTCAAACATTTTGTTTCGGAATTTTTGATTTGAAATTTGCTTTTGCTACCATCTTCAAATCTTCGACTAGTTCAGTGCTCAACAATTAATTCCTACAGACCTTCCGGAACTCTGCGGCATCCATTGAAAGTGAAGACCTTTTTTTCTTGATCTTAATTTGATTTAAAACGTCTTTTTATCTGAAGTGTCAAGATGCGACGAAAATGTGAAATAAAGATTTTTTTGGTCTTTACTTTATGGTAAACGTAGTTATAACCATAATTGACATCATATTAACAGAGTATTTTAAAAAGTCTATTGGACAAGGAATGAACCATTACGTTAAACTATTAGCAAGGTTAAATTAATTAGCAACGAGTTCTAAAGTGACAACTACAGTGAATGAAATACAAAATACTTTTAAAATTTCTAGATGACTCATCCATAGAAAAACAACTTTTAAATAATCTCTGCTGCAGTAACATCCAAATTTGGTCCAGCTGTAATTTACGAAGAACATTTCTAACCACAAATAGTTGATAAATAAATTTGCCAAATTCTTTCATAGATTTAGTTTGAAAAAAATTTGGTGAAAATAAACTTTCAAAAAAATTGATCAAATCGATCAAAATTTTAGAGAGTCACTAATTGCAATTTTTTTTATCTGCCTAACACACAAAAATCCCAGGAGTAAATTGTATCCGTTACAACAGAAACTCGATATATAAAGCAACTAATAAAACAGTAAAATTCCATTTATAATCTCTAGGAGTTTCATGGTCCATTTTTTAGAAAAAAATTGAAGGGTTAAAATGATTAAAACATATAAAAAAACATAATTATATTGTTAGAATAGCAATTATCAAAGAGAATTACAGCTAAGATTTTTTAGTTATTCGGGTATAATTCAAACGCAATGTTTTGAGACATTGGTTATTTTTACAAACAAATTTTGAAATAATTAATTAGAAACCAAGCCGCTGAAAACATGAGAAGCACCAGACTCGAGTTTTGCTCTTATTAAAGGTTGTCATTGATGCTTGTCTCACGTTTATCTACATGTTTACTATAAAAGTTTTAACCAATATCACTTCAAAAAACTTAATTCTTCAAAAACCATTAAGAGTGATTGGGGTGAGTTAAAATGTTAATTTTAAATTTTCTTAATATGAATATAAGTGAACCCTAAAAACAATAACTAGAATCTAAAAATCGGATTGTAATTTTTTAAAGTACGCGATACTCACAAAACAAGTAGCTTTGAAAGATTTTTCCATTGAAGCACTAATTTCCATGTCGATAGCTACAATTAAAACAAAATTTGTACGCTGAGAAATATTTCTCAAAATCAAAAACTGCTTAAATGAAAACACAACAAACTTATCATCTAATCGCTACACAACAAACTCACACTTTTATTGCAGCACAACAAATTGCGACAAAAATTTTTAAACAACCTTGCCGAACTAGGCATTCGTGCTACAAGTGGACGATTCATAAATAAAATACAAATTCTGTGGGAATACGTCCAGGCTTCGTGTTTTCATACCAATGACCAGTACCTGGCCTGTTTGCACCAAACAACTTTGTTTAAGCTCAATTGCCTGCGGATTGGTGTTGGGCAATTCTATTTTTTAATGCACAAATAGAGTCTCGTTCCTTCCCTGATTGCAAGAGCGGCGCAATTGAACAAACTGTAGATAATGTTTCAAGACCGTGCATCGAACGTCGGGCACCACATATGCCTCCAACAGTTCTAGATGATGAAACTCAATGCTGGCTCAACACCATCGCTGACAGCATCTAAATGGGACAGTGGAGCGCCCTGGGGAAGTAAAAGATTAGCCCTCGGCTCCAAACCTGTCTATGTCTGACTGGGAGCCAAACCTGTCTATGTCTGACTAGGAGTAGATACCCTAACGTAAGACGTTGGCATCACATTTGTAGCATAGGTGCAACACAACGAACTCACAACTCACTCGAAACACAACAAACAACTCAGCCGTAAATGCCGCAATTCAAAAAATTTACAACCACGCGGCAACACAACGAACTTACAGCTGTAGTTTTCTATCGTCCAAACTTGTACGGAAACATTCGCCTAAAAAATAGAATCGATAGTTAAGCAACGTACTTTATGCAGCTGAATAGACAGCCGATTATCAATATTTGCCACGATGTTGAACAATAAAAAAGATAACGAAAGGACAAAGCACACTTATTGATTTTTTTTTAACACCAAGATATTGACTATTTGGTGACGTTTCTAGAAACTGTAAGTGGAGATTTGTAGTGAAACATACAGAAGAGGCAAATAAAGAAAATATTTAATTGGTGAATGTTGTGATATAAGCTCGGGTCAATAAACTGACTTTCTTTTTCGACGAAAAAATTTTACTTGTGATTGTTTCTTTACAAGATAAACTGATTATTAGTTTTTTGAGCGATAATTTGGTGATAAAAGATGCCAATAAAATTGTTAACTTTAAAAACTGTTAACCGTAAAATATTTTCTGAATGCAACTCTGACTCACAATTAATGAATTTAATAAAACAGTGATTTTTTGGCCTATATCGGTCATCCTGGCGGTAGACGTTCTGCTGTCTTGTTTTGATGTCGTATTTTTCAAAAGTTTACAGTTGTTGTAAAGCGATAAAGGACAGTGAAAACCTGTTTTTATTCCGTTCCACATCATAAGATCTAAAAAAAATGCACCACATCAAATCTCGGTTGCTCCGTGCAAGACTACATGCATCAGGACATCAATAATAGGATTGCAGCAGCCAGGAGTAGCCCATTAAGGTTTTAACCGAGTGTGATAGGAAACTGTGTTCTGGGTGCTAAGCTACAACGTAGAAAAAGAGAAACATTAACTTTATATAAAAGAGAAACATTAACTTGATACCTCTAATTAAAAACCAGTTTTTTATATAACAAATTCATCATTTTGATCTTCGGGTCTACTGGTCAGTATTAAATCCATTGAAAGAACGTTTTTTCGACAAATATTAAACTTAAGATTTTTCGTCCTAACATTGTGTTTATATTGTGATTAATTATAGCGTATCTAGTATTGATAAGCATCGATTTTTTAATTACTTTTCATATAAAAATAAAACATTAAGGAAAAATTTCTCATGAAAACCGAAAACTAATCTCAATTCATTTGAGGCCTTTGAAGAATAGATTCTTTACTGATAAGCCTGCTGGACAATCGACTGTTGTTATGAACACGTGATGAAATGTTCGATGCGCGTGACTCACTCGTTTCATCGGCAGAAACAGCGGAGTTTAGCAGGAGTAGTTGGAACAGATCGCGGCGGAACTTCTCCATGCACTCTCGGAAACTGTTGCATTGCAGCTTGAAAGCTGAGCAATTCATTCTGTAGTCATTGCCTTTGCTATCTGTTCTAAAAGCAAAATCATTTGTTCAATAAAATATTTTTCAATCTTATTCCGTCCATTGCAGATACTATCTTATGAAGGAAAATATGCTGAAGTTTTTGAAAACGTAAAATCATAATAATGTACGAATTGATCGATAGATTGGAAAAAAATTTTCAACCTATCAATGTAGTGTCAAATGCACTTATTTGATCGGAGGATTGCTGTTTGTGTAGACAACCTGCCGTTTAACGGTTCTAAGTAAATTCCACCATGAAAACTTCCATCATGGGTTAGTTCTTGGTAGATTATTTTTTCTCGGTAGATCACTTGAAACGCGGTCACCTACACTTCAAAGTTTAATTGGAAACTGTGGGGTTTCTCTCCATCGACGAAGACCACGACCTTAACCCTAACTCTTAACATATGGTGGAATTTATAGTCGTGGAATTTACCGGTCACCGTTTCAATGATCGACATAATCTTTATTATTTTTTTCATCACATTTTTCTAATATTGGGATTAATTTTGATCACTTTCCTCTGCTAGGCGGTGTAATTTACAATTTTAAGTTTTAGAAATCACGGTACAGAATCTAAAAAAAATTTAAATTTTTTCTTTGGAATAACATTTTTATTCTATAGCTAGCCTTTGTGCCATTCAATTTGATTCCTGGGTCGACCCACTTTGAAACTAACTAGCCAATTTCTTGCTCCTGCACTATTCCACGAAATTGCTGTAGTGTGTGGGTGTAATGTTGAGGAAATGTAGACCGAATTTGCAGCGTACTTCGACTCATGAATCAATTTTATTAAAAGGTTTGGTTTGTTTTTTGAAAAAATGGTTGAATGTTTCTGCTGTATACATAAAGTTACAGACTGCATATATACTAGTCAAGCGATTCCAAACCTACAAGAATTGCAGGCGAACTCATTTTTGGTTGGACATTTGCAGCTACAACTTTTGCTTTGGCTTTTATTTAAATAAACATAGACTTACGTACGTACAAGCAAATTACTGGCTTCTAAAAATTATTTTTTCTTAGTATCTTAATTTTATATTTAATTTAAACAACATAAATGGACAATAAACATTTTAGTCCAGGGGTGTCCTACCTTTTTTGATTCGAGGGCCATTTTGGCTCATCAAAAATATTGGCGGGTCAAACAAATAAACACCCCAATTTTTGTCCCAAAATCGTAGTGATCTCTAAAAAAAAGGTCTTCAATTTTAATCATTCCCTGATTTTCTGAATTTCATCTCTTGTTTTCTGAAAAAAAAAAAGATCTTCACTATTAATCAATCTCGGATTTCATGATTTTCTTTGAAAACTAGCGATCGTGGAAAAAACAAGATAAAATGAGGTTTGCACATGAAATCTGTCTTTGATTTCTGGCTGGATTTCTGCCAAAATGGGCGGGACAGAGCTCTTCAAAAAAATATTGCGCAGGCCACTTAAAACCCTTACATGGGCCAAATGTGGCCCGCGGGCCACGGATTGGACGCCCCTGTTTTAGTCCTACTGCAATTTAAAGCGTTTCTCACAGTTTTTTGTTTAGTTTCGATGCTTTCATAAAGTCGAATGCAAGCGTTTCAATCTTCATTTGCAGGGTTGCCAACTGCTTTCTATTTTCACTATTGCCGCTAATTGGCAACGACGAAATTGAGACTGCAAGAAGATGATGAAGGCATACAAGCTCTATCAAATCACTTAACGTTTGACCATTCTGAAAACAAAAATAACTTGTAGGCAGATTATCATTTAGATTGTTGGCAGTAGTCTAATGATTTTAACTTTAGACTAGAAAAAAACAAAACAAAAACGAAGTAGATGTAATTAAAAAAAATCCTTTTGAGATTTCTTTTGTAATGAAACTATTTTTTAGACCAGGGTTTAACAAGTTCTTCTCCTCGGCGGGCTACTTTTCGAAAATATGAAAAATTACGGGTCGCAGCCGGTTTGATGAGTAAGTGACGATTAAAAAAGTCATCACTTCCGTCTGATAGTCGTAAAGTGAATTTTGACCACACGTGAGCAGCTGAAGATCATATAAAAAGGTTTTCGGTTTTGATCGATAATCGAACTGTACCTTTTAGTTGCATAGACATTAGTAAATTGGTAATAAGAAAAGAGCATTATTTAAGCCAGGGGTGGGAAAATTTAATTGCTCGAGGGCCGCATTCAAAAGTTGATTTTGTCCGAGGGCCGCAGTAGTATTTACTGTATAACGTGAATTTGTGCAGCAAACTTACTCAAAGACCAAAGAGATCTTCACTTTGTTTGGCGACAATCTTAGATAAAACATTGAATACATGGCGTGCCGACGTTTGCGTACCACTGATTCAGGAAGATAATCTGAAATTGTTAGATCGGCTTATGGTAGCTTAACTTTTTTCTGAGGGTTGTTGAAAATCACGCACCAAGCCAAGGTTTGCGCAATTCTGTTCTAGTTATTCTAATAATATAAAAGAAACTTAATAGATACGGAAAAAATAATTAGCTAAAAGTCTAAAAACTTATAAAAAGATAAAAATCATGAGTGGAAGAATAAAAGTCGTGAATCATAAGCAATTAATGCTTTATCCACCTTAGCAATTAATCTAAATCAGGGCTTCTTAAACTATGGGTCGCGACCCCAAATGGGTTCGCCTAAAATAATTTGGGGTCGCGAAACAAATTGGCATTTTGTGCTTTGTGCCGCAAAACTTTGAACATCCCAGTAGTGCCGCGGAACTTTTGGAAAAAATTATGGTTATTGCACATGTAATCGGCAAATCAAAAAATTTGGGGACAAATTGGAGCTTGATTCTGAGTGCGGACCTTTTTTAGAGAACACCTGAAGTTGGCGACGAAAATAGATAAATCGCAGTTCGATTCTCAGTGCAGACCTTTTTTTTAAAGATCACCATGATTTTGAAAGGAAAATACGGAAAAAGGAGATCGATTCAAGGTGAAGACCCTTTTTTTTTTTTAGAGAACGGCATGATTTTGAGAGAAAAATACGGAAAAAGGAGATCGATTTAAAGTGAAGACCTTTTTTTTAGAGATCATTATGATTTTTGGAGAAAAATTGCAAAGTGCGATATCAAAACCCTCTTTTATTTTTAGAGAACACCAATTTTTGAGAACTCTTGCCTCGGGCCCTTAATTTTAAATATCCACCACTAATTGGGGTCACACAAAATTTTATTTTTTATAACGGGGTCGCAGAAGTTTAGGAAGCCCTGATCTAAATAATTAAAAAATTAAAAGAACTTATGCTGGGTAAATGTATCAATACCAATACTGGTTTGTAGACGAATTGAATGTGTAAAATAAGAAATTGATGGTATTGATGGTGCTATCAAAGTTTATCCAGCCAATGTCGGTAGGATGCCTTTCTAGCTCCGGACCGTAGGTCAAGAGAGAGTATTAAAAGTTGAAAAAACTTAAAATCAAAATTGTGTTTATGTTGAAAACTTATATCTGCTTTTGATTTCAGAGAAACAAAAATTTCCGAATAAATCGAAAAAGCTATTCAATATTTTTTAAAAGTTTTATAGTTTAATAGCATTTTGAGTTCATTGTGAAATAAGAATTGAAAAGAAGGTAAACATTTACGTTTTTTAAAAATTTTTTAAAACTTTACAGTTCTAAAAAAGAATAAATGGAAAATAAATTTGATAGGTCAATTTTTTTTCTTATAAAAAAATTTTTTGAATTTGTTTGCTTTAGGTTTCACAATTTTTTCTTTATTGGACAAAACATTTTGTCGTTTTAAGGCTATTCATTTTGTCGTTTTATATATTAAACCTCCACAAACCCTCTGTGAACCGAGGTTGACAAATGATAATTTCTGATTTAATGATTTAAGTCAGGGTTTCCCAAACTTTTAGTTCATCGGTACCCTTTGGACACTGTAGCAGGTTTGCATGTACCCCCAAAATTTTGTGACGTTTCTCTAAAAAAAAGGCTTTCAGTTAGAATCAGCCACTAATTTTCCCCCAATTCATGCCCAAAATCAAGGTGATCTTTGAAAAAAACGGTCTTCCCTTTGAATCAGATACAAATTTCCCAATTCATACCAAAAATCAAGGTGATCTTTAAAAAATGAAAACTCTTGACTTTTCAACAGCCACAAATTTTTCCCATTCAAACCCAAAATCACGGTGATCTGTAAAAAAGTCTTCCCTCTTAATTGTCCTGTTTGACCTAATAACAATCAACCGGATTCGGAAATTCTAGACATTTGAGTCTATTATTTCTTCCGGACACGGAATTTAACTTAAATAAGGATATTCTCTCACATAATAATGTACCCCTTGAGAAGCCTAAATGTACCCCAGTTTGGAAACCCCTGCTTTAAGTTATGACTTAAGTGCATTTATGATTCAAGTGTATTATAAATATTGTGTAAATAATGTATACTCCTTATGATTTAAGTGTATTATAAATTCATGATTTAAGTGCTACCTTATTAGTAGAAAAAAAGGGTTAGAATTTTTTAAAAATATGATTTAAGTTTCACCTTATTCGTATAAAAAAAAGGGAAATCAATACGATGCCAACGTATGTTAAAATTTTTCCAGCTTTGACATTGGAAAATTAATAAAAAATTTTGAAACATTTGATTTTTATTGAACTTTCTGCATTTTTTGTCAACAAACGTTAGGAAAATTATAAAAAATAAATAGTTTTCGAAAACATAATCTTTTTATTAAACTTTTTATCAACAAGCTAGACTTTTACAATGAAATCAATGTTCCACCAGCGCAACTGCAAAAGACACCGCTAAACCGCAAGGGTATACTGGCGGCGGTTCCGATATGCTAACCACATCGAGTTAGCTAACACGGATACGGGTTAAGACAAGCAAAACCCTGCAGTTCCCATTACAAACATATAGTAAGAATGGTCAAGTCAATCAACATGTAGTGTCCTGACGAGTCCTAATATGGACGAAACATTACAAACATATAGTAAGAATGGTCAAGTCAATCAACATGTAGTGTCCTGACGAGTCCTAATATGGACGAAACAGGTCTGTCGGCACTTGCTTGTTGATTGACTTGACCATTCTTACTATAAGCTAGACTTTTTTCAACAAATACTCATAGTGCTAAATAATTGTTCAAAATATTCATAAATGCTCAGAGAAAAGTAAAAAAATGTAAACAGTGAAATAATGATCACTTAATTTATTGCGACAGACATTGACAAATTGCTTTAGAGGCTGCGACAGCGTGGTCGAGTTATTACAGCGCCGTGGCTGTGATCGACAAGGTCTTGGTTCAAAACCAACTCGCGCCAATTCTGTTATGTCCTTGGGAAAGATACTTAACGGCACTTTCTCTCGCTTGGTGGTCGTGGCAAGCAGTTCTAAATTTTAATCATATCTTTATAAAACTAAAAAAAAAAAATTTCAAGCGGAACGCAATATCTTGGCATCTCTGGAAGTAGGTCGGTGTAATTGCTTTTCCTACGTATAGCGTCTCCGTCGCTTTCTGGAAGTTAGGATAATAATTATAGAGATAAAATAAAAAATATAAAATAGGTTAAACATGTATGAAGAGAAATTTTTTTATAGCTATTAAATAAGCAATGCAAATTAAAAAGATATTATGAAATGATCATTTATTAATTGGCAAAATTTATTGTTTTCCAAAAATTTTCGAGCTTGACAAAACATGACATATTACCGCCGTACAGCTTATAGCTAACCTTATCTAGAATAGGAAATCTAAACATTTCCTAATTCAACGCAAAACACAAACTATTTATCACCGTAGCTTGATCGTAAAAGTTAAAAAGGAATGCAAAATTTCTTTCTTTGTGTAATACACGGAAATCACAAAAAATGTCAGAGATTAGGTTACAAAGAACTCGTAAAGGTGTTTGCTAAAAATTTACCACTAACAAAAAAAGATAGCAAAAAAAAAGTTAAATTTCGGCTTAAAACAACGCCCTTCCCACTCCCCAACAGTCAACTTTACAGATCGTGTTCCTATTGCAATCAGCAGGGCGACCGACATGGTAAGAGCTCGATATTGATGACGGACACGATCAATACGATCGCGGTTTAAAACCTTCTCTCGCAATCCTGTCGTGCATTTGTGAAAATATTTCACGCGCTTAGCGGTCTTAGCAAACAGCCTTAAATTTCAATTGTGTCTCTAAATGAAGACTAAAAAACAAATCAACATTTAACCAGACAGTAATATCTCCGCTTATTCGAAAGCAAATCGGGCAATCGTTTAATGGCTGCTCTAAGTTTGACGCTTCAGACGTTTTCTTGCAATTCTGGAAGATACATAGAGATAAAAATAAAAAAATAAATTACTATATTTTCGGGACCTTAAGGCGCACTTAGTATTATTAAATTTTCTCAAAAATCGAACGTGCGTCTTATGTATGGATCAGATTGTGTTTTATAACAAAGCTCTGAACCAATTTTATGTTGCAAACAGTGATATTTATTTATATACCGGTAATTGTTATTTAGGTACAGCTTAACTATAAGACCTATACATGTCTGATTTCCAAGATTGCTGTTTGTTCATTGAAAACCACAGCAATTGTTTTGTAAACAGATCGTGTTGTTGCGCAATAAACTTTTTCTTTCGTTTGTTCCCTCGTTTGATCGTTTCTTTTGAATAAAATGCAAGTAAATTACAAAATGAGTTTTTGTTTCATTTGGTCCGCCTTTAACCCGGTGTGTCTTATGTATGAAAATAGAAGCGTTAGAAGCCGTTTATTGATATTGCGCCTTATGGTCCCTAAAATACGGTAAATTTTCTTCAAACAATGAAAACCATTTTACAATTTAATAAAATACAAATCGAATTACCTTGTGTAAAACTTTATCTTCTTTATGTAATGACATTTCATTTCAACAATAAGATATTGTATAGGGGAATAAATAACTCCACCTCAACAAGTCCTGCTCATCTTTCGGAAGCAGTAGTTTTTCAAAATAACAAAACAAAACAAAAAAAACAAACAAATTATTTGTTACTCAAAAAAGAGTCAGTTTTAAAAATCTCTATCAAATTTTAGAAAATAAGAAAGTAAATGCAATTTAATCTATACTTTATCTTAAAAAACGATTAGTTCAATTGTCTACATTAGACTCTTTCTTTTTTAAAACAGAGAGCAGAGGAGAAATAAAATCTTAGATGTTGGAAATAGAGGTTGGAAATAGAATTTTTTTGATTTGAACAAAAAATTTTGGCAGGGTGATGCGAGTCAGATACTGACACCAACGTTTTTGAATTGAAGCTAAACTTCCTTTAACTAACAAGCTTAATAATTGATTGCCTGTATAATAATTATTTTGTTCATTATCTATCAATACATACATCAAAAGCCTGCCTCATTCTGTTTTAGAAATCATCATATTCGAATTTAATATTTGATAAATTAAAATTTCATGAAATAGATTTTATTCAGTAAGTCTAAATTCAGATAATATATTATTCAGATAATATCAGTAGTTCAGGTAATGTCTAAAACAGAATAAACCAACTCTCCACGTGTACTAAATTTGATAAAAAAGAATGCCTAAAAATTGCACAAGTTCGCTCTTCTCCTTTGAGTCTTTTAAATTCTTCTGAGCCGAATTCACGGGTTTCGCATTTATAATCATCAATGAAACAAACTGTTTGATTAAAAAAAAACATTGAATTTCTGTTAAATGATTTGATAAGTCAATTAATGATCACACCACAAGCTTAGTAATAACAGACTTTCTTCCTTAACTGGCGCCCCTTGCATTTTACTGTTGACAATCTACAGATTATTCAAGGGCAACTTAGTATCAGTGCAACTGCCTCTCATCGATTTGCGCGATTTTAATCGGTTTTTGTCTGCATTGTCTTTATAGAAGCCTCGCTAAAGGAAACAATCAAAAGCAAAACACGAAACGACGAATTCAATCTTGTTTTTAAACAGACGACGTTTCTGTAACAAACCATCGGTTTTAAAACTTTTATTTTAAATATGGAAGGGAGTTTGCGGTAGTTGCAATTGGGGGCCGTATCAGATTTAAACATTGTGGATAGATTTCTTTTATATAATTTGTCAAAAACAATTTTTTAAAAAAATAGCCTGAAGACAAAAAAATGTCATTTTGATTAGGGACTTATAATAACTTGCTTCTTTTCAACATCTCTCATAAGTTTATTGAGTTGACCGAATGGTGTAAAAATTGAAATATTAATATCTATAATCACTCATG
Organism: Diplosoma virens; assembly: GCA_963680785.1. Classification (NCBI taxonomy): domain Eukaryota; kingdom Metazoa; phylum Chordata; class Ascidiacea; order Aplousobranchia; family Didemnidae; genus Diplosoma; species Diplosoma virens. The sequence continues at coordinate 6,194,758 of OY796881.1, read as the reverse complement.
AGGCTTATATGTCTTGTGGTCTGCGGAGCATAACTCCCTGCCATGTAAGCTGCAATTTTCCGTCTTCATTTACAACAAAATTTAAGCAAGCAAAAAAAATTTTCGACAATTAAAAAATGATTTTCTTTGATTTTTTGAAAAATAGAATTTGAAAATTCGAAGTTTATAGAAAAATTTTTAATTCCAATGTCAGAAGTCTTATTGCAAAAGTAAATTATTAAAATGAGTATCAGCTGTAAAACGTTGGCTTTGGCTATGATTTCAAGTTGATTCACCGAAAATGGTAAAACAAAAATAATATTAACACAGCGTTTTCCAAACGTCTGAGCCGGCCCTTGATTGGGTTCCTGAAAAAAGAAAATCAGTCGTAGCAAAAGTGAAAAATTCTAAAATACGCAAGTGACAATTAACTCAATTAAAGACTGAGATCAGAAGCAGGCTTAACACTGCATATGATACGCATGTTCAAATACGTCCATCTCACTAAATTTTGTTTTTTTCTTATTGTTTATACTTTACCCTTGTGTCAAATTTCCTTATTAGTTTTTCTTAAAATTTACTTATAAGTTATCGATGCTAAATAAATGAACTCAATAAACAGAGTTTGTCTTAGCAAACCTTAAATATTATGGTCGCTAGGCAAACTATAGTTTTTGCTTTGGGTTGCAGTAAAAATAGCTTAAAAACTGCTATTTTACCATCATCATTATCATCATCATCATCGTCATCATCAAATCAATTATTTGTCCTCCTGTTTTGCAAACGTTAAAATTCGAGCGTTCGTCAAGCAATTACTCCAACCTTCTTTCGAAATTTCTTAGATATTGCTGTACATTTTTTTAATCTTCAGTTATTTACCAGTGATATGGATCTCAAGACCGTATTTTTTGTATTGCAGTCAGTTTTGGTTTCAAAAGTATGCTGGTGGTCTTGGTCTTAAGGTGATGTCGACACTGAATAGCCTATATCGTATTTTGCTACATCAGTGGTTTTGAACCGTTTTGGTACTGCGCATCCCTTGAGCCATGGTTCCCCGTTTCACGCCCCCTACATTTATATTTAAACAAAAAGAAGTCTTGCAGTTGCATTTTATTTAATAATCATAAATCAGTAAGACACCTGACGGTGTTTCTTAGCAACTAGCTGTTTAATGCGTGATTTATTCCAAGACAGCGCGCATCGTAAGTCTCTTTCAACTTGTTTCTGGATAACTAGTGTAGAAATTGCGGCTTCACAAAGATAAATCGAACCAAACATAACTAGAACACGAAGGGCCTGGGTTGAAATAAGAGGTTAATTTTAACTAGAGAAATTCTTTTTCTGCTTTATCGAAAATTTCCCCTACTTCGCCTGAAATGAGTTTCTGATAAACTTCCAGGTTTCTCGCTTCTCATTTACAGTATATCAGGAATGTATTTGATAAATTATCTTTAAGTCAAATAGGTAAGTTTTTATTTGTGTCTTTATTTGTGTCAAACTTAAGGTTACCGTTTGAGAGTTGAATCCAGGTTACAAAAGTTTGCTGAATTTTCTTGTTCAATTCAATTCTTTCATAGGTCAAGTTTTGACATGAAAGACGGAATAATGTCTTGATACATTATGATATTGATGTTTTTCTCTTGAAATTGAAGGTTGAGAGTATTTAACGCCTAAAATATGTCCACAAGATAAGCCAGTTATTGTTGAAAACCTTGGGATCGAAACGTTTTCAAAAATTTTTTTTTCTTTTTGGAATCGAGAAATATTGCAACTTCTTTTATTTCATAAAACCGTTTTGTCATATCCCCTTGGACATCCATCGGACATTCGTGTGAAACAACAGGGTTACTTGTTCAGATTGCATACCTTGATGCAGGAGCTTGAATAGACGACTGTTGAGGGCCACTTTTATATAGTCAACAATCTCAACAGACAGGTCCAGAACCTCTTTTATTTCAGGAGGCAAAGTTTTGAATGCTAAGACTTCATGATGAAGTACGCAATGCGTACCTATTACAGAAGGATTTCTTTCGTTTACCTTCTGAATGAAGCCAGATTGCAGACCAAGCGTAGCTGGAGCTCTATCCGTGAACGTTCCTGCTCATGATTCCCACGATAGTTGGTTTTCCTGAAAGAAGTTTGACAGAACATTAAAAATATCGGCTTTTATTGCGAGAATTTTTACTGTGAGGCATAATAGCATTTCTTCTTTTATCGTTTTAACTGACGAGAAACGAGCATAAAGCAGAAACTGAAAACAATTTTCAATATCTGTCGTTTTATAACATTGTATAGCAAAGAATGGAAACTGTTTTTTTTTGGTCGAGAAGTTGATCTTTGATATCCTGAGACATTTCATTTATTCTTCCTTTGACTGTATCTTTGGATAGTGAAATTCGAGACAGCATATTAGCTTTATCTTTGCCCACTACTAGTTCTGCTGCTACGAGCATGCTAAGTTTCACAAGAGACTCCCGATGCTACGGTTCTTCTTATTGTTTACATTAACATGAAAAATCTTATCAGAAGCTTCATAAACATTCAAATATCTTTGCTGAAACTTCTACTTATGTCCAATTTTTCAATGAGTGAGTTTTTATTTAAAAAAAATCTTTAGAATTGTCGGCTAAAGCAGAATGGGCTGTGGTCAAGTGCTGTCTCGAACGTGAGCGACACATCACCTCATTACTAAGAGTCTTGTAACATATGAAGCGCGGCGGGACTTTTATGTAAATTTTTTGCAGCAATATAAAACCAAATTGAATATAGTCATCAAGATGCATTCGTTTTTTCCTGTCATTTTGATTAAAATTTATTAGTTAGTTACCCAGCTGTGGCGTGCGGTCAAGGCATGCAAGTCATGCGTTGCATGACCAAATCTTTAGGGATTGCATAACGAACTTTTGCGCGATGAGGTATAGATTTTTTAAATGTGATGAGAAATGGTACTGGTTTGGGATGAAATTAGAGAAATTTGAGGCCGATCCGAAACGAAGACTTTTTTTTTAGAGAACACCTTGGTTTTAGTATGTAAAGTAAAATTTAAGAGAGTGATTTGAGGTGATAACCTTTTTTTTTTAGAGATCACTACAAAATTAGGACAAAATTTGCAAAATCCGACAATGCTTTGAGGTGATGACCTTTTTTTTAGAGAACAATAGAATTTTAGGGCAAAAAGTGTAAGATTTGCGAGTGATTGGAAGTGATGACCTTTTTTTGTTTTTTTTGAGAACACCATGGTTTAAGGACAAATAATTGGTCTATATCTTAGAATTTTACGCAGAATTCTTTCTGCTACCCAGAAAATATTGCATGTCCTACCCATTTACTACCTAAAAAATACCTAATTGCATGACCAGTTTTTGGCATGCTAGTTGGATGACCAATCTCAGAGGTCACGGCACGCCACTGCTACGCAGGCATTACAACATGAAAAAAACATAAACTTAATCAATTTTCAAGATTGAATCTGTCCTAGATTGCTTCGCGAAGTTTACAAATACCGTATTGCCACTTCAACAAACGGACTGATAGCTGCCTTAATCTGTTGTGATTTTTCAATGACAGAATGTAGCAGCACATCGTAGGCTACATGTTTATTGATTTGCAACTGCGAAATTATCAAAATAAAGTAAACGCGATTGATACTTTAGTTGTATTATGACATCATACATTAAAATTACCATATAATGGTTCAACACGTACTTACAATAATATCCGGACAGCATGTAAGCACTAGGAACAACCATACAATGGGCGAAAAAACTTTAATTTCAAAATTAATGAAGAATGTGTTGAAAAAACAAGTCAGTGCTCGCGCCCCTTTAAAAATCTACGTACGCCGCTTAGAAAAAGCGTGCCCTAAGTTAAGAACTACTGCGCTACATTAATAGCTGCTTGTTATAACAGCCTTAGCGAAATATCCTTTTACTGCATATAAAAATTAAGATTTAGATTTACGCGTTTTTATAGGAATCTAATCTTTAACTTTTGAGGTCGCATGTGGCTAGGCGAAAAAAGAAGCCCAATTGGTCTAATGACTTAAAGTATTAACATTTGTTAAATAAAATTAGTTTATTCAGGGTTTAAAAAAGTTAAACTTTGGGACGGATTTTCTCTAAGGCCTATTTTATATTCGCTGTCCTTGGTGCTTCACCATTTCGAACATGTCTCACAAGCAAAAATCCGAGAACCGGAAACAAAACGAATCAATCAATCCTATTTGTCATGTCGATCTACGATTTGGACAAATTTTCTTCTCTCTTTTTACTTAGAAATCGTTCACACATTTGGTAAAAAAGTCTTTTTCATTTTTTTTGTACCCCTCCTCATCTGTAAGCAACAATAAGTTTAAATAAATTTAACCCGAAATTTTTGTTACGCATTCGTTGGCACCAAACAAAAAAACAAGCTATGTCGGTATTTCGATGTGTGTTTTTGTGTCTATGTAGGGTGTTTATGGGTGAATAAATATATATGTATACATATAAATCAAACGGTTTAATAAAAAGAAACCTTTTTTTCCCCGATATCAACTGACTCGTATCTCCTTGCACCAATATCTTCAATAATTTAAAATAAATTCTTTTTGGTCCTATTTATTTCTTCATTATCTATTTCTTATATTTTACATGTATAAATATTGTAATTCCGAAACTGGAATTGCAAAGTATCATATACCTGTTTGTAACCTTTGTGTATACACTATATTTCTTTTTAAACTTCATTAACATAAGCTGTTATTACAGGATGGCCATAAAGTCGCGCACCAAGGTAAATATGAAAATTCCAAAGATATCAAAATCATTTGATCTTGATACACCGTCTTCTGGTAAACATTTTGAACATCTGTAAGTTATCTGTCTTTTCTTGTATCGTTTTTGATAAATTAATTTGTTAAATTAGTATACGGTTTTCGAAAAAATTAATAAGATTGTGAGTTTTAACCTGGTATGCGACTTTATGACCACCCTTATATCTCCAATTCACTTTTTTCTTGTAAATACGTTTTTTATCTGCGTGTGTGCTAAACAAATTTTCATAAAAAAAAGTCTACTTCGGGATCTTTTCTTCGTAATTGTTTATTTTGATAGAAAATGCTGTAATTCTGTACTCGGCCAATATTAAACGTTAATTTCAGTGTCTTTAATTTCAGCCCTGCTGTAAAAATTAAACGACAAAAAAATTATTGCATGATTTGGATAACATATTCGGCTCGTGGTGTAAAACTAAAGCTTTTCAATCAAGTTCCACGGTTACTGACGTAGCAACAGATCAGTAAGTGAATCAAAAGCTGGTTTTGCTCGTACCTGCACAGTCGGGCGTCGAGCAAAATTCTGTGTATTTTTTAGCAATTTGATATATTGCGATTCACAACCAGACAAAAACAAAACCAAACAAAACTTAAACAGTCGGCCTCAAACAAAAAAAATTTGATTGCTTGAAGCAATTGATACCATAGTAACATCGTCGAAAAGTCAGCAGAATGGCGGAGTTAGTAACAGCGTTTTATTGATGGCAAATTCGATCAATTTAATTTCTCTTTTACTCATGCTGTCGTGGTTTTGGGAAAGACATTTTGACTCAGTTTTTTCTAGTTGGCGATTTTAACAAGTAGTAAAAGAAAATAACTTTTTTCACCCCACACATCAAATATTTTTCTCTCTCAAAAAACACGTTGAGATAATCGCTTGATGGTTTTTCTAAGATTTGCCATCAACGTTGTTCCACTAGTGAGGAGGATAAATAGAGACAGTAACAACAGTGAGTACTTTTTCTGATAGATAGAACGAATTTGTAAAATTTTAGAAATTATAAAAAATTTATTTCTTCACTATGAATATTCTTTCGACTTTCAGGAAAGCGACGGAGGCGCTACACATAGAGCAAACAATTACCCTGACCTGCTTTAAGAAATGCCAAAATATTGCTGTCCAGTTGAAACTTTTTATTTTGATGTTTTTAGTGTTTTCTTTATAGATAGAAAATTTAAAACTGCTTGCTAAGACAGCAAAGCAGAAAAAAGTGCCGAAAACTTTCTCAAGGAGACAGCAGAAGGACGCGAGTAGGTTTTAAACCGAGACCATATCGAACACAAACCTTTGGCAACAGTTCCTTTTTCCCTACAAGCAACTAAAAGCATCTGAAAATCCCCCTCATCTTACGCTTGCTTGAAATGTGAACGCGCTCTTAACAATAACTAAAATTTGCCGTATTTGGTGATAAGCGGCTTAATTAAGCTTTCTGGTGGAAAGTGACCAGTGAATCCGAATCGTAAACTAAGATCAGACTTTCAGCAACCCCGAAATACTCAATAGAATTTTTTTACATTGTTACCATATTATTTGCAAGAGATAATAGCAAACAGAAAAAATTGATTATAAAGATAATTATTCGAATCAAACGTTGAATTAAAATATGCGATCTAATAATAATCTTAAGGATTTGCTTTTCTTCTTCGTTTGGGGAAAATGGACAGAAGCTGGATGGTGCACTCAAAGGCCGGATATGTTTCCGTCAGTCAGATCACCAGGCGCCTGTCGACATCTGAGAGAACACAGGCTCCATTTTGATGATGATAGATGATGCAAGATTTTATTGCGTGCTTAGCTGTCTGTACCTTTGCGATATACTCACAGGTTGTTCCAGAAACCATATCTTGTTTGTGCATTTCTGAGCGAAATAGACCAATGTCAGTTCGGAAGCGGTTAAACTTGACCCATGCAGATCTGAAAAAGTTAATTCTTGGTGGAACTGGGCTAACAATTGCGATATTGTCCGCAGTGTAATCGAGTTTGTCGGCAGCGTGTTCTAGTGGTTAGAACGCCGTAATTGTGATAGTCATGGTTTCGGTTCAAACCGTCCTCGCGCCATTTTGTTGAGTCCTTGGGAAAGACACTTTACGACACTTTCCCTTGCTTTGCGGTCTTGGCAAACAGTTCTAATTAATCACATTCCTATAAAATCAAAAAACAAAATAAAAATTTCAAGCTGACCGCAATATCTCGGCATCTCCAAAAGCAGGTCGGGTAATTACTTGCCCTACATATTAGAGCCTTTGTTGCTTTTCTGTGCGTCAGGAAGATGTATATAGAGACGAAATAAGAAAAAATTACATGAGCAAGAATTTCCTTAAGAAAAGTGTAGATTCGAGAGGCTTTTCCTCGCCACTGCATGCTTTATTTATATTCCGCTCATTGTGCTACACTGGTACCTGACTGGGTTGGCTTCAGCAGTTCAGGGTCCCAGAGTAGCAACCAGGAGGGTGTCTTGATTTAAGTTGCCGCAGCTGTCCACCAGGTGGAGATAGGAGCCTTTTATATGGGAGATGTTTTGGCTCCTGAGCGCGCGAGCTAGAGACAGCACGGCTTTTTAAAGGCAAAGCTCAGTTGGTTGAATGCCTGTTAAGATAAAAAGGTTGTCCGTTGGTGTGGGACGCAAGCATCTGGTCACTATGCGCAAGACATCGTTAATGGGCTTGTCAATAATGCGAGTATGGGCACTGCAACACCAAACAGGCGCACAGTACTCAGCCGTGGAATCGACCAAGGCAAGGGTGACTGTGCGGAGTATTGTAGCTTCCGCATTCCAGCTTGATCCAGTTAATCGCTTTAGAAACCTAATGCGAGATAGTAACTTCTTGAGCAGTGACTGTAAGTGTCGGCGAAACGTGAGTGTCCAATTCAGCTTTATGCTGAGATAAATTTGTTCAGCACAAAACGGTAGGGCCAGTCCGTTAATAAAAATGCTAAGATCGCGTTATGTCTCTTTGTTGTAAAGATGAAAAACTGCCGACACAGTTTTTGTTGTACTGAGCTTGATCTTTTGTTCGTAAAGGTGGGCAGTTAGGGATGCCATGTCTCAAGTAAGAGTTTCCTCTAACGCCTGTCAGTCTTTTGCATAGTGCAAGATGGCCATGCCATCAGCGTAAGCAAATTTTCTGCCGACTGTCTTGGCAGGTTATATAAATAGATATTAAACAAGAGGGGAACCAAGACTGATCCCTGTGGTCTTAAGAGCCATTCTTAAAACGTTGTAACCTGTTTTGCTTTCCGGCATCGGTGATGAGGGTAAAATTTCGATAACAATTAACCTCCATAATCAATGAGATCATGTGCCTGTCCGGAAGACAAAGGAGTAGCTTGCAGATGAGGCCGCGGTGCCATACAATATCGTAGGCTGCTGTGTGATCGACAAACAAGGCTTTTTTTGACCGAAAAGCTATTCTCAATTTCTTGAGTTAGAAGAGTGACTTGATATACGGTCGACCTTCCACCCCGCAATCTAGCTTGCTTTCTAGGTAGCAATGGATCTATACTTGGTTCGACGCAGGCATAGGATACGTCTTTCCAAGATCTTGAAGGGATAGTTCTATAGCTCTTTGGGTCTCCTAATGGCTTATTTGGCTTTGAGATGGCAACCACTAATGCCCTCCTCCAAATTTTTGGAAGCTTATGTTGGCGCATGCAGACAGAAATTTGTTTAACAAGGACTTATAAGAATAAAGAAGCAGAGATTTAATAAAGAAGCAGAGCCATGGAGTATTAGCGCTAGGCATAGGGCGTCAGGGCCCGGAGCTTTTTAAACTTTAACAGCTAGAGGGCGTCGTTAAATTCTTTCGAAAAAAATCTCCGGAGATACTTTTGTCAGGCGATGTTTGAATCTTCCAAGGTTTGACACCTTTCTAACAACGAGTCTGGCAGACTCTCGGTTTGTTGTTTTACATACTCTATTTTTAAAGCAACTGTGAGGCAATCGAGTCGGAGTTAATGAGGCAGAGGCGGCGTGTGTGTCTAGTTCTACTGGTTAAATTGTTAATTATATTCCATGCCAGCTACCTGGAGTGCGTAAAGTTATGTTATTGACAGCCTCTGACTAGCGATCTTTTTGTTTTTCATCAAGATGGGACGGACACAAGGAGGAAGCAGTTGGATTTGTTGCTTTACTCAGCAGAGGCTGTAGAAAAACCTGGTAGAGGTTTTTGCACTCCGCACTCCAGCACGGTTTATACATTGTTATTTTTGCCACCGCGTGGAATTGACAATTCTGCTGCAAAGCCTCATCGATAGAGTTAAAATTAGGAGACGGTAATTCTTAAGATAGCTGGTTTGTAATGAGGCTGTATAGTTTCCAGTTGGCCTTGCGGAAGTTTCAGCGCTTATACGATTTACTTGGACCGGATTTTTTGGGGCTGTAAATACGATAGTTGTTGTTGAGATCTAGGAAACTCTTCTAACCTACGTCTGTCCAGTTCGGAGCTACTTAAATTTTTCCTCGCAAAAGCCAGGCCGGGATTGGTTCCAGTGTTCCAACGACCAGAAAAATTAGGGGCATCTTTAGAGTTATACAAAAGGGAAAGATTTTATTTGGCTGCCCTGTCAGTTAGGCATTTTCCATATGGATTTGTGTAATTGTAGTCCCAGTCACTGTGCTGGCAGTTAAAAACAACTGCATAAAGACAGGGATGTGGGAACACTAGAATGGCAGTTAATGTGAGAAGAGTTGGGTTCTTACAAACCGAAGACGACGACGCTTTAGTTTTTACAAAAGCTAAACAATATCAAAAGCTTTTTATTAAAAAGCAAAACATTAACACCTCTCGCAGTGTTTTGAGTTTTGCTTCCTTTTGATTAAACGTTCATAGGATGTTTGAAACAGTAAATGCAATTCCATTAAAATCCTAAGGATCTTCACTGTAAAAACAAAACAATAAACATCCAACTTAAGAGCAAAAAATCACGGCTAAATATTGAGCCAGCAGATAGAGACAACACCGCAGACGGCCTCCATTTTATTTCCGCGACGACACGCGGAGTTTAGTTTTAATCAAAAACGTGAAGCCAAAGTTACAGCACATACACATAAAAGCTCAATTCGGTAATATATGTCACTCTCGTTTAAACTACAGAATAGGATCAAAGGACGATATCTAAGCATTGTATAGTGGCGCAACGACAACATCAGCACCAGCAACATCCGAAAACCTCGGCGTGGTACAAACACAAGCGAACGATCGTTGTTCGGAAAATTCTTTAACAAGTCACAGATTGATCGCACCTTTGAAGATTAATTTGCATAAAAAAGTTTTGTTAAGCTCCAGGAGATAGAACAGTGAACTGTGGTCACACCACGGGACAAAATACACGACTATACGTGGATATACTTATTACTTTGGCGGATTTATTGGATACTATAGCGAAAAAACCATTTTTATCATCATTGTCATACACTATTTATCATCTTGATCGATTATACAATGTCATTGATTGAACTTCTCGGAAACGTTTGAATAACATCAAGTGTTCATCATGATAACAATGACTCATCGGGAAAAAAAAAATGATAATGTCAATATGGTTTGTGAACATTAAAACAGCAACATAACATGTCGAATCAAAATATGCCATTAAAACATTAAGTATATTGCAACAAATATATTCAATAATTACCTAAACAAGCACATCTTATTATTTGGCAAGTTTTACAAGCACATAATACTTCGAAAACTCTATAGCGCCTAACTTTTCATAAACCATAAATAAATATAGATTACGTAAATATAAATTAATAGCAAATGGTGCGCATTACATCAAATCACATGCGTTTGGTATAATTCTACGCCAAGCAAAAATACTTGCAAAATTGTCTGCAGAGAAAAACATCCAAACCTCGTTCACCAAAAACATATCAGCAGGCTTAAAGCAATTAATATGGTGAACTAGATTTGCAGAACAAATAAAATATTGACGTAGCATCGAGCAACAAGGGCGTGGCCAAAGGTCACGGCTCGACCCCGTTGGCAGAAAAATCAGGCAATTCAAGTAAACTGTGACGTCATAAGCGCACACGATGGAAGTGCGTTTACACTCGACTCGATTAGCAGCGAATTCAGCTTCGAATTAGAAAATAAAGCTAGCTGCTTTTGCTGTAAGTGCATTTGCGAACACAAGAATATTTTCAAACTGCAAAGCGCGATCGATCAGCATTGCGACGTAACACATGCATAGCAACACGCGTTTCTTCTAAATATTCTATTTTAGCAAGACGAAAATTAGTTGAATGCCGCGTTTAGCCACTTTGATCAATCGAAATTACAACATCACAGTGGGATCGAGCGCGGCAAGAATCACAGTTGAACATCATCCGACGGCGCGCTCGCGTCCTACAACGATCAGTAGGGTGGGACATGGTCGTTGGGTTTGAAGGGTTCGTTGATCGGGCTGGGAGGTCTTGATCTAAATAGATGAACGTTCGATCAGAACCGCAAGCAACAGATAAAGATGCGGTGAACATTGAATTCAAACAATATTTCTTTTTAATTTCATTGATAACTAGATCAACCAAAAAAGGAAACGTAAGTGATATTTCAAAACAGAGGAACAAGATAAGCCCGGATCGGGCAGCGCGGCAGTGGATGAATCTCAATATGCGTTGAGTTAATCAGGTTCTTGATAAATAACACGGTTATAAAAAAAAACAAACAAACAAGACTTTTAAACTCTTCAACTAACTGTGCATTCATCGGCAACGATAAAATAAAGTAGAAAGCTGCTAGTTAGGCTATTATGTTGCAATAATGGGAGCAAAGTCCAAAAATTTAATTTGGAAATGTTATAATGTTACAGTTTAAAGTCCGCAGATGAGTATACAGCAAAGAGGAACAAGCAAGCCAGCTGCTTGGAAACCATGTGCTAATTATCAAGACTACATAGGTCCCCGTCTAATCAGAAGATTCACTGACAATGCAAAGGATTTCGAAAAGTGGCTAAATACCCGTTTTCACTACGAGCGTTGGCGGGAATATCAAGATTGAGAATTTGTTTTAAATGTTCTTTTCCGCTTTTAAGAATTTACTTTAACTGTTACGAGTCAAATAATATATCTTGCTCTTGGTGGCCGATAAAGTCTGCTGGCGTGAAATCCGAGAAACGTGGAGGATACTCAACCCCAAATTGCTTAGGAACATAACAATGTTTATGTAGGAGATTCCCATTTTTAAAATCTCTAAGTTAAATTCAATAAAGTTAGAAAAATGTTTTACAAGATTTGTTGTAATCACAGAGCTTGATTTGAGGGGTCTAAATCTCAACTTCCTGCTAACAACTACTCGAATTTTTTTGCTTTCTGATTTGACCAGACGTTAGATCTTACACACTAACGACGATTTTTAAGTTGTATATATACATCAAAGGCAGGCGCGCTGATTATTTAATCAATCAAACAGAAAAAGAAGAGGAAAATATTTAAAGCAAAAAAAAGGAAAAAAGTAATGTGAGGATAGAGACTTTAAATGTCGGTTTAATAATTAATTAATAAAGAAAACTGGTGTAATGATAGAAAGAAGAACTAGAAGAGACAAAGGGGAAGGAGAGTAAAGGCCCATTTCCACTAGGAGCATGGAATAGAGCATTCTTCGTTTGCTTCGCTAAGCGCTTAAGCGCGGAAAGAAGTAAAAAATCAATAAAACAAGCAAAGAATGCTCCATTTCACGCTTGTAATGGAAACGGGGGTTAATGCTAGAAAAATCAAACATGGCTTCAAACTTTTATACCATTAGGCAGTAGCTCTCGACCTTTTCGCGCCTGCGGCACTCTTGCAGCAGAGTGTAGATTTTCGTTCCTAAAAAGTGGTGTTCTCAAAAAAAAAATGTCTTCACTTCGAAACTGTCTTAAATTTTTTGATTTTTGTCCCTAAAAAATAGTGTCCACTAAAAAAAAGGTTGCGGAGCAATGGACTAATGCTTTTTAAAAAGTTTCACCGCACGCAGGTTGGGAAGCACTGCCGTAAGAAATGAGAGAAGAAACCGAGTCGCTACCAATCTTTAAAATCAATAGGTAGAAAGTGTACCAGAGATGGAGGTTGTCGAAAAGACTGATCCAAAAAAAAGCTTAAAGTAGGATAAACAATAAATTAGCACATACGGTGATCTTCAGCTTTCACTCATAAATCTCGCCATACAGAAAAAACAGCACAGCATTCTCTCACCAAGCCGACAGGACATGTCGGGGATCCCGCTATTCATACATCATAAATACATTCATAAATACGTCATAAATACATTCATAAATACGTCATAAATACATTCATAAATACGTCATAAATACATTCATATATACATCATAAATACATTATCATAAATACATTCCCTCTATTCATACATCATAAATACATTCATAAATACGTCATAAATACATTCATAAATATGTCATAAATACATTCATAAATACGTCATAAATACATTCATAAATACGTCATAAATACATTCATATATACATCATAAATACATTATCATAAATACATTCCCGCTATTCATACATCCATGGTGTGACAGAGAACAAATATTTTGAATGAACTAAGTGGATATTTTTGAGAAATACAAAAATTTTTTTTTACAAAAGATGTTGTAATAAAAGGGCTCGAACTGTAGTATCAAGGTCGCTGTTAGAAATTCCATGCCGATATTAAATTTATATTAGGATCCCTAAAATAAAAGCCAAAAATGTTTTGAATTTTAAAAGTCGGGTGGAGGCGAAGAAAACGTCTTTACTCAAATTGATATTTTTTAAATTTTGAAACGGGATCAAAGGTATCCCAGCACCGAGACCTAAACAGGCAGATATTTCGTCAAATACGGACCCGTGCGGTAAATGTTTTTGTATGAACCGTCCGTACCCGAAACGTAACTTTTTCATTTTTGAGTATCGCTACATAATTCATTTTGTTTTAAGCCTTACCATACATAAATATCCATAAAGTTTTTTCCTAGACTATGATAAACTTAAATTTGAAAACGTGCGAAACAGAGCATATATACTTCTTTCGAAATTGATTTCGCCATCTGAACCCTCCTCAATTGTATATATACAAATCAGCCCGCAAGGGGCAGACAGAGGCTTATCTGCAACCGTACAGGTCTTTACCCTTGAACCCTCATTTTAACGTCTGCGCTCAGTATCGCACGAGAAATTCATCAAAGTATATTGCTACTTTAATAACTTAGTACAGGTTACGATCAAGGGAAAAACCCATGAACAGAAATGAAATTTTTTCTCGTTACCTCGTCAGTTTTAAATCAAAATGACTCAATTGTTGTCGAACAGTCGCACAAACAGTGACGTCAAACGTGCCACGTTGGCAGTATTATTCTAACAGCGATTTCCACCATGAAAAAGATTTGCGATTGATAAATATATTTTAGTGTCTAAACCGTTCGAAATTTTTCAAGTAAATAACAATTAGTACCGATCAATGTAATCTTATAGTTAAAAATACAATTCTTTTTACAGTAGGGGCAAATGCAACAGATAAGCATCCATAAGAGTTAGCGGCAAGCAGACAAATTAAGATTGAAAGTAAACAGTGTAAATTGGAAAGTTAGCCATAAAATCGAGAAATAAAGAAAATCAAGTTTTCAACACAACTCCACTGTATTTATCAACACAAAGCGATAACTTCAATGCAACATAGTAAAGGTATACAAAATAAAATATTTTTCTATTACACCTTGAGTCAGGTGACTTACTTGTGTGGCCTATGCCCAGGACAGGGTAGTAGTGTTCACTATGCAAATGACTCCAATGTCCAAACTGGTATCCCCCATTCTCACTTTTCTGCCTTACCCCCAGGTAAGGTTAATGCTGGTGGATTGGGGAGAAGGGGTGTTCACGTTAAAAGTATGCAAGTGGAAAGCAGGGCGGCTCTTGTTCAGGGTATTTAGTTATGTCCTAACCCAAAGTTTCTAAACTGGGAATTTATAATCTGAAATTAAGGATCCACAACGACCCGTTTAAGTGGTTCACATGATTTTTCTATTTAATAAATTTGCTATCTACATTTCACTTTATTTAAAAGCATCCCAAACCTTAAAAGCTTGCCAATAATAAAAGAAATTCTCAAAGGAGTCTTAACTCATGTTGAAGCATTGAGTGTTTTTCAAAAGTCAAGTTAAGATCAAACAAAGATCATAACTTGGAAGTTCAGGTATAGTTTTGTTAATGGAGTCCATAGAGTTTCACAAAATTAGCTTAGGGGTCCACATGTTCCAACGAGTTTAGAAACCCTGCCTTAACGCATAAAGACGTGGCCCGATGAAATTAACATCACCGTTATTACTGACACATGCACGCAACACTTGGACGACCAACCCGTGCTCGTTGGAGCTCCGCACGAGGTTTTCGGAAAATTTTCACCGAAAATGAATTATTAGCTCGGTACCTTAAAGAAATCGTACATCACATGCTATTTTTGCTCGAGCAAAGGTGCCCGAAACATTGATCTAATTCAACAATTTAAACGGGTGCTTACTGAGCGGTGGTCGATGCACGGTATGCAGCTGTGCAGAACATCAAGTTCCAAAATCACTTTCTTCTAATTCAATTAAACAAACACTGGTTGTTTCGTCATAAATAAAAATGAGTTAAAAATTAAACAAATTAGCTTGAATCAAACCTTTCAAATAAAAAAGGGGAGGGCGGAGTGATAGGACTTCTCGGAGTGGGCGATATCGCTTCCATAATTTGATCTTTGTACTGATTCTGCAGATAACCAGCAACGAGTAAACACAGTGGCGCAATACGCTTATTCATAAATGCGGCGCCATGTACAATCATTTCTTTTATTAATTTGAAGCAATATTATTTCTTTTATTAATTTTACGTAAAACTCCAGCTGGCTGATGAACATAAAGCCGCTGAACAAACAATAAACAAAATCAAGGGTGTAACCTCAATCAATTTGCTTCCAACCGCACTTTCATGCCAGCTTAAACTGCTCAAGAGCCAATATTTATTGTCATACACTACAACCAATATTGATATTTAAAACGAAATCACATGTATTGTAGATAGCAGAGGTGGGAAACCTTTTTGTTATTGGAGGCTATATTTTATAATTTTGAAGAAAGGAGGCCGCAGAATTTGAAACACCTAAAAAAATTGCGCAATCACTTAGAATCCGTATTTTCGTCGCCAAAAAAAAGTGATTTCTGAAAAAAAAGTCGTCACTTCGAACTAGACTCGGAATTTTTGATTTTCGTCCCTAAATAAAGTGATATCTAAAAAAAGGTCTTCACTTTGGTTCTGACTCAAACTTTTCATTTTTGTCGCTAAAAGTAGTGTTCTCTAGTTATCGGCAGTAGTCATTACCACACAATACTGTTGCCATGGAGACCGCAGGTTTCCCACCTCTGGTATATTGAATTTTGTGGGGACGAAGCGATAGAGGAGAAAATCATTTCAAAATTGTTTATGGAATCTATTGGTTTTCAACAACCTACAGTAGTATAAACAATCGTTGATGTAAATCATGCTGATATTTCGTTGAGTGGCCTTTCGTTGTTACCATGACCTTGTGATGACCTTTTTCTGTCATCAATTTAATTTATGACGGGAATTTTGGTTGCTAAAGAGCAAAAAACGGAGATGATGAACGGAGCACTCTGCGAAATTTTGTATAACACTTTAATTTATTATTTTTTTATAACACTTTATTAGCATTTATTAAGAGTGCCTTTTCAACCAAAAGAATGCCTTTTTAAAAATTTAACACGGAAACATGCGGACCCTCCTTTAACCTTCCCGCGGTTGGAAACTCTTCGCTTGCTTTAGAACAGGGATGGAAATCCTGCGGCCCACGTGTAGTTAGGGAGGAGCAAAGGCGGGTGCAGCAAAGACAGGTCCCAAGTGACGACCCTTTTTATTTTTTGAAGATCACTACGTTTTTGGGGCGAAACAAAAGTCTTTAAAATTTGGGAAAAACTACGAGTATATTGCTCCACAAAATTTTATGCGGCCTGCACCAATTTTTTAATTTTCGGATACAGCCCGCGAGTGCAATAAAGTTTCGACCCCTACTTTAAAAGAAGAAAATTTTGGATTATACCTTCATACTGAAAGTTATTTCAAATAAAGAATGTTTTCGGCCCTATAATTTATATTTATATTAATCTAAAAATGAAGTCTATTGCACTGAATATATATTAAATTGAACCGATACGCTCGATACAGTAAACTTGGTGGTGTGGCTACGTTATAACTAGTTCTGGTTTTAAATTATCGTATTTCTTCGAATATAAAATACATTTCTTGTATTAAATATTCACCCAAAAAGCCAGGTGCGGCCTATACATGAGGGGCAACTTATACAGGAGTTTAGATGACAAAAAGACATTATTAAACACGAGATAAATTAGACAGTATTTAGTCCAATGTCAAACACAGAGATGCAAAGAGAAAAAGGGTGGGAAAAATGACGATTGCCAATCTATTGGATAGTACTGGGGATGATTAACTTTGGGATAAGAATCTCAAGACGAAGTTAAAGTTGAGGGGTGTTTGCCACCCTCATGAGATACAGATCAAGATTTAGCAAAAGAAGACTGGGATAAGCTGTTTGGAAGAGTTTAATCGAAGGAAATTAATTGTGTGCATGCTTTTATTTCAATAAAAGTTGTGAAAATTTTTGTACACTTTAATAGGCCAGAGTTGAAGGTGATAATTATACACACATGCGACTTAAGTCAAATAATTGCGGTAACTTTGATTTTTGTTATAAATAATTAAAAAAGAACTGTTTTATGATGATGCTTTAGCTTTTACCGTTCAACGTCAGCTTTGCATTCACGTTTATTGAAGTTTTTCAAAATATTTTGCTTTATATAAAGTGAATTTACATTCGTTAGTAAGTCTGGATATCGGTTCACTCTTTCAAATGGGTTGCACCGAAAAAATTTGAAACCATCATAGATGAACAGCACACAAGATCAAACAATACTCATACAACGCTTACCATCGCTCCGTACATGGAAATAAAATTCTTGACAAAGTCATTCGATTTCTCTTTCCACTTATCCATCATTTCGTGACTTCGATCCTCGATCCGTCCGACAAACTCCTTGTATTTCTCTCCCATGTCCTTGAGCCGATCCTTCACTGAGTCCATAGTTTGTTGAACAACTATCTTCTTCTCCTGCAAAACATGTAAAGAATTATGCAGGCAGCTGAGCGATTTGGTTCGAGAAATGATGCATCAACTTATTTTAAACATCGTCTAGTAACAAGATTACTCTAGGGCTATGGTCCTTAAAAAATTAGCTATTTTAAAGCCTCAACACCCCTAAGCCAAAGTTAGCTATTACAAAATTTTTACCTTGGACATTAAGTGCAGACCAAAAAAAGGGTCTCCACTTGGGCATTGTTTTTGTTTTTCGTGGTATCAAATATCAAATACTATGGTGTCAATATCGCCAGTGGTTATTGAGGCAAAGTCCAAAAATACTTATACAGAGTCACCAAGATGATTGACGGGTGATATTGATGAATCAAAAGAAGTGTCAAAGTAACGTCCAAAGTGGGAGGTCATGCACTGACCCTCATGAAGCTGATGTTGAGTTCTTTGGGGGAGTATCCTCTGTCGAGATTGCGACGAACGTATATGTCATAATCCTTCACGATCCGCGTTATCACGTCAGAGGTCGAGATGCCTTTAGTCCGCTGGGTAGCGCAGAACATCCCTACGCATAAGAATCGTTCAACACTACTGATAAATTACCGGTAAAAATTTAATAAACTTGTTAGAAATCAGCAGGTTTGGCCCTATGGTTGCGCCTCTGCTTCTCAAGCAGCAGCTTGAAGGTTAAAAACCAGTATTAAGAATTTTCATAGGTGCATGCTACGTGGCCTGATTTTAATAAAGACGCAACGTCTGATCTGTTTACAAATAACCGCTGAGCTAAACGTTGAAAAATCCACCAGCGAGATGATGGCAAGCACAAGCCTGCGATGCTGATCAGCTCCTCAACTTAATATTTCGATAGAAACCGTTTCAGCGTTAAGCGGCGGTCGGAAAACTCACGACGCAGAAGCAGCCTGAGCCATGAGCAATGCAATAGTTTGCATGATCCCAAAACACAAACAGCAAGCCACTCGCGAACTACCGCCCTTCTGAGCACGCGATATAGGACAGGAAAGAGACTCCCGGAAATCGGCATCGAACGATACTGGTGCCAGTTCCTTATTCATTTCCATGTTATTGATGGCGTGAAAAAACCCGGGACAGAGTTGAATAAATTATGGTTATGTCAGGTACGCGCGACATTTTATTTGATAGGTTCAACACGAAATTACACACGCTGAGCGCCACATCGATTTTTCACTATCGAATCTGATAGCATGGAATTATAAACTGAGTAGATTTATTCTTTTCGTAACATTGAAAAGTAAATTTATTACTTTTCGGAGCATGACGGCGGGAACATTTAAACCCAAATAATATAACAAAAATAACTGATAGATTTGCGCTGACTAGCACAGCACGCCTACATTCAACAACACAACAATAATTATTTGAGCAAAAAAAGAATTTCAAAAAGTCGCACCTCTTTCCTTGATATGTTTGTAGACATCGTCAGACGAAGTAGATACGTACGGAATATCGTCATGAGCAACAAAGTCAATCTAAACAACCAAATTCTGAATTGGAATCTTGACATGCAATAAGTAAAAACTGCGGAAGATGCAAAACGTTTCACTATCGAACGATCTTTTTCAGTTTTGGTGCGAAGAAAGACAAATAGACCTGCTTTATACCCGTACACAGATTATTTTTTTTATACTGAAAAATTTTATATAAGTTTTAACAAATTGAGGAACGTAACTATAGGACTGATTAAATACTAGGCTATATATACAATACACATACAGTAAATCTCATGCGCGAGAAGATTAGTGCAGATCTCAACGAACGCGACGATTAAAATATAATGCCGCTAACTAATTAATCACTATTTTTTTAAATATTGCAATGCACTAAATACATTCTGATAACGCTAAAAAATGTGTGTATTTTTATCAGTACATAAGATCAAATCCAGTGTCTTAACCCATTTACGACAAATGTTGTGTTTTCGCAAAAAAGGTAGGGCGCGTTTCGTTGTTCGTCTCTGCCACGCTGCTGGACAGTTTCCAACCAAACTGGTTTCTTTAGTTAGACTGGTTATGTGGCAGTCAGACTAAAGTTACTTCAAGGCATTCGAGTGTTATCATCGGTTGACAGTGTAGTAAACAACATATCACTTTCAGGTAATTTTAAACACTTTCATTTTTTCTGGGCACAAATGGATTAAAAGCAGAGTGGCTAAGGCCATGGCTCTTATTTAAATCTTGAAAGGAATCTACATACCTTTTTGGCCACCCATAAAAATAGCCTTATACTTAAAAAGTTGGTAATGAAAACAACTAATTGTTAAAAAAGATCTTTACTTTGAATAAAAAGAGAAATTGCTTTTTTCTTCACAAATAAATTGACAATTAAAAAAAGATTTTACTCTACTTAAGATTTTTTTTTAGTTTTCAATTTTATTTAAGAGGCATTTTTAGATGGGACCAAACGGACACAAAAGTTAGACTACCATTAAAATAGCAACACTTTATTGATAAAAAAATGGTTCTTTATTGATAAAAAAATTTGCATAATGTTCATCAAAAAATTTCTTAAAGCAATCAGATGATTAAATACTATCATGCAATTATGACCATCTAAATCATGCAATTAAGATACTGATTATAATTACTTGATGCTTTTCCAAAAATTCATCACTTAGTGTCCAAGGGGCATCTTTTACAATTTCATCCACATATCGACAATGAAGAATAGCTTCATAACGTTCTTTTTCATTCATGACGGTTCGTCCTTTTAATTTGTGAGTCAGCTCATCATTGCAGACTGAACAAAAAACCTTACTAATTTTACGAAAAATCCTAAATTTGTTTGTTCAAAAATACTTAAAAATTTTTACTGAGCAAAATTAAATGCATAGCTTCAAGAAACAGAGAGGGGCACTTGTTGCCATTTGCAAAAACATTGGAAAAATAAAACAATTTTTATTTTGCTAAATTAACTTTTTATTCATAAAGATATTTTTTATTTTCAATGAAAAACCTTTTTAGTCTTTCCTTGACTTTTACACAAATATTTGGTTACATCTGTGCAATCATACAAATATATCGTTTGGACAAAATAATTCCACCCATCAAAAATACTTGGTCTTTAACAACTTTAATTGCAAGTGTCATTTAAGAACCAATATGAAACTTTTGAAATTGTAACCGGCAATACAAATACAGCATCAAAATCATAGGAAAGAAATCGGTTAACAAAAAAAATTGTTATATTTTACCTCCAACAATTAAATAGGTGTTGGGAAATAGATTTTTTGCCTGCATTAAAGCCCTAGCATGGCCAGAATGAAACATGTCGTAAATACCATCTGCGTACACCCGTGCAGGTCGCCCTTCTGCAAAATCAGTATTTTAGTAATAATAATAATAATCAGGGGCACAACCAGCCTCAAAAAAGGGGCTGACACAATGACATGACCTCCAAATCAGCTTCCTGGTTGCACCGCTGATAATAATTAGTGATAGCATAACAAGTTAAAACGGCAAATATGTTTAAAATCACCATTATGCAGTTAAGTGATAAAGACATAAAACTAGCTTTAACAAGATATGTTGAAATTGGGTTAAACATAGGATTTCACAAATAAACTACTGTGCATTTACAAACAATCATCTAAAAACCACATTGGTATCAAAACAAAATAAGATTGGATATTTTTATACATTGTGATGATCACTTTTTTTGGCACAAACTATTTCTTTTGTATCAAAGTTTTATTTATCTAAATTGTTGAAATTTTTTTTGAAAGTTGCATCAATAAAAAATGATTAAATGCTGATACAAGAATAGAAACATAACCTCCTTTTATAGCTTCTTCTTTTGTTAATCTGGAATATTTTGAAGAGCATGGTTGACTATCAGCAAAGCGAGCTGGTTTGTACAGAGCCTAAAAGTAACTTTTGATAAATAATGTAGTTGTAAAAACAATACACTAGCAAACTTCTTTTCATCAGCATTTGTTTTCAAAGCATTTCATAGCTTTGCTTTTGCTAAATATTAAGCAAATGTTTTATTCAAAGCTGCATTTTGCATTTTTTGTTACAATCTGTAATCACTTTGCAAAATTCTCAAACTCAGGTGCAAAGACTTCATAGTAGTTTTACTACATTGCTGTTTTATGTCCAACTGATAGTTAACTGTTTTTAAAGAATTTTGCAAACATTTTTTTATTTTGTGGATTTGTGTTACATTTTAAATGCTATTTATGATAAGTTAATTCTTGATAAACAAAGCAACCTTTATCTACTTTATCATCTGCAAAAATTAAAAAAATTAGAAGGTGAAATATTAATTTTTTTGTATGCCTTTTCCAAAGTAGTCAATTTTATTGCTTTGCTCAAATATAAGCTACTGTTTTTATTTGCTTGATACATTATGTACGATATGTGTTTAATTTGAAATTAATTGCAAAGGTTAATTTTCAGACCTGTAATCTTGAATCATTAAGTTTTGAAGCTAAATTTGTCCAATTTTGATATTTCAAATATTTTCCAGACTTAATTTATTTATGGATATTTTAATTTTGCTGTACCTTTTAGTTTCTTTTCTTTACACCTGTTTACTGATTATAAAATTAGCATTGTGGTACTTTTATTGTGTAGTATATTCTAGCATATCTAATCTAAAACTGCCAATCACTTATCCTATGCATAACTTGTGTGGGAAAAACTTAATGGGCACAAATCGATAATTAAAGTGCCTCTTTAAATTCTGGGACGATTGTAATTGACAGAAAGATAATTGGATGGAGACATTGAAAGAAATAGAAAGATACCAAGTATGCAGTACTGTATAGCAATACTCAGCCCTTGGAAAAATATAGTCAGCAATCAATATTGAATCTTGACAGTACAGCAATTTTGTATTTTTTTAATGAACTACTGTAACTACAGATTGTTTTTCCAATAAACCAAATTTTTTTAATTTGCATACTGATGAAACTGCCATGTAACCATGTTTGAAAAAATAAAAGAGTGATCTTGGGTTAGTTAACACAAGAAAAAATCAAAATTTTGCATATCTATTTTATCTCTATATTTATCAATGACTTGAAGAAAAGCAATGGAGGGTCTATACATAGAGCAAGCAATCACCCCGACCTGTTAATGAAAATGCCAAGATATTGCTGTCCAGTTGGAATTTTTTACTTTGTTTTTTTAATTTTATAGAGATATTTAGAATTTAAAACTGCTTGCCAAGACTATCAGGCAGGGAAAAGTGTCTTTACCACAGACACAAAATGGACAACAAAATAGGAATAGCACAAATAGGTTTTAAACCAAGACCATGTCAATTACAATCAAGGCACTCTTAACCACTATCGAGTGAGTTGTTGACATATTTATTTTCAAGAATTTGCTCTGAGTTTCTTATAACTAGATTACAAAAAAATGACTATTTTTTAAAATTTGAGTTATTCATTAAATACAACACAATCTAACAAAGTTTATCAGTGTAATAAAATTGGTTTTGATCTTATGATCAAAAAATACATCTACAGCAATAATTATTTTACACATAAAAAAAATATTTTTCTTTATTTTAACCCTGGGAGGATCACTAGAATTTGATAATAAAAGAATAAGACAAAATAATAAAAATATCATAATTGTGAAATAAATTACCAAGCTTACACACAAGTATCTTGCAATCTTAACTGTCAATGTAAATTATAAATTTATGCAAAAATATTATGAAAAAAAGGCAAGAGTAAAATACCAAAACCTAATGATTAAAAATTAATTTAATCATATTTAAAAAATGTAAGACAATGTACACAAAAACATTAATGTAATTAAAATAACCAAGCTAGGATTTCTACTTGTTTTAACAATAGTAAACTCATACCATTTCAAGGTTCAATTTTTCATCAACTTTTTTAATCTTGGACTGCATCATTGGACTATCAATATCTTTATTGTCTTCAGTAATTTTAAGTGTTGAATTAGTGAGATCATGCTTTCGTTTGCGATTTTGCACAGACATACTTAATAATAGCCTATACTATGCTTTAATGCTAGGCACAAATATTCCTGTATATCAATGAATATCAGGTGCATTAAGCTTGAAAGTCTAGTTAAATAATATCTTAGAAAGACATGAGAAATATGTAACTTTCTTGAGCTGTGTTTTTTTCAAAACTCTTTAAAATTTCATAAAATGTTGGCAAAAAGGTTACATCAGTAGTTCTCAAACTTTTTAATTTAATGGACCCCTTTAACCAGGGGCGCACACAGCCTCAAAAAAAGGGGGCTGACACAATTCCAACATCTTTTCAAACGTGGGGGGCAAAGCCCTTCCACACTCCCCCTCACATCTTTTTTTCTGTAAACTGCCTAGACTATTACTAAATTGTGCGTGTGAGCGCAATGCTTAGCGACATTGTGTCTTTCGACATTGTATGATGGCGTCATTTGTCCTGTTGTTGGCAATTCTTTTCTGCAGGTCTAAGCTAGTGATGTACTGATACTTGAGTATCAGTATCGGTGGTATTGGCCTATTTTTGTGATATCGGCTAGTAGTATTGGTATCAGTAAATATAGCCAATACCTGCCGATACTTTTTAAGCACAAAATAAATATAAAATTTTTTTTTATTTTTTTGTAATATAAATATAAAAAATTTTTGTTTCCCTTTGGAACTGGATTGGATTTCTAGCATAATTAATGATTTCTTTTACAGATTTGTAATAATATTGTAATGAATAATGATAGATATATACCTGGAAAAAACTCAAAATCCAATAACAAGCTAGATTTAGTAAATACATTCTTTGGTGTTGCTTACAAAAGCTTTTACTGATGGTACTCGATAGATAAAAAAGTATCGGTGGTATCGGCAGTATTGGTACCAGTATCGGCTCTAAATGCTGGTATCGGCTTAAAATGTGGTATCTGTACATCACTAATCTAAGCTTAATAACTAAAAGCCAAGTAGTGCTGCAAATCATTTCGGCGTTTTTTAAAAAAAGGTAGGTAAAACAGGTAAGTCGTGTTTTTTTTATTAGCTCTATTTTTTATTTCATTTCCCACAACGAGTTCTAGGTAGGAGCAACATCAAACAACTATATGCTTAGGAAAATATACGTCCTCTTTTCAATATAAAAATCGATCAGTCTTCCGACAACATTCAAAAATGCCCAAATGTCCTTCTTTTTAATAAAACTATGTGACTGTGAAAAATAATCATACAGATTTACAACATGCATGTAATATTTTCTGGCGTCTTGCTTCTATCCGCTGTCCGGTTAATGCTTTCTTTTTCCCTTTTTTTTTCTTAAACTCCTGTTACAGCATAAATTTTGTGCCTTCAAAGCATTCCGCAGCAATGTTGCACTGTAAAAAAATCTGCTGCAAAATCAAAGTAATTTTGGTATATTCTGAAACACATCAAAAGCGCCAAATGAAATGATCAAAGAAGCAGCTGCATTTTTTTTTCAGTGCAATCGTTTTTCCGAAATGAAGCAAAGACCCCCTATTGGGCGACAACAGTTCTTTTTAAACTTTTTTAATCCGCGCTGTTTAATGGCTAAGAACTGGGTTAAAGTCAATAGATAAACAGCCGATTGTTTACTACAGATGATTGGTGTTACAAAACTTTAAAATCGCAAGGAAATTAGACAATATTTTTTTGTGCTTGCTTCAATCGAAGATCAATAAAAGAAACAAAGAATGCTCTTTTCCACGCTCGTAATGGAAACGGGTCTTTAGCACGCAAAGGGGACTGACATCAGGAGAAAAGGGGGCTGACAAAAATATTTAAAAGGGGGCTGACATGACCTCCAAATCAGCCCCCTGGGTGCGCCTCTGCCTTTAACCGATATTCAAAACAAAATTTCCCCACCAGAAATTCAGTTTGTCTTTATCGGTAGTATGTTTATCAGAGGTGATTGGATCCACATAAAGATCCAAATCCGGTCTGGGTCTGCAAGAAAAAGAACCGGGTCCATACCAGATCTGCCTTGCTCCTATATTATGAGATTCAAATCTGCTCTGAGTCCAGGAAAAAGTCAAATCAAATACTGCAATAACATGTGTGTTTGGTCAATTAGATCGATTTTTGGTAAGCAGCTGTTTCTTGCATGACTCAATAACAAGGCTAAGACCACCAGATTACATGAAGTCAATTGCCATTTTATAAAACAAGAAAGGAATGGAAAAACATGACAAAGTACACATGAATAAAAACATCAATATTTTTTAAATCATAAAAATTTAACTTAGAAAGTCTTCATGCGGCTGCTGTAGTATTTGAAGTTTATACGGGGGTGCCATGCGGCTTTATGCATCTCTAGACTTTTTATATGGTGGTTCTATGCAACTCCATGCATCTCTAGACTTAATTTAAAGGGTCTGCATGTGGCTTCTGAAGTATTTGAAGTTTACACGGTGGCTCCATGCAACTCCATGCATCTCTAGACTTCATTTAAATGGTCTCTATACAGCTCCTGTAGTATTTGAAATATACAAGAACGCTCCATGCGGCTCCATGCATCTTTAGACTTTATTTAAAAGATCTGTATACAGCTCCTGTACTATTTGAAGTATACAAGGTGGCTCTATGCGGCTCCTGTAGTATTTGCAGATATCCGGTTATTATTGCTTCTTGAAAAGATTTTTTTTTTATTCTATCCTGGTGCAGTAGGGGGGTTCAAAGTTAGTTTTGTCAAAAAAAATTGTTTATGTTGACTTCTTGAAGAGACTTGATTTTGTTTGCTTATTGCATTTGGAAAATTTTTGAAGTAAATGTTCAAGAAGCAATAGTAACCACAGATGGGATTCAGGTTAGTTTTACAAACAAAAATCCTGATATTTAAAATAAACAGGAAACTGTTGTTTGCATAAATTAGTGCATTTAAATAAAATTCAATTTTACCTTGCAAAAACAATGTTTACCTAATTAATTTTATATAGTGTGGCCTATGAAATGTGCACTAAATTTTATATTAAATTTAAACACATTTCCCAATTATTAAAATACTTGTAATTATTACAGAATTATATTATAATCATCCTAGATTACTACTAAATTATAAAATTTGTGGAAAATTAAAGTTACAGCCATGGCAAAGACTTTAAACAAGATCATTCAAATGCACTGTCATAAGGGGCTATCAGCTGCTAAGATTTTCAGAATGTTGAAAGGAACTGTAAGTCATTCTGGTGTATACAAGGCAGCAAAGAGGTGCAGAGTGGCAGTTGCTTACCAAAGGTCTGTAAAAACAAAAGAACTTATTACAAAAACAAAAGAAAAGTTGAGACGGAATCCTCAAAAGAGCACCAAAAAACTTGCTCAAGAGGCATATGTTAGCTGTTCAATTATGCAGAGGGTGCTGGTAATTGATCCTTAGGTCAAGCCTTACAAAATTACCAAATGACAACTTTTTTGTGATACAACAAAGAAAAGGTATGAAAGATCAAAGATGTTTCTGAATAAGCTCCTTGATGGCATGCGTCCATAGGTTCTCTGGACAGATGATAAATTATTCACTGTTCAAGCCATTCACAACAGCCAAAATGATCAAATTTGGATTGAATTCAAAGATTTAATGCCTTTTAAACATTGAACTTCATTTAGGAAGCAAAAACCAGCTTCAGCAATGGTATGGGCAGGGGTTATGTCCACAGGTCTCAAAAACCCTTTGATTTTTATCGAGGCTGGTGTCAAAATTAACCAACATGCTTATCCGAAGGTGTTACAAGGTAAAGTTGTTCCTTTGGTGAAGAAAGTCACTGGAATAAAGGAATTACCCTTTAACAGGACAGAGCAACCTTTCACACAGCCAGATTGGTCCAAAACTGGTGCAAAGACAATTTCAAGTCATTTTGGCCCAAAGAACTATGGTCTCCATTTTCTCTTGATTTGAATCCAATTGACTTTGGGATATGGTCCATCTTGGGGCAGAAGTCCATCACTGTATCCCACTCAAGTGTGAAGGCATGAAGCAAAAACTGACTAAATCTTGGGCAGAAATTGATGCTGAAACTGTGCGTGCCACATGTAATCAGGTAATTCCTCGTCTCTGCTGAGTGATCAAAGAGAAAAAAGGATATATTAAATAACTCTTGGATGTTATTAAAAACATTAAATTTCTCTTTCATTTGATATATGAGTTGTTTTTATTGGCCTTCATATAAGTGAGAAAACTTAACTTTTATTTGTCCACACTTTGCTGGGCCACCCAGTATAACAAAAACTTATTTATCAATTAACATTGAGCATATAATAATACATTCATTTATTTCCTGCCTCCTTATTGACAATCTTTATTTCTATTTGCACGATGAGTAATTTTGAGTTGATTATGAGTAGAACCAAAAATTAACTAAGTAAAGCCATTAGTATTTTTTGTGATTTTTTTAAGTAAGAACAACAAAAAATAAAGAGTTATAAAAGTATTTAATGGAAATGACAAATTTTACAAGATATATTGATATCAAACAAAATAAGGTTGCAAGCAAACACTTCAAAAATTTCTTAAGCTTACTTCAGTTTACCAGACCCTAAACTTCAAAAATTACATCAAAATAACAATCGCAAATTTACTAAACCACAAAAAACAAAACTACATATTTATTTAAAAACAGCAATTGGTCTACCTTCGAGACAATGCATTTGTACCTTTTATAGATCAGAAAATATAGAAGATTTAAATTGAAATGAGATAACTACTGTTACGGTATTTTACCATGTGAAAAACAAAACTGAAGACTAATCGCTCAATCATAAGAAGCCATTTCCACTACGAGCGTTAACTGGAATATTCTTTCTTTGTTCATTGAGTTTTTTTACTTCTCTTAGAGCTTAATTCTAAAACTTACACATTCCATTTATTTGAACTACAAACCAAGTTGCTGTGTCACCTTATTTTGGAATTCAAAGTGTGGTGTTCATATTTTGTATGACTTGACAAACAAAAATTCGGATCCGGATCCGCGAGCTTGGTAAAACATTAGATCCGGATCCGCTCCGGATCCGTAAAATTTAGCGGATATCCGCTCCGGATTCGTAAAATGTAGCGGATATCCGCTCCGTGATTACCTCTGATGTTTATATACCACTGTCATTCTGACAGAATCTGCTAAAATGACGGAACTAAAAATCGGAGCAAAACCAAAACAGAGTTTTCAAACAATAAAAATCCAAAAGTTTAATGTTTTTACTTGTAAAATAAATTGCTTTTTAGCTTTAAGGGCCAAACCAAACAACTTTTAAGATGTTCTAAGAGAAAAAATAATTAAAGTAAACACGGCCAGCAACGAAAATTCCCCAGCAGAGCGCTTTAAATTTCAATTTTCTAAAAATTTCAGTTATATTTTACGAATCCAACCCAAATTAAAGTGACTTCTTGCGTTGGGGGCCAAACCAAACAACTTTTAAAATGATCTGGGTGATCAACTCATAAAGATAAACACGGCCGGTAACTTGGGGATTTCCCAGCAGAACGCTTTAAATTTCAATTTTTAAAAGAGTTTGATGCTTCAGAGTAACTTGACTTTTTCCAATAACTAGAAAGACAAAAACAATACCACTAACAATTCTACAATATACTACTGCGCCAAAGGCATCATCGGCGGCATCAGCAAAAACATGCAATTGGTACGTTACATCATCATCTGGCTTTGTCATGCTAGATTCATCGAAATAATGCCTGGGAAGTGAAATATTTAATAACGACTTCAAATTTGAGAACCAAGACTGCCATTGTTTTCCAACAGACTCTGAAACCTCCTCATCCCAGCTACAATTATCTACTGACAACCACTGCAATATCAATGGGGTTTTAAGAAAGAAGCATGAGAAGATATCGAAAGGATCAAAAGGTTTGCCTAACCGATCAAGCATAGTCCTCCGCGTATATTTCTCAAGAGATTCTGAAGAAGCGACAATTCGAAATGATCAGTATCCGTGTCTTAGACACAACTAGTTGAATAAAAGCAAAAAGAAGAATGTGTCGAAAACATACTTTTTTTAAACTTCACATTCCATTTTCATGATCTGAAAATAAATAAATAGAAATTCTTAACCCTCGATGGAAAAACGTTACAAAACTTAACAATTGTTTGGTTTTTTCCCTCAAAAAAGGATTGTTGCTCTTCTGTGACTACTTAAATAAAATTTAATTTTATTAAATTTTTTTAATAAAAAAATAAAATAAAATTTTAAAAACGGCGGGAACTTAGTTGCCAACCTTATATCTTCATTATCTTTCCCAAGTTTTCCAACCTTCACTAATCGTTTCTTGCTGTTCTCACCTGTTTCTCTTCAATGAAGGTCTTTACAATTTTCTAAGCAATCAACGCATTGATACGTTTAACAAAAATTTATTGATTGCATTGAACAGAAGAACTTAGAATTGAACAGAGTTTCCCATCTAACGTGCCAGAATTTATCAAAACTGGCCAAATTCCCAACTCTTGCAATACCTCTTCTTGTTTTTTCAAATCATCAACCCCAATCATGTGTAGTGAATTCGCGATTGCTTAAAATTTTTTAAATAACCCTACGTGCGACCAATGACATGATGCGACTAATATTACAGTGATAAATATTTTTTCATTTGGCCGTTTGTGTTTTTATTTTTCTGCTTTGAAAGCCGTTTTTATCAAATTGTCCAAGCTAAATTTATGCCGCCAAAAAGGGTTTGTTTACAACTTGAAAATCTTGCGTGGATTATGCGTTTTACCTCTTTCTCAAAATCCGATCTTTCTTTGTTGAGTTGTATAAGACAATCAATTCTATTTTTCCTTTATTCCGATGTTTATCTCAAGACAAGTGTCGAACGAAAAGCTTCGAGTAAAACCGTACGATTATCAAAGTCGAGGTGCCTTGAGCATCCATACCAGTTTACCTCAAGTAAGCTACAGCTTGTGTTTAAGCAATAGGCTTGAAACCATTCTTCATTGTCCTTCTAAGTTGCCGAGATACTTCGAAAACATTGTAGCCTACTGAGAGGAATCATCAAGTGATAATAGCTTACCTCCATTGCTTTAAAAAATGCCATTAAGATATAACTTATTTCCGGTTAAAATTTATTTATTCATTTTTCTAGTTTTTCTCTAGAATAATGAGTAAAATTTCAAAGACCGCCAAGCACAAGAAAGTGTCGTAAAGTGTTTTTCCTAAGAACACAACAAAAAGAGTAAAGTAGCTTTTAACTCGCGAGCGTCATAAATGTACCCCCCCAAAAAAAACTTTGAGGTGGCAATACGATTTTTCTAAATCATGATTTTCTAGTTGGCTACTTCAGGGATATGAGAAGAATTTTGGTAATTAATGGGGTAAAAACAAACAAATTAAAATTAAGGATAAAAA
The DNA here is from genome assembly GCA_963680785.1 of Diplosoma virens. Lineage (NCBI taxonomy): Eukaryota > Metazoa > Chordata > Ascidiacea > Aplousobranchia > Didemnidae > Diplosoma > Diplosoma virens. Next base: position 6,163,510 of record OY796881.1, on the reverse strand, counting down.
CAAAAAAAACAAAAAAAAGGGTTTCACTTTGAATCTGTCTTTGATTTCTCAATTTTCCTCGCAAAAGCCCAGTAATCTCTAAAGAAAAAAGTCTTCACCTTACATCTTAAACTTTTTTTACAAAAAATTGCTTTGGTCAAATGATTCTTTGTCGCTTCCTTAAAATTCCTGATATTGCCCAAATTTTTCCTATCGCTATTGCTATCCAAAAAATTCTAAATTTGCCCGAATTTTTGAGACTTATGAGGCAATTGCCCTCCTGGCAGGTACGGCTATGGTGACCATGTCTATTGCGTCGCCCATCAATAGAGCGCTCTTATCTTAACCACTCGACCACGCTGCCGACAGACGACCACGTTCTTCACAGAATTCATAGTAATAATTGGCCTTTTTAATGTCAATTTAAAGGTCAAGAAATACAGTTGCAATAAGAATAAGTTTATTCAAGAAAGTAATACTTTTTTTTTTTAATTATTTGTTTTATTTCTAGCATTTATTTAAACTGTTAAAGTTGAACAATTTTAGCTCAACAGAATAAATTTTGAGTAAAAGGTTTATAATGGCTAGCAAGAAAAGAAAATTTACTGAAAATTTAAGCAATGAAACTCCTCTCAAAGGATTAAGATTAATTAATCAATTAAACAATCAAAATGAAAAAAGATTGATTGTAATATTGGTTAATGCCTCATTAGAAACTGTCAAGGTACTTGTATTACTTATAATTTAGAAATGTTTTTTAAAATAAGATTTAATAAACAATAATTTTTTGGAGATTTACTTTTATTTTGTGTAAAATTGATAAGAATGAACTTGCTTATTTATACAAATCTGTCAAATCTTTTAAATCGTGAAATTAGTATCTAATAAATTAAATATTTTGAAGTTACATACTGTATCAAATCATCATATTAACCTTTTATCCTTTTTAAATGCAGGGTAGTAATGGAGACATCAAACTTAGAGCAGCCATTAAAGCAAATATTTTGACCTACTCTCACAAATACTTTAATAATATTATCTTAATGGAATTTTATTTCATTTTGAACTGTTTGTACTGATATAGATTTTATTTTTGAACTGGCTTTTAAGACCATTAAGCTGTCAAAATTTATGTAAAGAGTTTTTCTCAAAAGCACAACAGCATAATAAAGTAATAAATTTTACAAAAGTTGTTTAAATTGCAGATGTCTATCAAACAATTGTATGCACCACTTAGTGATACTGCTTAATATGTGTGTTTCATATAAAAATTAATATTAATTATTGTTTGATTCATTATTGCTTTCTTAAAATGCAATTATGTCATATTAGATACATATATACATACATATAATATACATACATATAACACCCACACATATATATATATATATATCCTCATTTTTATTGATCAAAGCACAAAAATTAATTGCAGCCCAGACCAGTTTTTGAAACAGACCATTTTTGAAACAGCAGCCCAGACCATGATGGAAGCCGGTCTCATTGTCTTGTACACAGTTTTTTGGTTATAAGGAATTTCTTTGACATTTCTTCCAATGATTCTGTCATTTCTTTGATTATGAGCAAATTCAACTGTGAAGAACTTCTCATCTGACCAAACAATCTCACCTGCCATGCCAGACCTGAATTCCTTTAGAACAACTTTGCTTCTCTCCAATCTTTTTTGCTTTACACCTGCTAACAGAATTTGTCTCTTTTGGATGGTGAAAAAGGACATTTTCAGGTCTTCATGGACGAGTTGTCTCATGGCTCTGGGACTCATGTCAGTAGACTTTGCCATTTGTCTCATGGATCTCCTTGGGTTTCTCCTAATCCTCTCTTGAATGCACTTAATCATTGATTTAGATCGTTGGGTTCATGGTCTACCACTCCTTGAACAATCAGATAAATCCCCTCTTTGATTGAAATGTGTCAATGTCTTCCAGACAGTTGATCTCGCAATTGAAAGTGTCTTTGCAATAACGGAATCTGACTTTCGGGCATGGTGTAATGCAAATATAGCTTCTCTCTTGTCTGACATTTTTGAATTGTTTAAAATTGCAAAAAATTACTTGATATTGTGATAGAGTGATGTCTTAGCTACAATAAAACGTATTTCCTACTTATGAACTATTTTATGGTAACAAAATATTTTAGTTTAAAAAATTGCTTTAAAACTTATGTCCCACCCTGTAGCTTATGATGAAGTTAAACTTAATCATGTGTGTAAGTATAACTTTTGTTTCTTGCTTTGTTAAAATAAATTTTCTTTTTTTAGTAAACAAAATTTAGATGTTAATTTCTTTTCAGTTTTTTAAAATTGCTCTAAGAACATGAGATTTATAGTTTGTGATAATATGACCTATTTATTTAGTTAGTGAATCAAAAACCTTAAATAAAAACGAAAAAAAAAATTGATAACCTTTAAAGAAGACAATGTGGTTATTGGTGTTATGAACACTTACTACATTGTACAAATTACTGTGTGTAAAGTTAACTTTTGCTTGGTTAAACATGTCAAGAACATGTTTTAAAAATTTCCAACTGTGACAATTATTTTCATTTGCAGACTTCAAAGTCGTTTGAACTGTTAAACTGTGATAAACACGCATCTATTTTGAAGAAGAACAATCGAGATGTTGGGTCATGCAGGCCTGACATAACACATCAATGCTTATTAATGTTAATGGACAGTCCATTAAATAGAGCAGGTTTATTGCAAGTGAGTTACCATTATCTAGTGTATAAGAATTTTTTATGCTTGTGGTTTACATAAAAGCTTTTTTAATCTTTAATGCAAAAGTTTTTGCAGTGTGGCTGATGTTTTCAACAAGGATGTAATATGTTATTAACTACATATGGTAGCTAATTTATGTGATGCATGTATATTATTTTTACAATTTCAAAAGTGCAAACAAATTTTGTTGTTTGGAAGGGCATCCACTTTGGGTCAGTCACAAAAAGGGCTGGGTCTAAGGATTTATCCTTTTACTACCCCAGGCTGCTGTACTGCTGAGATCAGATGCTGAAGGTGATGCTGTTGAGCCAGCATCAGGCTTCATCATTTAAAACTATCAGATCTCATGCTCCATGTTGTCCTCAATATATGGAAACATTATCTGAATGTATCCTGCAGTTTGTTTAGAGGCAATGCACTTGCAATTCAGTGAAGGAGCGAGACTCCATTTGTGCATGGATGGAATCGCCCAATACCAGTCTGCAGGCGATTGAACTTGACCCAAGATGTTCAGGGCAAGGTCAATCCAATAGAACTAAAGTGGTCCTCGTAAAAACATGGAGTCATGATGTACTCTCACAGTACTCTGTGTCCCATCTGTGATTCATCCAATAAAAAGCACAGATATCTCGTCTGGCAAGACTTATTTAATAGATTTTGCACAGCTGGCATAAATGGGTGTCTAGATCTTATTTCTGTTGGTGAACTTATGAAAACCCATCAAAAGACCATGCAGCATATGGTCAGAGTCCAGGGATTTACAGTAAACCAAGTGTGTCACTCCTAGTCAGCAAAGCTCAGCTGGCTGGATGCTTGAAAGTATGGGTAAGTGATTCATTGGGGTGGTATGCAGGCATTCAGTGACATGCATAAGGCGTCATTCAGGACACTATTTATGAGGCGAGTGTGAGCACTGCAACACCAGACTGGTCTGCAATATTCAGCTTAGTAAACCAGATATAGGGCAATTCTGTGCAGAGTTTTGCACCAGCACCTCATTCTGAGCCTACAAGTTACCTCAGCAGTGTGACACATGAAGATAGTTTTTTGCACAATGCCACTAGATGGTGATGGAACGTGAGCGATCTGTCCTGTTTAACCCCATGTTAAAATAGGGTTGGACAGAAGGATAAAAGTCTATTGTCGTTGTAGACTTTTAGCTCACGTTTAGTTTCTCGGTTATTTAAATGAAAGGTTGCCGTCACCGTCTTAGTGTGACTGAGCTTCAACCTCCAAGTCTGGAGATATGCTAAAAGTGTAGACATGTCTTCGCTTAAAGTCCTCTGATTCAGTGGTCCCTCAAGGGGACTGTTATAATCAACTAAATTGATGGCAACGTGGCCGGGGGGGAACTCCAAGGCCTTCACCAACTGCACTTCCTTGAAAAAGTCAACTGCACCAAAACTAAAAATCTTTATTCCGAAACCAAACGTAAAACAAAAATCCAAGGAAAAGTTCGAGACGATTCAGTCCAACAGTTAAAGGCAGCACGAAATACAATGATCAAAAGGCACAGTCAACATACAACGCAGTTGGAAAAATAAATTAAGTGATGGCTCTTCCCAGCAACCAAAACTGCAACTGAGCTCAATTCAAAGCAATAACAAAAAAGAATCAAATTTTACCATAAGCCAAATGTTAAACAGACAAAGAATGTAAAAAAGGCCCGGACTATTACAACGTGAGTCAAAGTTCGATTCCAAAAAAAACTATAACTTACATTAGTAATTCTCCAACAGGGGCCTCGCGGCATTTATCAGGGGGCCACGGAAAGAAGCCTTTTTTGGCCTTCACAAATCTTTTGTCACAAAAATGAAGAAACTAGAGGCAGTTTTAAAGTGATGACTTGTTTTTTTGTTTTCACTTGAATTTTGGGAGAAAATTGACAAAATCAGAAGCAGTTTCAAAGTAAGGACCCCCTTTTTTTGGTCTTCACTTGAATTTTGAAACAATGTTCTTGGCAGGAGGCCACGGATGTTTCATAATCTCTAAAAAGAGACGACGGACCTGTAAACTTTGAAAAGTTTTAGAACGACTGACTTAGTTAAAGAGAATGCAATGTCACAAAATCTGGAATTGTACATGGAAATGATAATGTTGTCTCTATTTCTCTTCTAATGTTTGAGGTTGATCAGCTTTATTAGTAGAAAAGTACCGTTCTTTGTAAACATTTTTTTCATGCTGCAGCGGCGCTTGGCAGTTCTTGAAAAAAGTAAGCGCGTGCCATTCAAGATTGATCGTATTTTGCTAAAAAAGGGCGCTGGCTGACCTCAAACGCTTTTGTAACCGGAGTCAGAATCGAGGATTAGACAAGCGAACGAGATTCTTCGGCCAAGATTCGACGCCTTCGATTATTATTTGCTAAAGCCAGTAATCTATTTTTGGAAAAAACGGGGTTTGTCTTCCAAAACAAAAAAATGTTAGCTTCTATTGTATATTGGAAATGGCTTATCGTAGAGCAAGCATGGCTGGGGAGTAGGAGTAAGGATTAAGAGGAGTCGGAGTTTTTCCAAGGAGTAGGAGTAGGAGTAACAAAAAATATTCAATACTCCTCACTCTTCTACTGTATTATTGGTTTGCCGTACTGTCTGGAATTTTTAGAACAATGTACTGTAATTGGAAAACTGAGACTGATTCTAAGTGAAGACTTTTTTTTTTTTTCTTCAGAGAACTGCATAATTTTTTCACGAAAATGAAAAATTTGAGACTGATTTCAAGTGAAGACCTTTTTTTAGAGAGCACCATGGTTTTTTCACCAAAACGGAAAAATTTGAGACTTATTCCAAGTGAAGAACTTTTTCTTTTTTGTTTTTTTTTTAGAGAACTCCATGATTTTTTCACGAATATTAAAAAATCTGACACTGATTCTAAGCGGAGAAAAAAAGACTTCAGAGTAGGAGTAGGATTAAAAAAAAACATTTTAATCCGGGGTAAGAATAGGAGTAAAATCACCATTACTCCGCAGCCCTGGTGGCAAGTAAAGTTTTATCATATTGTTACCAACCACGAATTAACCAAGGCAATGTTTCAGCGTAACAATTTATCAGAAATTTGTCGAAAAATTTTTTTCTATTTTTTTGCATTTACATTTTATATTATTTGTCTAATATATTTTTAAAGAAGAACGGCAGCAAATCTCTCGTTTCTGTTTAAAAAACTATTTCAGGCCTGGCCTAATGAAAGAAAGAATCTCGGATTCTCATTCTCCGGCTCCGAATTTTCGTGGACCGTTGTTTCTTGTGGAACAAAGTTTGCTGCCACGTTCAAATCTGCCAAATTAAACGCGTTTTTAGAGAAAAAAATTTTATGTGAAACAAAACCAAATTAAAACAGATTAAAAAAAAGAACAATAGTTGAATTTTGAAAGTTGTAGCTACAAAATAATTAATTTATGTACGGATATCGGCGAAGGAAGGCAACAGTTGATAGTGAATAAACCTATTGGGATGTTGTTAAGTTTAAGTGATTTTTTTTCATTGAATAAACAAGGCCTTTTAAAGTTATAAAAGTTACGTTTGGTTGGTTACTCTGGCACAAATACTGTAGCATTTTGGCGAAGATTGCCACTGCACGCATACGAGGTAAACTTTGGCCACCTTTTTTTAATGTGTTAGAGTTTTAATGGGTCTCAATATTAAAACGCAGAAACGTTTCCAGGTTTACATTCAGACTACGCACAACGTCTTGATCGAAATCAACCCACAAACTCGCATTCCTCGGACCTTCGATCGATTTTGCGGTCTCATGGTTCAGCTTTTACACAAGCTCAGTGTTCGTGGCACCGATGCTCCCGTGAAGCTGCTAAAAGTTTGTTGGATTTGAATTCGCAAAATAAACGTTTGTTGGTTTATCTTGTCTGTAATAATAACAGAACGAAGGCCTTTGGAAAATTTTTTTTCTTTTTGCACCGTCTTTGCTGCGAGGTTTTTAAATTTCATGGCGTTGGTTATTTATTGGAACTATTTTTTGACTTTTTCCAACGGGAGTTCTCAACTTAAGTTCTTACTTTGTACCCGAAGGTTTTGTCTTCAATTTTAAGAAATTTCGATTGCTGCGCTGAAAGTTTTTGTTTTGTGGCAGGTTATTAAAGGTCCGGTAACAAACCACCTTCCAGCTGGATGCCAGTGCATCGGAACTTCCTTTTCTTCGGACGGTGTGGTTGATGTTAGGGATTTGGTGCCTTCTGATAAGCCGATAGTATTTGTAGTCGGAGCTATGGCTCACGGTTGTGTGAGTAGAACCAATAGAAATGAATAGAAATATATTTTGATTTAATTGGTTTCGCGAAAAACTTGAGTAACAGATGAATTTTTTACAGTAGGCTAATTTGTATTAACGTCAAATAGAAAAAGTTAATGCTTTAAAAAGTTCAAATATCTCATTAACAGTTTACCTCCAAACAAAAGCAGTAAAACTCATTCGAGTTTACTTTAAATGATATTGCATTCGCTTCCTGCTTTTTATTGGTTAACCCTTTAAAACAGGGTGGTCCAATTTGAAGACTCTTGCGGGCCACTTTTCAAAATTGTGCGAGCTTGTGGGCCTCAGCCGGCTAGAAATTGTCTTAAAATCATGGTGTTCTCTAAAAAAAGCCTTCACTTGGAAAGGCTCTTAACCCTAGATTCTGTCCCATTAACTTACCATGCCGTTTTATAGAAGGTTGCAGCCGCTTACAATCGACAAGGCTTAAATTCTGTGAAATGATCCGTGGTGGGACCACGCTGCTTTAAAGGACAATAACAAAAGCACTTTTGTGAAGACATTATACTATGATTTTTAGATGTTTGTTACATCATTATTGAGCCATTGTTATTTTATTTTGCAATCAAATTCTTATATCCCTCAAAGGGTTAAAACTTATTTATTTGTCTTAATTACTAAACAAAGATGGGCGTAATAAATCTACCATTTTTTTAGATAAACGAAGAGTATACGGAAAAAACTGTTTCAATCAGTAATTACCCTCTTTCAGCTGCACTGACCTGCACCAAAATTTGTTCAGCTTTTGAAGAAAAATGGGGAGTTCTTTAGAAAAGCAAAGCGACTTCAGTAGGTGGTCCCCGCTGTGATTCGATTATTACTCGAGAGCAGACTCGATAGTGTTTTACTACGCAATGATTTGTCTCCTCATGTTCGCCATCAAATTTTCATTGCCACGTGTTTGTTGTGGACTTGGTGCTGCGTTTGTCAAAATTCATCCCGCGTTATGGCGCGGCGAGAGTTTGCTTGCTTCCACGATGAGTCTTAGTTTTTTGCGAAAATTTTCATAATTTACCATAAGTGGTTGTCCTTAAGTATAAATGTGGTCAACAATGTACATCCGGGTATGCTCGCGCAGGTTTGCGTATCTTTATATTCCTACGCTCAGGGTTTACGCTCGGCGTAAGAAATGTAATAAACAAACCGTCACTGAGCTTTCACACCCGAACGTAGACTATGTCTCAGAGCAAAAAAACAACAAAAAATACTATCAAAAAGTTGTAAAAGAGCTATTTTTTAAGTGCTCAGTTTGCAACATTTAGGTTATCTCTTCAAAATAGCTTAAATTACAATTGAAATAAACACAGCAGGGGGATTCTAATCGTGGCAAACAAACTGGGCGGCAAAGCAGGCGCTCCTAATGAAAAACTGGCTAAAATAAAACTAGACAGTAAAAAAATTGAGCTTGTTTTTATATTGCGGCTGCAACAAAAATTCGATTGCAATGTTTGTATTCAAAAACGAACGAAAGGAAAACGTACTTGAAACAATGAAACAGCCTTCCAGCCATTACCCAATACCCAGACCTACTTTTAAGAAAAATCGCTGTCTTATCAAAAGTTATTTCATTTTAAACAGAAATATGACTCAAACGTAGAACCGGTTGCAATGCCGTCAAACAGAGAAAAGTTTTTTTTAATTGCATTTTACAAAGATAGGCTACAACTTAATGAGAAATTGACCAATTTAACTAAAGAATGCCTCAGTTTTTAGCAGGAAAACTTTGTGGGCTACTGCGTAAAAATCAGTAATAGGCTACGCAACTTCTCGCGACAATCAATATATTTATTGGTTTATCCCAAGACACTTAATCTTAGCCCTAGCAACATCCCGGAAAGTCTGTATAATTTAAAAAATAATTAAGATTACCGGTACCGTACTTCAGTAGCATATTTTCAATGTAAATTTTTCGTTTGCACATGTAAGCTATATTTGTTAAGCGAATATCTGAAAAAATGTGATTAACAAGGAAAATTTCTACTCAAACAAAAGATTGCCTATAAAATAGGCTTACCATACGCCCTGGCATAGCCGGTTTTTTAGGATTTTGTCCCGGCATCTCGCCAGGTTAAGCAATATGTCCCGGTATTTTCAATTTTAAATGAAAAACTTTTTTTGGAAAACATTACTTTTTAGCAACAAAAATCAAGAAGTTCGAGACAGATTCGAAATGGAGACTTTTTTTTTTTAGAGAAAACTGCTTTTTTGGGACGATTATTCTTGACAAACGTCCCGGTTTACCACTTCGGAAATATAGTAGCCTGTGCCTACTATAAAATAAAGAACGAGCAACCAGGAAAAAATGTTCTTGCACACTACCCGTTAATATCACTCTGAACTCCATCTTTTACAAAGACCACTAGGGGCAACGGATCTATGAATCCAAAACAACAATTTAAACGCGCACACAAGTTTGGGGCCAAAAACCGTAGGACACCTGGTATTCACTTATTATTCGCATAAACAAAAAAATAATTAACAAAAAAAGAATTACCAAAAAATTCATCTATTGGTACCTTAATTAAGGGATCAATGGTCACATGGGTGAGACCTATGGGTCATAGTTAAGGACGCTTTAAAATGAATTCGACCGAAACAAAATGGCAAGCCAATAAACTAAAATAGTAAAACTGTTTACTTTTAACAAACATTGTACGTGAATAAATTTTCAGAAAATTTGAATACATTCGAAAGGGATGCAGTATTGCAGTAGGCTTACGTGCTATCAGTCATAAGCTTTTCAAAACTCAGGCCACCAGATCAAAAATTTAATATAAGATTTTTTAAATCTGTCGGTGAAAGAATACGACTCATTTTCGAAACGATATAATTTTATAAACATAACAAAAATGACGAAATCGTTTTACCTGCAACATAAAAGACTAAATAACAAAACATCATAAAACTCAACACGCTGATGAATAAAAGCTTACACGTTTACTAAACTAAAACTTGAGCAGAAAATAACTGTACTGGAAAACAATATATTATGACGTAATAGTACGAACTAAACAATCACATTTCTACAGTCGGCAGTGTGGTTATAGTTTCGGGTGAGTAATCGATATGGACTCAATTCAAAACTTACTCGCGTCATTTTGTTGTATTTTTGGGAAAGACACGTGATGGCACTTTCCTCTGCTTGGCGGTCTTGGCAGACAGTTCTAGATCTCAATCATATTTCTATGAAACGGAAAAACCAAAAAAAATTTCAAGCAGACAGCAATATCTATTAGCATTTTTGGAAACAGGTCAGGGTAATTGCTTGCCCAATGTATAGCGCCTTCGTCGCTTTGTGCAATTCTGGAGGATAATTTATTTATTTATTTTATCTCTATATTTATCATCCCGACTCGCAGGAAAGCAAAGGAGGTGCTAATAAATAGGACAAGTAATTAACCAGACCTGCTCTCGTAGATGCCAAGATATTGCTGTCCGCTTGTAATTTAATAGAGATATGATTGAAATTTAGAAGTGCTCGCCAAGACCACTAAGCAGGGGAATATGCCGTAAATTGTCTTTCCCAAAGACACAACAGAATGGCGCGAGTAGGTTTTGAACCAAGACTATGTCGATTATAATCCCGGCGCTCTCTAACCTGTAGCGTTTTGAGTTTTTATATATATATCTAGCTACATGTAAATTTCACAAACTTTTACAGATCTTCTTTATTTTTAAAGCCAACAGTAGCAGAACTTTTCTACATGTGCTTTTTACAACGCAAGACTCTCTCGTTTTTTTTATCCAAAAAGAAAAAAATGAATAAACAAACAAAAATATACACAAGCGTAAAAATGCGGCGATCGCTACACATCTCCCCCCAAGTGGTATGGCTGTAATAAGGCAAATACCACTGAAAGAAAAAAAAAAAACAATAAGCGATTGCAATAAAAAATACAACAAAATTCTACACGCATTGACAGAGCAAAAAAAAATCACACTATACAAGCAAACACGCAAAATGCAACACGTGATTAAAACGTCGAACCAAACAAGACATCGAAAAAAATAAAAAAATAAAAACTAGTTTCGATAGCGTACAGGTTTTGTAATCAGTCTGCCTCTGCGGGAGTAAACGATTAGCGGGGAGTTCGTCTAGGTCTCCCGCAAAAATGTTATCAATCTCACTCGAAGATGTAGGCGAAAAAGATAGAGTCTCGGAAGTTTGCTCCTCGACTGAGGAGCCAGTGGGAGATATAGGCTCAACAAGGGCCGGTTTTATACGATCAATTGTTACGGTGTCAGTGTGAACGTCTTTTTCGATGACAAAATATTTATCGTGTCGTTCAAGTACAAAATGAGGTCCCGAATAAGGTCGTTGCAACGGAGATTTTACACTGTCAATGCGAACAAAACTTGGGAACACCGGAAAAGAAGTGGGTCGACATAAGTTTGTTGTTTTTTTAGGACGACGTGGTACTGTATAACGTAATGAGTTCATGAAAGAACAAAGTGTCTTAGCACACTGCGAAGTTGGTTGAACTGTGTTTTCCTCAGACAACTCTACAGGAGTCGAATTTTCAAAATATTCCCCGGGGAGTCGTATAGAAGTCCCTAAAGCTATTTCAACTGCAGCACACCCCATATCCTCTTTTATGGCCGATCGCAAGCCTAAGAGTACAAGACTTAAGTTTCGATACCAAAGATCGGGAGAAGATTGACATTTCAATGCAACTTTGAGACTGCGATTGAATCGCTCGTTTAATCCGTTTGCAGCCGGATGAAAAGCTGTTGTGTGACATAATTTCGAACCCAAAAATTGGCACATTTCTGTCCAAAGGAGAGACGTGAATTGGGCCCCTCTATCTGTAGTGATTATTGTAGGAGATCCAAAACGGGCCACCCAATGTAAAAGAAAAGAACCTGCACAAGATTGCGCAGTGATATCCTTCATGGGTATGGCCACCGGCCAACGCTTAAATCTGTCTACAACTGTCGGTAAATATTTGTAACCAGAAGAATCGGGAAGAGGACCGACGATATTGACATGTACATGTGAAAATCTGGCATCTGTGGTTCTGAAATGCTGTAAGGGTGTAGCTTGATGTCGGGTAATTTTCGTTTGTTGGAAAGAAATGCAGGTACGGCACTCTTTAGCAATATCTCGTCTCATATTCGGCCACACAAATCGCTCTCCGATGAGTTTTTGAGTAGCCTTAATGCCTGGGTGGGAAAGGTTGTGCATGCGTTCAAAAATTGTGGTTCGTAATGAATTTGGAATGAAGGGGCGAAATTTTCCTGTACTAGTGTCTCTAAGTAACAAAAGGCCTGAATTAGGAATTGCACGTTCACATAATTTTAATGAAGTCATCGATTGAGAGAGCTCGCGAATCGATGGATCGTCCCTCTGTGCTAAAACCAGCTCGGTATAATCTGTGAAAGAAGGCGAAAGAGCAGCAGTGATTTCAGGACGGCTTAAGCAATCGGCAACTACATTGTTTTTTCCTTCAATATGTCTAACATCAGTTGTGAATTTTGAGATAAACGATAGGTGTCGAGCTTGCCTGTTACTTAAAGGAGTTTTTTTTCTAGATATAGCACCAACTAATGGTTTGTGGTCAGTGTAAAGAGTAAACGGACGTCCTTCTAAGAAATATGTGAAATGATGTACTGCCAAATAAGCTGCCAGCAATTTTTTATCAAAAGTATTATACCGTTTTTGGGCAACAGAAAAGGCGGCTGAAAAGTACTCCAATGGTCTGTGCGAACCACTACTGTCAATCTGACTGAGTACAGCACCACAGAATTTATCGCTTGCGTCTACAAACAATGCTGTCGGACTGTCGTGCTGAGGATAATTTAGTAGTGTTGCATTACTCAGAGCTAATTTTATGTCCTCAAACGCAACTAATGCCTCCTCGTTCCAAGAAAGATTTGCATTGCGACCGGCAGGAAAATCTTGGAGGAGGGAATTTAAAGGGGCCAAAATTTTTGCGCATTGAGGAATGAACTTTCTATTAAAATTGACCATGCCCAGAAATCGCTGTAAAGACTGGGCGTTCTGTGGGGTCGAAAAAGAACTTATAGCATCAACCTTACATGCAACAGGGGCGATATTTTTGTCCGAAACGATATGCCCTAAAAAGCGTAGCCGATTTTGGCCGAATAAGCACTTAAGCTGCATTGATAATTAATCCGTTGCGTTGTAGACGCTCAAATATTTGCCGAAGATGGGCTCGGTGTTCTTCAATGGAGGACGAAAATATTAATATGTCATCTATACAGACAAAAACAAATGACAAATTTTGAAATAGAGAGTTCATAAAGCGTTGGAATGTTTGGCCAGCGTTAGTTAGGCCCATAGACATCTTTAAAAATTCCCAATTTCCGGCCGGAGTGCAAATTGCGGTTTTGGCAATATGCTCTGGGTGAATATGAATTTGGTGATATGATTTAAACAAATCGATGCTGGAAAATATTGTGGAACCGGATATATTTTCGGTAAAGTCATGAAGGAAAGAAATGGAATTAGAGTCCTTGACGGTTACTTGATTCAGACGCCGATAGTCTCCTACTACTCGCCAAGATCCGTTAGATTTTTTTACCATATGAACGGGAGATCCCCACGGGGAGGAACTGGGTCTAATTATCCCCAACTCCTCAAGCTGACTTAATTCCTTTCTTATAACAGCAAGTTTTTCGGGAGAAATACGGCGTGGCCGCTGTTTGATGGGTGGACCGGTTGTTTCAATGTAGTGAATGATATCATGTTTTAAAGGAAGCCTTAAGTTCGAAACAGAGAACACCTCGGAAAATTCAGCTTCAAAAAACTGATAATCCTAAGTTTTAAACCGGAGGTTCGACATTACACAAACTAGGCTTAAGTTCAGTATTAGACAAAAAAAAACAAGGATCACGCATTCTGTGCATGAGGACCAAAACGTCGATGAAACAAGCAGAATGATTTAATATTTTCAGATTGCGGTATGTGTTCGGGAAATTCAATCTTCCTCTTCTAGAATCAATCTTGATATCAAAGTGCGATAAAAAATCTATTCCAATGATGGGTTTTAACGTCTCAGCAATGCAAAATTCCCCGTTTAAAGGCACCGGACCTCCCAGGTTAATAGTAATATTTTTGCAACCAAACGTAGGGACAGAGCTTCCATTAACAGCAGACAAATAATCCTGCGGATGATCTCGAGAATTAGGGTCCACAGGGAACCACCGATGCCATGTTTGCCTTAAGAATGTTGATGGAAAAATACAGGGAAGGTCAAAGAGAGCTACATTGTGTATTCGTGGACCTAGAGAAAGCTTACGATAGGGTTGCACGGGAAGAACTGTGATACTCATAGCCGTACCTGCCGGGGGTGCAGGGGGGGCAATTGCCCCCCCAAGTTTCGAAGATTTGGGCAAAATTAAGATTTTTCGGGCAGTGAGAAGAAAATATTTGGGCAAAACCATAGTTTTTCGGGCAGCGATATGAAAAATTTGGGCAAAGTCAGGAAATTTAGAGAGGTGATGATGAGGAACTGCAAGAAATAATAACCCAAATTTAGGTGAAGACCTTTTTTTTTTTAGAGAACACCTTGACTTTGGGACGAAAATCGAAAATTAGGAGACTGAATTTAAGTGAAGACCTTTTTTTTTTTTTTTAGAGATCACCATGATTTTAGGACAAAATTGGTTTTTGTCTGAGAAACTCAGACAATTTTTTTGTCATATCCGAAATGTACTCTAAAATCATGATTTGGGCAAACGTCACAAAATTCGGGCAAAACTTCATTGCCTCCCCAAAATTTTTTGGGCTGGTACGGGTATGGTGATACTGCATGAGAAAATCCGGAAAAATGGAAAAGTATGTGCAACTAGTACAGGGTATGTATGACGGAAGCGAAACAGTGGTGAAGTGTACAGTAGGAACTACAGAAAGTTTCAAGGTTAAGGTTGGACTACACCAGGGATCAGCGTTAAGTCCATTCCTGTTTGCAGTGATAATGGACAGGCTAACGGATGAAGTAAGGAGAGAACCACCATGGACGATGCTGTTTGCTGATGATATTGTGATTTGAAAAGAGATTAGGGAAGAAGTGGACCGGAGACTATATAGAATCCAGGAGGTATGCGTTGGAAAGAGGGATGAAAGTAAATAGGTTGAAGACCGAATATCTGTGCATAAATGGAGGAAATGACGACGAAACAGCGAAGATGGAGGATACAAAAGTGCCAAGAGTAAAGAAATTTAAGTATTTGGGATCAACGGTGCAAGAAAGTGGTGGTTGTGAGAGGGAGGTAAAGAAAAGAGTACAGGCAGGATGGAACGGATGGAGAAGAGTATCAGGAATAATCTGCGACAGGAGGTTACCAGCTAGAGTAAAAGGAAAAGTGTACAGTTCAGTGGTAAGACCAGCAATGGTGTATGGACTTGAGACAGTAGCAGTCACAAAGAAACAAGTGGAAGAGATGGAAGTCGCAGAGATGAAAATGCTGAGGTTTGCTATGGGAGTGACGAGAAAAGACAAGATTAGAAACGAGCACATCAGGAGTACCGTTAAGGTAGAACGGTTAGGAATGAAGATGAGGGAGGGCAGGCTGAGGTGGTATGGACATGTCATAAGGAGAAACCAAGAGTATGTAGGAAGAAAGATGATGGAAATGGAGTTACCAGGAAAGAGGAAAAGAGACCAAAGAGAAGATTTTTAGATGTGGTAAAAGAAGATATGGAGGAAGTTGGTGCGAAGGAGACGGACATTGGAGACAGAAAGATGTGGAGAATGATGATACGCTGTGGCCACCCCTGACTAATGGGAAAGGCCGAAAGGAGAAGAAGGAATTACAGAACAAGAACTGCCCGTATCAATCAAAAACTTCAAATTAGTAATGGAACATTTTATGTACAGTAGTTGCGATGTAAGAGTTGGGCACTTATTATTTCCTCCGGTAAAGTCGCCTTTCTTTACCGGAGCTATCAGTTTAAATGATTCTTTTGAGAATGAGACATTGCGTCATTTGCATGCCAAGAGCAAGGGATATGCATTTATGAGCTCGATTGCCATAACGGTTGTGGTAAAAACATAATTCATTCTTCGGAATTGTTGATGTGGGTGCGGAACCTTTATTACGCTGGTCGGAAGTAAACTTTTCAAGCTTTTGATTTAATTCGTATACGGCGTCCGACATATTTTCCAACTGCTTATCAAAATACTCATTGACCTTATAATGCGGTTTATCATCTGTGGGAGGATTGGCGGGGCTTACAGATAAAATATCAGTGGCTTTTTGTGCTAGTAAATCAACGTCTGTTTCGCCAGAAGCCGACAGTAATTGACGAACCATTACGAGCATACCCTCAAAGAAAACTTTTTTTATAAGCCTTTTGCAAGTAGGTTTATTGTGATCAAAACTTACCAAAGAACCCCGAAGCTTTGCTAAAAATTCGATTGGGCACATTTCACCTAATTGGATTTTAAGATTGCTTGAAGTAAAAGATTTTTCTTCCCAAAGCTTTTCATCTGACACTCTTCAGGGGAAATCGTCAGAATGAAGCAGAATTGTCTCAACTTAATAGATTAATTCTGACGATTTAAATTCTGACGATTTCCCCTGAAAAGTGTCAGATGAAAAGCTTTGGGAAGAAAAATCTTTTACTTCAAGCAATCTTCAAATTCTGTACCACCAAATGTTTATTCAAATTGGATTTTATGAAGTTTGTCTAATTGAGCGTCTTCCGACAAGGTATACCGCGATATTAAAGCACGCTTCAAAATGTCGTAAGGATTAATAGATTGCGAACACTCTGTAATAACATCACTTAATGGCGCCAAATATTTAGGCGGTAGACGTTTAACCCTTTGCGGTCCAATTTTTTTTACCAAAAATTTCTCCACAGGTACAAATTTTTTTTTTTAACTAAATCATTTCCTTTCCACGTTTTAAGGTGTTTTTTGTGTGTTTTTTCATATTTGAGGAGAAAAAAGCCGAAAAATTGCGATTTTCTAATTTGTGTTATTTTCCGGATTATTTTGTTTGATAAGGCACCTTTAACAGTGAAACACTCGCATTTTGTGTTTGTATTTCCTAATTCTTAGCTTATAGCCCAATTCGTCCTTTATATCCCACTGTGCTTTCATCAACTGCAACATTTCTTCCCGGAGTAAACAATTCAAGGCATTTCTTTTTAAGATGGTTCACGAAGTAATGTACTCTTCTTCCTCTGGTGATTGGAGCAGTTGTGGGTTCAGGTGACTTCATATGAAACATTTAGTGTATTTGTAAGAAACGTCGCCAGGAAAAAATGTCAAGAAAAAATGGACAATACTGTGTTTAATTCCGACTAAAAAAGGATTTTACGTCTGGCTTGTCATTCATTGCCATATTCATAATGACACCTAAGTAGGCCTTCATCTCAACAAGAGTTATATCCTTCCATTCAAACCAGACAAAATTGTTTGAAAAGGCCTTTCTGCTGAGACTTATAACTGGATATGCATTAGTTGCAGTCACCAATTCCATCAGCAGCTCGTCAGTAAGGAAGTGTTGGAGTGCTTCTAACTCTGATTCAGGTTGGGATGGAAAATGCACCCCTGGATTTTGAACTGTAAATGGACTATGAGGAAAGTCAGGGTCATTTGATTGCTAAGCACTCCAACCACTGTCATCAGAGCTGTCACTATCTTCGTCACTGGCTCCACTGCTCTCGACGTCAGTATCCATAGGTCCACTGTCTGAATCATCAAAAATGCTTTCTTCCATAGTTAGGTCCAATTCATCATCATCACTTTCTGCTTCAGAAAGACCGCACTGATTCACTTCTATCAGTGCTTCTTCCGCAGATAAAACCCTTCTAGCCATAATATAGGATGAATTATAGAATACGTAGCTACAAAACGAAACAAAGCTTAGTTTAAACAAGCACTACATGACTTTTGCTATAACAAGCTGTTGGGATAGGATAAGTTGATGACGTGTCCAAATCGTAAAACTAGCAGATTAGGAAATATAGAGGATCTGGACTATAAATAGGAAATATATTTAGGAATCCCTGATCATGTCAAAGAGCATTGAATTAAATATCAACTCCAACACAAGCAAAATACAAACTATTACAGAATACTGCTGTAAATCAATTCAGCAGTAATGCATTCACAGCAGCTGCTAACTCGGTTTTCCAAATAAAATGGTTCACATTTATTAGCGCGTCTTGCTTTTGCACACGGCACCAAAATCGACTAAAAATTGACTAAATGTACCAAGCAAGAAACTAGTTGCGCGTATCTGCGCTTTAAACATCCCTAGAATGACGTTGGACTTGCTGTAACGACTAAAATAAATACATCATCCCAGGGATGACGTTGGACTAAATTACATAATTTTATTTATCATCCCAGGGATGACGTTGGACCGCAAAGGGTTAAGCAGATGGTCGAACATTTCGCTTTGCTTACAAATACGCTGAGAAGTAAAAAAAACATCCGCACATTTAAACCAAGCGATGGGTTCTTTTTCCCAGAACGCTGGTAGACTTAAAGACACATTTCTATTAAGTTGAGACAAATTCTCTAACATAACTTGATAACTATCATTTATGGTGACGTCACTATGGTTGCTATTAGTTCGTTGAAAACAAGATGGCGGAACTGTACTAGTGTTATGCAAGTCTTCACTAGTTTCATTTTGATTATTAAAAAACCGAAAATATTTTGCGTACAAATAATAAAATGCAAGAAATATAATTGCTGCTTGGTTTACCCTTTAAGTGAGGCGTGGCTGCTTTATATGTTATTAAATTGATAAGTGTTTGTTATTGCAATTTTATTTATTTTCCAACTCTGTCTTTTTTGTTTAACAGAAAACCGCAGCGTTGGACCGTTTGACAATAAAGAATTTGTTAGGACAATTTTGCTGCGCGTTTTTCTTACCCTCTTGTATGTCTTCCGTATCACTGGGCGCGTTTTAAGACATTACATCCGGGTTTGCCCCTTCGAAACTATGAGATGCCCAGTGGCGCACCGAGCATTTTTGAAAGGGGAGGGAGAGCATACAACCACTATCAATTATGCTTAGTTTAAAATTTTTTTCAAGTGATACCTAAAAAAAGTCTTCACTTTGAATCTGTCTCAAATTTTATGATTTTCGTCTCATGAAGACTATAGTGATCTGTGAAAAAGCCAAAAAAATGGGAATCTGCACATGAAATTTGTCTTCCTTTTCTGGAGGGATTTCTTCCCACCAGAATAGAAACTTCTAAGGGAGGCATGGCACAATGCCTCCACCTTAAATACGCTAGTGGGTATGCCTCTTTCTAATCGATAAAAAGGAGAAGCAATTTTTAAGCAATAAAAGCACCCGCAAATTAATTACTAGTAAGGTACCTGCCAAAAGTGGTGCCCTTGGTAATATATCACTTTCTTCTGCTGGAAAGTCTTGACATGCACCTCTAAACTTTACCTTACAGCAAGTACTTTTTGTACTGCATTGACACTAAAACAACTAAATCTTTAAAGTGGCATAACCGTACAAAATAGTGCATGT
This sequence comes from Diplosoma virens, assembly GCA_963680785.1. Taxonomy (NCBI): domain Eukaryota; kingdom Metazoa; phylum Chordata; class Ascidiacea; order Aplousobranchia; family Didemnidae; genus Diplosoma; species Diplosoma virens. The sequence goes on along the minus strand of OY796881.1, from coordinate 6,144,060 downwards.
TAATGCAATAGACCTACATTAAAAAACATTAATTTTGACTTTATTTGCTCTTAAACAAATACGATAATACTGCCAATAATTTTTAAAATTAAGCCTACCAAATATAATGACGGCACAATTTTTTAAATTTCCTCTAAAACCGCACTCAGTTTGTTATAAATCAACTTTGTTTCAATTTAAAAGTGCAAAATAAATTAAAAATCCAAACTTTTTAAAAATCTATCAATTTTTTAGCTTTCTTACGTATAATCCGTCTGATACAAAAGAGAAATTATAAATTCAATTTTTGTTAATGAAAGGACTCGTAAATTCAATATGTAGTTTGAAAGAAAGACTCGCGATTATTAAATTTACTTTTCGTTAAAAAGATGCTGGCTTGTCCGATGATTTAACGGAATTCAACAGCTTAACCGTCCTCAAGGTGCTGAACTTTTTTGAATAAGGTCAGCGAAATTCCTCCAAGTTACAAACTACCCTTATTTAAATATGCGTAACTCTATGACGCCCGATCCAGAAAAACATAGTTGTAACTTAAATACAAAGGAAAGGATTGAATTTATTTTTTACCTACGGTTTTACACGCGCAGCAACTTAGCACAATACAGCAAAAAAAATGGTCACCTGACCATTCAGCAAAATCACGGTCACCGTTCCCTGAGCGAAATTATGGTCACTGTTTGATGAGAGCGATGTCTCTCTATTTATAATAAACTTAAATTGGGCACGTGGCTCGGACGACAAACTTTACAATGAAATAAATTTCATGCACTTTCACAGAACACTGCCAGAGCGAGGTCACATCGCTACTATTTAATTAGAACCATGCATTTAGGTCATTAAAACGGAGATAGGTCATCACATCTAATTTAAAAAAGTGTAAAAATTGATCGATCTGTTAACAAATTTCAAATACATAAAATCTCCTCGCTATTGGCAGCTGCAAATATTGCATTGCGTGAGCTCACGAAAATAATCCAATTTTCCGCCGGAAAAGCGATTTACATTACGAATTGTGATCCAGGCCATTTACGTGACTTTCCACAAACATTGCATTGATGGAATTGACAAGCCATTTCGACCCTCCCCAGTACAGGAAAGGGGACTGCACCACCACAGTGAGGTGGCTGTTCTTTATCGTTTAGAAAGACGTCGTAAGGTAGTGGACAAAAATAATAAATTTAAAAAGTATACAAAGGTAAAAACAGTTTAAAAAAATGTAAAACAATAAAATCAAATAGAAACAAAGCAGTAAAACTAAACTACTGTACACAGTAATGTGCCATAAAAGCAAACGAATAAATTCCGAATTCTAAAAATTACGACAAAAAAGAATAAATGTACAGCGCATCAGTCAATGGCCGCTTATGGTTGAATTTGTTGATGGCACCGCAAATTTTAATGTACACGTATGTACTGTACTTTTGCATTGTCTGTCAACATTTTTCAATGCTTAATTCTTATAATAAAAACGTTTATAAAACTTTCCAAAAACTGCCATATTCTTTTCAGCATTTTTGCAAATTAGCGATTTTTTTTCTTACAGTGTATAGAATTCCAATAACGAAGTAACGACTTTTAATGACCTGTACAAGAGGTAGTAACAAATTGCCACCTTAATTCATTTCCACTTATTTAGTCAAAATCAATGAAATAAATGATGGCCATTACTATAAATTGATAACCAGCAAACATATACTGATAGCCAACATTGTTAAATATAAGTACAGAGCATGACATTTTGACGTGATGACGATATATTAAATTAGAAAAAACAGATAGTAAAAACGATTATTGGAGCTGCAGCTCATGGACATATCCTTCACCGGTAATAAGGAAAATCAACATTAAAAGCAGAAAAGTAACGCAAAAAATCTTCATCATAAAGTGCTTAACTATGTTGTTTAGATTTTCAACAGCAAAGCATTTCTTAACCAGGAATGAAATGCTTCACAACAGTGAAATTGTAAAAATTGATCGCCTTGTTTGTCTTTCTTGAAACCTGTTTAAGTAATAAAAAAATCAAATTGGAACCTGTTTAAACAATTAAAAAATCAAATTGAAAGAAAGCAAGCAAGTAAAACTTGGAGTGGGTTGCTTTTTGGCGTTTATGCTTTTCGCTTCCTACAATTTGGCCAATGTTAAGAGGCAGTGTTAAAGAGATGGAAGGAGTACTTTGAAAAACTGATGAACGAAGAAAATAACAGAGAACCTAAGACAGAGAAAGCAAAAGTGGTTAATGAAGAGGTAAATTGTGTCAGTACAGAAGTGAAAAATGCACTAAGGATGAAAAAAGGTAAAGCGGTTGGGCCAAATGAGTTGCCAATAGAAGTTTGGAAGTGCATGGGAGAGATGGAGATAAAATTTTTGACCAGACTGTTCAACAGACTATGTGGGTGAACGGATGTCAGAAGAATGGAGATGGAGTGTGCTTATCCCAATCTATAAAAACAAAGGGGACGCACAGTGCTGTGGAAAGTACAGAGGAATAAAGCTAATGAGCCACACAATGAAAGTACGAGAAAGAATTATTGAAGCCAGGCTAAGGGATATAGTAGAGATCACTAAACAGCAATATGGATTTATGCCAGGAAAGGGAACCACTGATGCCATGTTTGCTTTGAGAATGTTGATGGAAAAGTACAGGGAAGGTCAAAGAGAGCTATTGTGTATTCGTGGAGCTAGAGAAAGCTTACAACAGGGTTCCGCAGGAAGAGCTGTGGTACCCTATGAGAAAATCAGGAATAGCGAAAAAGTATGTGTGACTTGTACAGGATATGTACGAGGAAAGCAAAACATTGGTGAGGTGTGCAATAGGAACCACAGAAAGTTTCACGGTTAAGGTTGGACTGCACCAGGGATCAGCGTTAAGTCTGTTTCTGTTTCAGTGATAGTGGACAGGCTAACGGACAAAGTAAAGAGAGAGTACATTAGGAGTATATCAGGGGTACAGTTAAGGTAGAACAGTTAGGAATGAAGATGAGGGAGGGCAGGCTGAGGTGGTATGGACATGTCATGAGAAGAGATTAAGATTATGTAGGAAGAAAGATGATGGAAATGGAGTTACCAGGAAAGAGGAAGAGGGAGACCAAAGAGAAGATTTATAGATGTTGTGAAAGAAGATATGGGGAAAGTTGGTGCAAAGGAGACGGACATTGAAAATAGGATGGCTTGGAAAAAGATGATACACTGTGGCTACCCCTGATTGAAGGGAAAGGCAGAAAGATTTTTTTTAAAAATAAACTTTATTGCTGTAATTTTTCTTTTCTTCATATGACCATATATACATAATATATAAATAACATTTTAAGCAAAAGAAGCAGGGCTGGGGTGTCAGTATTAGCACTTTAAAAGGTCACGTGATTAAAGCGCCAAGCCTATGATCAACATGATATCAGCTCAAAGCCCACTCATGCTATTCTGTTGTGTTCCTGGGAAAGACACTTTACGGCACTTTCCCTGCTGGGTGGTCTTGGCAAGCAGTTATAAATTACAGTCCCTATTTGTATAAAATTTTAAGCAGACAGCAATATCTTGGCATCTCTAGAAGCAGGTCAGGGTAGTTGCTTACCCCATGTATTAGTGCCTCCATAGCTTTCCTTTAAGTCAGGAAGATAAATATAGAGATAAAATAAAAAAATAAGTGGTGTAGGTGTCAGCAAAATTGTTTCATCAATTATTTTTAAAAATTCTGATATATAATTATTGATTAATTAATATTCATATTTAGATACATTAATAGTTACAGCTATAGCCTTCTATTTAGACTGTATATCTAGTTAAATGGTAAAGTAGGCTGATGAGTCTTGTGGCAAGGATGAAATAGCATATTAAACTTTTACAAAGTGCTGGTGTCAGCATATTTTTTTGCTGACACCCAAGCCCTCAATAGAAGAACTGCTCAATATGTTAACATTAGGAAAGATTTGAAAAAAAAAATTTGAACAGGAGGATTGTTGGAATCATAGATAAAAGGAGGGGCTGGATGTGACACTCTTACTTGTTGTGCAAACTGCTTTTTTATAAAATGTAACTTTCGCAATAAGAACATATTGAAAAATCATAAAGTACTCACCACAATATTTTTGGTTTTCAATTTTAACTTTGGCATCTTCATTACTGCTGCATTAAAAACCTTTGATTCTTTCTACAAAAACCAGACTCAATGAATCACTAATTTCAAACAAAATAAAAAACTAAATTTGATGCTTAAATCAAATTAACACTCAACAAACATATTAATTTGATTTAAAGCATCAAAAGTAGTTATTTATTTTATAAATAATTTTGCTATTTCATATATTGTTAATTTTGTAAATATTTTGTTAATTTTTCAAAAAAAGTAAAACATTTACTTAGGTGTTTGAAGTTTGTTGACATCTAAAATATCTTCTGCTTTCCTTGCTTTTCTTCTAGCATCTTTATATGAATTAGCAAATATAACATCAGGTCAAGAGTAGATTGCTTTTGCCTATGCACTTTAAGAATTTACATCTAATTCTGTGTTCCCTGCCCAGTCACTTTAGATGACCACAAAGGAATTCTTGGTTCATTCCTGTAAAATAAATTTGAATTTTGAAATTTCTTTGATTATCAATGGAAGTTTAGAAATCGCTGTTCTTTAGAGCTATTATGCTCATATGTAACAAACAATGAACAAAATAAATTTTCACTAACAAAATGCATATAAGAAACGAAAAAATCAAAGCAACTGCAAATACAGTACATACCTTTTCATCAGAAAATGCATAAACTTCAGCTTGAGTTAAAAAAGCTTTTTATTTTTTATACGATGCGGTATGCCTTTTTTCTGCAACCTAATGTAGCCAACAAATGAAATCTTTGGCACAGCTACATATTGAATACCACAATTTGCCCAGCACACTTTTGTTTTCTGCAAATTAAAAAAAATTTATCATATATATTAGATTTCAAATTTTTTAGACAATAACATCTTTTCAATTTGTTTTATCCTGATTATGAAAGCATCAGGAATCTGTTTTCTGCAAATTAAAAAAAAATTTATCATATATATTAGATTTCAAATTTTTTAGACAATAACATCTTTTCAATTTGTTTTATCCTGATTATGAAAGCATCAGGAATCTGTGATACAACAGAATAATATATTAAAAGTAAAAATCAGACTGTATGATACACATTGAAATGCAATAATTCTTAACATAAATTTCTGAGCAGCTGCAGCTACATTTTTTTTGCAAATTTTAATTCTCTTTATCTGTACACTGAAAAAACATAAATTAAACAAAGCTGTTACCTTAATAAAATTTTGTAACTTTATAAAATCTTTTAAGACAATCAAGTTTTTTTGCAAATTTTAATTCTCTTTATCTGTATACCGAAAAAACATAAATTAAACAAAGCTGTTACCTTTAAAATCAGTAAACTTTAACTTCCCAACAAGTACGGTACGATATTTTGGGTAATAAACCAATTCTTAACATAAATTCAGTATTTTGTTTCATTTTCTTCTTGGTAACTGGCTAGCGGCAGCCATTCTTTTTTATTCCTAATGACGTAATGACGTAATGACGTAATGACGTAATGACGTAACACACACGTTTGCGTACAATTTAAAAAAAAAAAAATGACTTCTCTCATTGTGCTGCAGTGACTGGCAATTTTTGATGTTTTATCATCTACCCTACAAACCACTCGACCACGCTGCCGATAGGGATAAATATAGAGACAAAATAAAAAATATAGATCACAATTTATGGTCTCGTTTACTGTTCTCAGTTAGGGCTCCACTACGAGCGTTGACGAGAGTATTCTTTGTTTTATAATTTTTTTGCATCTGTGCGCGCTTAAGCGTAAAGAAAGGTCAAAAAGATCCATAAATTATACAAATACTCTCGCTTACGCTCGTAGTTGGAACGACCCCTTACTATAACCTCGCCGACTTTGGGGATTTCCTCAAATTGAAAAGCTAATAAAGTTAATAGAGCAAATAGGAAACGAGATTCAAACTTTTTTGATAGCAAAATTGAAATCATAATCAATTATTTTTGATTTTTACTTTTATATTTTTTTAAAAGTGGGACATTTTGCTGCAAAAATAAAAACAATTCATCTGTTGTTTTTAACTTTCTAGTAAAGTGGAACAATTGTAGATAGTTATTCCACAAATAATTGAACACTTTCTTTGATTTGTTTATTCTTATTTAACAAAAATTGAAAGAACTAACAACCAAAATACACACATCATTACAGTTATATTTTTATAATGTTTTTTATATCCACAACTTATTACTTCCTCGTTTCCAGTGTTGCCCTTCCATTTATAGTTATTCTATATGAACTTGTAGTGATCTATATAGGATCACTACACATTTGAATCATGATCCATTGGTCTCCTCAAGCCACTTTAAACATTTTTTTATATTTTAACACTGAGGGCACTGTTTTAAGATAGATCTTAGGCTACCTGGTGTAAAACAGTTGTTCTCAAACTTTGGTGGTCGGTGACCCCTTTTCAAAGACTTTCAAACACCTGTGGTCTCCTGCATAAAATATTGTTCCAAGTTTTTGTCCCAAAAACGAAGAAAAGACTGAAAAATTATCACTTTGAAATTGCTTCTGAATTCTTTATTTTCATCCCAAACGTCAAGTAAAGACTAAGAACAAGGTTTTTGCTCGTGGCCTCTTTTGAGAAATCCTGGTATAAAACATAGAGCGTTTATCTACGTGTATAATAACATGCAATATCATAAAATTATCATAAAACATAATATGGGTCAAAATCTCTTTGCTTTAATAACTTTGTTTGCTAAGAAAATTTTACTTTAATCTCAATAAAACGATTTCTTTGTTTTTTCCGTTATGTTTGCTTCACTTTGCAAGAATTTTTGATGGCAGATTAAAAAGTACATAATTTTAGGAGTTACTTTAAAAAAACGAAAGAATTAAAATAATGATTGATTGGCCCCATATTTCCTCTATTTGCCTCATTCACAAAAAAAAATTTGAGCAGTGTCGTACGAGTTCGTCATCAAGAATCGCCAGATCTCGTGCTCCATGTTTTGCCTAATGTAAACTATAAGCAATATAAATTTTTCCTCTGGTCAGCGCGGATGCCAAGTTTGGCGAAGCAGTTTTATAACTGCCACGCAGCTAGAACAAACGGGCGCCTAGATCTTAGTTTCATTTAATGGGCATTTGAGGACCACAATAAGGTGACTGAGTGTGAACTATCTATTCAGTTTTACCCCAAGATAAGACGGGACCAGATTTTATGGTAAATTTTAGGTAAAAAAGAAGAACCATTTTTGTTAAGTTTTGGTGTAGGCCTATATTTTTTACTTTTTAAAGCTTTTTGAATCTTTGACTTGTACAGAAAAAGTTTGTTTAGTATGGAAACCTAATTAGTCAAATTACTTTTCATTAACTTATAAGCCTGCATCTCATTTTTAATATTTTTTATCTTTCGAGCTTTTTCATAATTTAGTCGAGGTTCTTTTTGAGATACTTCTTACCTACTTAGAACTTGTTTCGCTTTTCGTAGCAATGTACAGCGGAGTAGGTCAGGCTTTCATCTCACGCGTAGGCATTATGATAAAATGATAGATATCAAAAGCGAAACATAAAAGACCTGAATTTAGTTTAAGTACTTTTTGGCTTTGGAAGTTTTACTCACAGGTGATCTAATAGTTGTACATTAGCAAACTTTAACGCAAAAGTGTTGAAAGAATAAACCGATCTCTATAATAGAATCACTAATAAAGTTTAAAAAGACTACTGTAAAGCACGGAAACAATAAAAACTTATACAATACTGTTCTATCTTAATTGTTGCTGATATGTTGTTATGTATAAGTGCATATCTCTGATCACCATTTTTCAAGAGGGGTTTTGACCCCCAACCTCCGTGCGTGCGCCTATGTATTTGAGTGATTATCATTTAAAACCGAGAAATAACATTTTTTATTGATTTGAAAAACAAATTGAAAATGGTGAAATGCGCACTGGGAGTGCAAGAAAGGACAAGATAAGAAACGAATACGTGAGAGGGACCGCGAAAATTGCAAAGCTGGGAGACAAACTTCGGAATGTAAGGATACGTTGGTATGGACACGTAAAAAGGAAAGAAGAAGACTACGTGGGGAAAAGGATGATGGAGGTGGCGGTGCCAGACAGAAGGAAAAGAGGAAGGCCAAGGTAAAGGTGGATGGATTTGGTGAGAGAAGACATGGAAAGGGTTGGAGCTAGGAAAGGAGAGGAAGTAAATCGAGTGAAATGGAGAATACTGTCGTGCTGTGGCGACCCCAAGTAGGGAGAAGCCGAAAGAAGAAGAAGAAGAATTGGTTTGAAAAACAAAGTAACGGCGCACCAGTATACTTAAAGCCATATTTCACTTGCAACTTAATATTCAAAGTTAGGAGACGGAGTTGAAAATATCTTAAAAATTTTGTTTTTAATTGTGATATTTCAGTGCAGTAGCTTAAAGCTTTGTAAAGATCCACAAGCAGACGAATTATTAATCAGTGTCTTTTCCAATGCAGGAACAACATAATTGAGGCAAAAATTAAACCGAGACTATTGGTTAGCAATATTTGCAAAAATAATAGATATTAACAGACTCTTGAGTTGCATGTTAACAAAGTTTGTAAAAAACTTTTCGAAGAAAGCTGCATAAACTAATAATTTTCCCGCGGCAGTTTGCCTAGCAGCTATGACTTATGGCTATACCATCATGGTACTAATTGCCTAAATTTTCGAATTAAATTTAAGTCAAATATTATATTTGTGTCTGTGCGAGTATAAAAAATCAGTTTTGGGAAATTTTGACGCCAACTTGAATGAAGGGTTTTATCATACAAATAAATAATCAATAATCGTACTATTATATCGTTTTTATAAACATCTACTGTCGAAGTTGAGAAATTTTTTACCCAATCCGATGGCTCTTAAGCCAAAAAAAGCTTTAAAAGAAATTATATTTTAATAAATAACTAACTGAAAGACAAGAAAAGTTATAAATCAAAAATCTTTTGAGTTCTCGTTGTTTACACACATATTAATAAAGAATTAACGCATCAACAAACACTGAAATACAGTAAAAAGGTTGGAAAAACTGAAGCAAATTTTGGAAAAGCATTTAACATCATTTTTTTGCATGCATCAGTTCTTTTCTTGTGGGACGGTAATTGAACGGTAGTTGGAAGTTACCAACATTTTTTTTCGATGAGACCGTTAGTCGGCAGCGTGGTCTAGTGGTTAGAGCGCCGTGATTGTGATCGACATGATCTCGGTGCAAAGCCTACTCGCTCCATTCTGTCGTGTTATTGGGAAGACGCTTTACGGCAATTTCCCCTGCCTTGGCAAGCAGTTTCGAATTTCAGTTATGTATTTCCAAAAAAATAAAAACCAAACTAAAAAATTTCAATCGGAAAGCAATATTTTGGTATCTCCAGAAGCAGGTCGGGGTAATTGCTTGCCCTATCTATTAGTGCCTCCGTCGCTTTCCTGCGAGTCAGGAGGATAAATATAGAGATAAATGAAATGAAAAATATCAGTTGGATAAAACTCAAACCATTAAAAAAATTGCAATCCTAGTAAAATTATGTTTCTGGCATTTGATGTTATAAAATGAATATTAATTATAAAAATATTCCAATAGAGCAACAAGCTAAAGCGCAATTATCTCTCATGTATACGAAGAAATTTTCACAGTAGAACGTTAGAGGCAATAGCGAGCATTGTGCATCTCCTAATACATTAATATACGCGGCGCACCGCCCCACGTGGCAAGTTTCGTTGTTGCACTCCTGTTCTTCCACCGCGCTTCCGAGGCAATTCGCAGTTCCAATTTCTCCCCCAATGCAGACCCTAGCACAAATTTTTAATAAAACAAATAGGTTTATTTTTTCTCGTATTGACCTAATTATTGCTTAAAAAATTGGTTGTAATTGTTCAACGCCCATATTCAGTCTTAGAAAACGAAGTTGACAATGGATTTTGTATTCTACTAAAATAAACTTTTTGTTCATTGTCGTCAAATATATTTCACTCATAATAGCCTACATTTTTTTTACAACTTGCCCGAGAATTTCTTCTTTATATTGAACAACGTTTGGGCCAAACCGTTGCTAAAACTGATATGTCTTCTTCTTATTATAATTGTTTTTTCATAACTGGCCGCGTCCGACTCCTTTGAATTTTTTGACACATTAAAAAAACTTATGGTTTAAACATTTAAAAACATTTTTTTGGAGAAGTGGTTTTTTTCAAAAAGAACTTAAGTCTTGCCCCTTTTACTTTTTATGAAAAACGTTGTTAATTTTCTTGGCGATCTTCACAATATAATTCTTGAATAGTTTTCAGTAAGATATTTTTTTCAAAACTTGAATTATTTTTTACCCGAGTTTTTTCAAAAGCTCATCGTTTTATTACTTTATAGAAAAATTTTTTGGGTTAACCTCATGTCTTAATCATAGGATTGTTTTTCTTACTCATCTCTTCCCTTTCTAACCCATATGAGTTGATCAATTTTACATCATATTTTTTTTAATCCAAAACCCCAAAACTGGGCATTGCGAAAAACTTTGTGAGGTGTGTCCAATTGCGTCATCATATTTTCTCAATAGTCAACAGCGTGGCCTAGTCATTAAGAATTTGCATTGTTCGCCTCTGTCGATACGACTTTTGTTCGGCTTCTACTCTCATCATGTAGTTGTCTCCATAGAAAAGACGCTACATCGTTTCGTTCGGCTTGACGATTTAAACAAACACGATCATAATATTAATAATTAAAGAGCAAATAAAGCTTTTAACCGTACAGCAATGCATTGGTATTTTTGATGGCAAGTTGAAACAATTGGTTGACAATTGCTCCAAGTTTAACTCCTTTTTTGTCCTACTAATGGATGAGATAAATAATATCCTAAATTAGGGGTCAATCAAGGCCACTTTCCTTTAATAATTAACTTCAAATTGACATAAAAGTTTTCCCAAGTTTTTATTGCGCTAGCGATTCTGTTATATGCTCTATTACTCTCTTCACGTAATTTCTCTACAACATTTATCCGCCAGATTTTATTTTGTCTTTCCAATTTGCCTCTTTTTCTCTTCTCCAATTTAAATCAAATTTTTAGAGAGGATTCACCTCAAAAAGATTAAAAACTTAGTTGCAACTTTCTATTTCTTTATTGGCATTTAGTTTTGTATCTTCCGTCTTTCCCATTCCCTTTACTGTGTCTTTTCACATCTCTCCAATGATTCTCCACACTTCCGAATAAAGAGGCATTTTATCAATTTTTTTTCTTTTCGATTTGATATCACAATGTAGTTGTAGATTGGTAAATCAGTCTCAGCTGGACTGGAAGAAGAGAAGCAGAGACACCCGAAACTGCTTACTATGTTTCCTTGTCATTTTCCTCTTTTTGTGTTGGTGTCTGCGGCATCAACATCAACGCCGAAACATGTTCCGGGCTTTTACAAAAAGTTTTACCAGAAAATTGTAACGGTTTCATAAAACATGGCTACTTTTACTAGATATTTCACGTAATTGATGATAAATTATTTTTCATCACTGAACCTTGTTCTTTGGCGTCTTCCTCTTCCACACGTTGCAGAGCAATCGGAAAACTCCCCAAAAGGCCCCCACTCTGGACATGGGTCAACATTGCAGGGGATAACTTGTAATACGTCTCCTTGGCAACCGACATCACCAACATTGCCATGTAAGCACTCTCGTACCATCACTTGCGAACCATTTCCGCAGGGTGCAGAACAGTTACTGGCCACCGTGTATGCACTCCATCGGGGACAACTATCTGCACAAAAGACAGATGCTAGTTAAAATACAAAATTTTTTTTATTAGCAGCGAACTGGCCCCCTTTTGTCAAAACCAGCAGTATTTTGGGCAAGATTAATGATTTTGGAAGCATCCCTTGTGACTCGCTGGAAAATTTTCCACAATGCTAACCACAAATTAGGTTATTGAGGGTCACTAAGGAGAAAATGAAAAAAAGAACTTACAATACAAAAAAGTCACTAGCGAATTTAAATAAAGAAAGATAGGGATGCTCGCCATTTTACTGGTGGGCCAAGTTAAAAGTTTAAATATATTATTATGTAAATTGCAAAAAATCAATTTTTAATTAACAAACAAACGTATAATTTCGGTAAACACACAATTGCTATGGTGTCACACTTCATTTGAAATGATTTTAAATTATGAAAATATTGTTTTCCGTCTTAAAGTAATTTAAAGTTTTATTACGATGTAGAAATCGCTTGGGCAAGTTACAATTGCTTTTACGCTTTGTGATTTAAATCTCTGCGATCTGCTTACAATTGTTCGAATGCCAGACGGTAATGATGTAATGCGCTATGTTTGTATCGTATGACCGAGTAAAATGTAGTTCTCGAATGTTCTCGCTTACCATGGAAAAAGTGTTCTAATTTTAATGCACGTGAGCGAAGCGTTTTCGAGATAACTTTAGCCGATTTGTCGTCATGTGACCTTTTGCCTATATATATATATATATATGTACGCTCGCTCGATTGATTAGGAGAGACCGATGAATACGAGAACGACGAGAGAAGAGTGTTGAGCGATTGGTTTGGGCGTAGAGCGCGGGCTAAGGACTCTTTGATCGTATTGCAGTGATAAATATTATAATTGTTTTTGCGCCAGTGTTTGAAGATTGATTCTACGGAGGTAGAATTAGTTGTATTGAACGAATTAAGTTGTAGCGCTGATTTTCGCTTTGCAGTGGCAGAACGAGGAAGAGAATTTTCGTCGCTCGTGAGTCGTAAATTTTATAATATGTTCGTTTTAGTTAGAGACAGTGGTCTTTGTTTGTTTGCTGAGAAAAGTCTTTAACGAATCAATCAGAACTTAGCCGAAACCAACTGTATAAAGGCTTCAGGCTCGTAGCAAACTACTTCTTGAGCCGGAATAAAATAAAATTAGACACAGCTTTGTTTCAGCGCAGGTATTCGGGTTACCTTACTCAACTGGTCCTTTAGAATTTCTAAACAAAGTCTGTGACTTATGGCTTAGAAATCATGATTGTCAAATAAACTTTTTTAGCAATTTTTTATAATCATAGTACTTCACCAAAACATTTTGGGGGCAAAACAATTTTTCACAAATTTTTACTACAAGTGACCAAATCATGATTTTGCAACATTCCACGTAGATGCCCAAATTTCACTCAGATTTAATGCGAAGACGTTTTTTAGTCTTCACTTATTTGTTTAGTTGTAAAGAAGATAAAAAGAATTGTTTTGAAAAAATAAACTTATGAAGACCAGAAAAAAAGGACTTTACATTAAATGGTAGTTGTTTTTGTGGATTAATATCGATTGTTTTGATTTGTATGGGTAATTTCCCCCTGCCCCAATTGTGGATTGCTGGTGCCCGAAAAAATCAAATTTTACTGATATTTTTTGCGTCTTGGGGAGAAAATTGGCCCCCTACGCCCTTGATCGTAGGGCTATGCTTTTCCGAGGAAAAAATTACTATTTGTTCTTTGAATTGACGTGATGATTAGATCATTTCTTTAAAATTACATTCATGGAATGAACTGAGAGCGCAGACAATCCTAAAACTTTGTAAAAATACAGCTTGCAACAAAAATCAAGCAATTAAAGCTTTTAAAATATTAAACACTTTGAATGCAAAATTATTTCTGTAGCCTTTGCGAAATACTATGGTATATTGCTTACGTAGAATATTATACTATATTTGGATAAGTGTGGCAGGCTATCAAAGAGTTGGGCATTTTTTTACTTTAGGAAAGCGCAGCGCAATTGGCGCAATGCGCTTTTGAAATTTATGTAAAGCGCAATGTAGACTCTTTTAAAACTACTATATATCAGCGCGGCGCAACGTGATTTTTAAATCAATTAAAACGTAATGTACTTTTTCAAATCATCAGCACTCCCAATCGGTTCTCCAATCGCCTAAATTAAAAAAAACCAAAGTAGATTGCGCTTTTACAAAAGAGGACTGTATAAGGAGCAGTGGAACAAAGCGCAATTGATTTCTTTAATCTTTGATGCGCAGTCCAATAAAGAGCAAATGGTCTCGATCTTATATTTCTCGATGGGCAGCACAATTAAGTGTAACTTATAATTCTTTAACAATTGACGCAGCGCAAAGTGCGCAACGCTTTAAAAAAGTACAGGGTGTCCCAAAATAAATGAAACCCATTAATTCGATTACAATTTATTACTAAAACAAAATACGTTAAAAATTTTAACATTTTCTGTGAGCTCATATAATAACAAATGAGTACTAAAAGTTTTGAGCCTTTAGCCAGACTTTAAAGTTCATTTAAATAGGTGCTCCAAATGACCACCATTACGTCTCAGACATTTTTGAAGGCGGCGAGCAAAATTATCAATCACTGTGTTACATTCGTCTCTTTTTATTGCACAAATGTTCTGCGTAATGGCCAATTTCAATTCAGTAATAGTTTGGGGATTATTCTGATAAACTTTGTCTTTTAACAAGCTCCACAAGTAGAAGTCTAGGGGATTTAAGTCAGGCGAATGTGGTGACCATTCTGGATCACGCCGCCTGCTAATCAAACGATCAGGGAATCATTGGTCCTGCCACTCTAATGTGATATTGGCTGTATGTGGAGTAGCTCCATCCTGTTGAGACCACTGCATATTTTGATTTATTTCCTTCTGTGATTCAAGGTCCATCCGGAACTTGTTAAGCAGCGCAATATAGCGCTCTTTGGTGACAGTAAGTGCTTTTTCATTATCATCCTCAAAGCAGTATGGTCCGATAGTGCCGTGTTTTGATATGGCCACACATACTGTGCATTTCAGAGAGTATAGTGGCCTCTGAAGCACCTCTTCTGGTGCTTGTGTACCCCAGAATACATTATTCTTGCTGTTGACATGCCCAGAAAGCATGAAGTGAGCCTCATTGCTGAACCATACATGGTTAAGGAAATCAGGGTCACATTCAATTGTGTTTTGAAACCAGTGGCACATCTCAACACGCTTCTGCATGTCAGTTGTTGTGAGTTTGTGTTTTATCTGTATTCTGTAAGGATACAGATGAAGGTCTTGAGTAAGGATTCTATGCAACGATGACCGCGAAATGCCGAGCTCACTACTCAGTAGAAATCAAAAGATTTCCAGTTAATTCAATCAATTGAGTCAAATAGTTGAATTAGTCCTATGTTTAAATAAATGAAATTAAGACAAATAAGATGAAATTAGTTAATCAATCGATAAAACCAAATTAGTTTAATTAGGTTTTAACGATTATTCTAATCAGGATTTTTGAATTGGATTTGGATTTACATATTTTTATATATATAAAGGTTGATTTGGATTGGTTACGTAATGTATATAGTTTACAAAGTTCGTTGATATTACTGAAAAGATTAAGATTTAGGTTTTAGATCAGTCATTTTATAAATTATAACGTTATTTAAATGAGGAAGTTCAGGAGAGTATAAAAAAAAAAGAGGCAAAGAAAACATGAGATAAAATAAGAGATGAAAAAAGTAAAAAGATGTGCAAAGAAAAAAGAATAAGGCAAAGAAGGCAGTTGCGATGGCGAAGGGACGTGCGTATGACAATTTGTATGCTAGATTGGAAACAAAAGAAGATGAAAAGGAGTTGTACAGATTGGCTAGGTAGAGAGACAGAGCAGGGAAAGATGTACAGCACATGAGAGTTATAAAGGATGAAAACGGTAATGTTATGGTAAATTTGGAAACAGTGTTAAAGAGATGGAAGGAGTACTTTGAAAAACTGATAAACGAGGAAAATAACAGAGAGCCTATGACAGAGGAATCAGAAGTGGTTAACGAAGAGGTAAATTGCGTCAGTAGAGAAGAAGTGAAAAATGCACTGAAAAGGATGAAAAAAGGTAAAGCGGTTGGGATAGATGAGTTGCCAGTAGAAGTTTGGAAGTGCATGGGAGAGATAGGGATAAAATTTCTGAACAAACTATTCAACGGACTATTAATGAATGAACGGATATCAGAAGAATGGAGAAGGAGTGTGCTTATCCCAATCTATAAAAATAAAGAGGACCCACCGTGCTGTGGAAAATACAGAGGAATAAAGCTAATGAGCCACACAATGAAGGTATGGGAAAGAATTATTGAAGCCAGGCTAAAGAATAGAGTAGAGATCAGTAAACAGCAATATGGATTTAGGCCAGGAAAGGGAACTACTTATGCCATGTTTGCCTTAAGAATGTTGATGGAAAAGTACAGGGAAGGCCAAAGAAAGCTTCATTGTGTATTCGTGAACCTAAGAGAAAGCTTACGACAGGGTTCCGCGAATGAAGTTCTACACAATACAAAAATAATAGTGATCGTTTAATTCTTATCTAAAGTTCAAAATTGAATACGTTGAGCTTTTACTGAAACAAACTCCGAAATTATATCTTCAAAATATGGCATCTCGACGAAATCACTTTCAATGGACAGGATTGCTAAAGCAGACAGCCTGCTTTCACCCATAGTCGATCTCAAGTAAGATTTTATCAATTAAAGCTTTGAAAAACTTTTTTCACAGCTTGCAATAGAAACAGCAACAGTGAGATAAAGCTTAAGACACAAAAATAAAGAAGGTGTTGATTCACATAAACGATATTTGGTCAACCACTGCAGCACATCCAGCGCTGTAGCATTGCTTTGAAATGCAGTGCGGCTGGATTGTACTAGCCAATTGAACCTGGCTATTTCATAATTTAATTCAGAAAAATTAACGTTATCAGCATATATGTTCTTAAATTTGTTTATATCTTCTTCGATATTTTCGCTTCGCAACAACGCGTGGGGATTTAAAAAGCCGTATACTTTATTAACATACAAATTTCAGAGAAACCGCTTTTCTGCTTCACTCTGAAATCGGTCCATAGCTTCTAGCATGCATCTCTTCATTTTTTTAACAGCCGAGAAACCTACGTCTTTTGCATGTTTGTCAGGCATCTTTTTCTTCCTTCGGATACGTCGCTCTTCAATCGGAATTTCTTGCTTTTCGCAAATCTTGATAGCAGTTTTAATTCTTTGCTTGACCAGTGCATCGCGATCATTGATCAAAAAAGCAATAAAAGCATTCATCTTGTGGGAACAGTTTTCCAGTGACAAACCTCTTTGCTGTAAATATTCTTGGGTATTATAGAATTCTTTTAAAACTTCCATCCAAAATTGTAAAAAAGAAACAAAGGAAAATCGCTGAATTGCATTCAATATGCCACGAGCTTGTTCTCCTGTATCAATATTTTCTTTTTGATCACATAGCTCGTTTAATGCACTCACTACATCAAGGAAATAATGCTGAAGGGCTTTTACTGCTTCGTAATGCGCACTCCATTGAGCGTCAATCAATCTTTACCAGAATTATTACATGCTTAAGTAACACTTTCCATCTTTGAGTAGAAGCAGAAAAAAGGAGTAGACCCTTTCCAAAACTGCAAAAAATGTTGCAGAAGATGCCACTGCGTGAACGCCTGCGAGGTTAAGCGAATAACCAGCACATGGAATAAATATTGGTTTAGAATTAACTTGTTTTATTCTGCATTATACTCCAGAACGGATTTCAGCCATGGTATGTAGAAGCATTGCCGTATGCTTGACCTCTGCACATCATTATGTCCAAACCGTTTTGCTGAAGCTTATCAAGAATAGACTTAATAATTTCATCTGCGTTTTTTCTGTGCAGTGGAAAGAAATTTAGGAACGACTCTTTTATTTGTACTTTACTCTGTCAACTATTACGTATCTAACAATAAGAGCCACTTGATCAATATGAGAGACGTTGGGAGTACTATCGAGTAAAATGGAAAAATATTTTGCTGCCTTTATTTCTTCCAGAATGAGATGTTTTACCTTTTTTCCAAGAAGCTCAATTAACTCATTTTGGATTGTTGGTAAAAGGTACGTTGTCATGGCCTTGCTAGAAAGTTGGATAACTGAAAGATGTTCCTTAATGACTGCATTATATTTTGCAAGCAATTTTAAAGTTTCAAAAAAATTCCCCTGGTTTTTTGAGTTAGAGTCTTCACGATGGCCACATAAAAAAAGATTTTGCTTACATGGAAATTGTATGACTTTAACTACACTATGTATGATTTCTCTCCATTTATTTTTTTCCTTATCCATGAGATCTTGCATTTCTTTATCAATTGTTTGATGAAGTTGAAGTCTCAGTGCAAGCTCCTTCCATTTATCAAAGCACTACTTGTGAATTTTTGAATTTTCATGATTAAAAATATATGGATTACATGCCAGAAATTAACAAAGGGTTTGGAATCGAATTGAGAATTATCATTTCTTGATTGAAATAACTTGCAACTGAAACAATATAGTAATCCTGAATGGCTATTCGAATAAAGCAACCATGATCTAAGAACTTCATCACCAATTTTTAACGTCTTATAAAACCACTGGCTCTAGCAGTTGGCAGCGTGGTCGAGTGGTTAAAGCACCGGGCTGATGATCAACATGGTCTCGGTTTAAAAACCCACTCGCGCCATTCTGTTGTGTCCTTGGGAAAGACACTTTACGGCACTTTCCCCTGCTTGGTGGTCTTGGCAAGCAGTTCTAAATTGCAGTAATATCTCTAATACATTACTAGTGGACAGCAATATCTTGGCATCTCCGGAAGCAGGTCTGGGTAACGGCTTACCCTAAGTATTAGCGCCTCCGTCGCTTTCCTGCGAGTCAGGAGGATAAATATAGAGATAAAAAATTAAAAAAAAAACAAAAACTTCTTACTCAAAAACTTAACGACCCCTTCTCTTTGTCTCCTTCTTTAATAACTCTAATTGCTGGATTGAATGGTTCTTCTTTATTCTGATATCTTTCAGGTCCTGCTTTGACCATCTCAACTCTCATGTAATGAGTTATCACTTCTGGCCAAGTAGTCACATCGTTTATAACATCAATTTTATCTTCAGCTATAAGTGTTTCGTTGGTAGGAATACTTTCAATGATCACTTCTTGATTACTTTGCTCAAGTTTAACTGTTTTTTTCCGTTTCCGTGTGAGGTAGAGATTTACTGAAGCTGCTAACCTCATTCTTTTCGTTAGCTGAAGAGAGTGAGGACTGTAAAGAAATGTTTACAAACTTTAAAATGGCTCCTTCGTTTTTTTTCAGCTCTTCTTTCCTGGCTTTCTTTTTTTTCTGAAAAAAGCTCCATTTTCTTTTACTCTTTTCTTTGGTAGGCTAACTTTACGTAAATTAATTAACTTAAAAAAATTAGAAACTAAATTTTTTAACTGCAATCTGCAATATTAAACAACACTGTAGTAGCAAATTTGCTGTAGCCGAACTATAACCGACTAAGTCTGGCGTAAAACTATCGAAACCTATAGGCTAAACAAACTCTACAATGCCCAGGCATAAAGTTGACATGACTGCAGCAGAGTGATTAGCAATCTATGCCTTCATAGAGAGCACAGTGCGTCATAATCGAAAAAAAGAATTGCTAATAAAGTCATTACATTTTGCTGCCCTCAACAACATGCCGCCCTTGGATATATCCACAATATACAATGGTTAGCTACGCCGCTGCACCAGGGATCAGAGTTAAGTCCATTCCTGTTTGCTGTGGTAATGGACAGGCTAACGGATGAAGTAAGGAGAAAACCACCGTGGACGATGCTGTTTGCCGATGATATTGTGATTTGAAAAGAGATTAGGGAAGAAGTGGACCGGAGACTAGAATCCAGGAGGTATGCGTTGGAAAGAAGAGGGATGAAAGTAAGTAGGTCAAAGACCGAATATCTGTGCATAAATGGCGGAAATGACGAAGAAACAGAGAAGATGGGAGATACAAAAATGCCAAGAGAGAGTAAAAGAATTTAAGTATTTGGGATCAACGGTGCAAGAAAGTGGTAGTTGTGAGAGGGAGGTAAAGAAGAGAGTACAGGCAGAATGGAACGGATAAAGAAAAGTATCGGGAATAATCTGTGACAAGAGGCTATCAGCTAGAGTAAAAGGAAAAGTGTACAGTTCAGCGGTAAGATCAGCAATGGTGTATGGACTTGAGATGGTGGCAGTCACAAAGAAAAAAGTGGAAGAGATGGAAGTTGCAGAGATAAAAATGTTGAGGTTTGCCATGGGAGTGACGAGAAAAGACAAGATTGTAAACGAGTACATCAGGGGTACAGTTAAGGTAGAACGGTTAGGAATGAAGATGAGGGAGGGCAGGTTGAGGTGGTATGAACATGTCATGAGGAGAAACCAAGAGAATGTAGGAAGAAAGATGATGGAAATTGAGTTACCGGGAAAGAGGAAAAGAGGGAGACCAAAGAGAAGATTTCTAGATGTATTGAAAAAAGATATGGAGGAAGTTGGTGCGAAGAAAACAGACGTTGAAAAAAGGACAGTTTGGAGAAACATGATACGCTGTGGCTACCCCTGATTAAAGACAAAGGCCGAAAGAGGAAGAAGAAGTAGAATTTAAACAAATGTCACATTTTCGCTCTTGATGATTTTTATTTCATTCTCAAGACGGGTGACGCGAGAAAGAAGGGGGCCCGCCAGTCACAGGGGTTGTTAGTAGAATTTTTCTCTTTTTTCTTGAATTTTTTTCTTAATTGTTTGCCATTAAATCTTGATGCCATCCCATTTTCAATCACTCGAAATAATTTAAAAGATTATTAAAGAGTTTTTTCCGATGACGTCGGTGAAAGGTCATCTGGTGGCAACACATGAGCCCAATGTCATTGCTGTACAATTAGTACATTTTGTGATTTTTAATAGTGGCACATTATATGATTTTCCAGCCTGAGATAAAGCGCTTGAGAGACTTATGGTGTAATGTAAGCTTTCCGTTTCAAATGAAGATGCGATCGGTTGGTGCGATTTTGGTTTACTGTGTTTGCAACAGACAAAGGACTCACTTGAATTGCACGTTTCTTCTCTTGCGGTGTTTCCCCGGCAGCCCCGTTGACCCGGCTCCCCGTTTATGCATCTCCTGGTCGCTATCCGTACGCCCCCGCCACACGTTCTAGAACAGCTGCTCCACTCCCCAAACTCACTCCATCTCTCGCATTCCTGAGTCTGGCATAGCTGCAGTAAAAACATTGATTGGAAAAAGCGTGAGCTGCATTATTCAAGGATAAAGTTACACAAGATTTAAACCCAACAGCAATATTCTGGTAATTTCGATATCAGCTTCCGATAATAGCTTGACGTTTGCGTCAAGTACAATGTCATTCGTCCTTCGAGTTATAAGGCTAAACAGCAGGTACGAAAAGGGTTAAAGGAATTAATATTTATCCGCCACCTGTGCGTCCACTGGAGAACCGCTGCAAGTTGCATTTCCGGAAATTTCATTCAAACAAGTTCGACGTCTCGTTTGGAATCCTCCCCCGCAAGTGGATGAACACACGGTCCAGTTGTCAAACTCACTCCATGCTGCAAACACGAAAAGATGATTACTCGTACACACACACACACACACACAAGCTGCTTATATTCGTAGTTGTTATATTACTTAAGTTGAACATTAAGGTTTTTTCTGTGTAAAATTTTTTGTCAAAGCAAAGTACAACAAATTATTTTTGTCTTCACTTCAAAATCAAATTAATTTTTTTGACAAGCGAAATGTGGTAATTTTTTAAAAGACATTTTTTCACAAAAAATTTCACTTTGTTGTCAAAAAATGGATAGAATTATATTTTACTGTTTTAAACGTTTATTTTGAAATTAATAAAAATCATGCAAAACGTTTTTTAAGTAGAAATAATTAAATATATTCATTTTAAATCATTTTGAAGAGATGAGCAGGAAATCACTCTACACTTTGGAACACGTAAAAAGACATAACAAAAATCATTTCTGACGTTTAATTGTATTTAACTTGATCAAGAATACGCATGCGCGGGGGAGATTTGATATCATGATTTATCACTGCGCAAAAAAGAAAAAAAATATTTAATTTCAACTAAAGAATCATTGCTACTTTACTGCTTGCGACTGCAGTATGTTAAATTGTGGCGGGCAGGGCAATTAGCGACGAAAACTGATTGGTTAAAAGGCCAACGAAAATCTTCGTAATTTGGAGAAAAAAGGAAAAACTTATAATCAATCATTAAGAAAAATTATGTGGAGACTTTCAAGCAAAAGTGATTAAATTAAGAAGCAAAATGCTCTTCCGGGTTGTTTTGATCAATTTTAAAGCCTTGAATTTAATATCTTAAATCATTTGAATAGTTTTAAAAAGGCAGAGAGATGACTTGAATGTTTGACTTAGTTTAAAATTAATATAAAATAGGAAAAGATTTATGGCAACACTCTTACTCGGACATATTTGCGTGGCGCAAACTTCAAGTCGGATCGGGTCACCACGGCAGTTCGCGTTACTTGCTCCGAAGGAGTTACATCTTCTCTCCGAGCTTCTCATTCCTGCCCCGCACGTTAGTGAACATCGGCCCCATAAGCCCCATTCCGTCCAGGAGGGGCAATCTTGAGTATTACACTCCTAGGAAATGAAAGCAATCAAATGAAATTACATCATCAGAAGCGTAAAAATTTTTTGACAAAGGGTAAATATTTATAGTCAATTTAAAATTAACACTGGCGAAATCACGGAAATAAAAACAAGGCTAAAACCCAACAGACTGTTTCACTTATAAAAGGGATCATCAGGGATATCTAAAAAGTAAAATAAAATAAAATAAAGTTAAGATAAAACTGCCAGAAAGAATTGAAAGCAATTGAAAAAACTGAAAAACTTAAAAACTTTAAACGCTTATTAGGGTCGGAACATCCCATCACGGACTCTGCTAAACTAAACTAATTAAGATCGGCGAGAAAACACGAGAAGAAGAAAAGCGCGCGAAAGAAATACAAATATTATTTCAAAATTTTAAATATATTAAAAAGGGTTCAAGTATCGGCTAAGGTAGGACGTTATACACGGCGAAAAATGAAAAAAATGAAAACAATGAAAGAAAATCACAGTTTAAGTTTGGCCTTGATCAATTTATATTTATTCTTATGCCGACACTTATTGACCAATTCGATTCGTTTGTTCAACAGAGCGTCATCATTAGCAGTTAAGATTGCATATTTTTCTGCCAGACAAAGGTTGCATACTTTGGCCCCGTGTTGATAAGGTGTTGCGTGGCAAACTATTTTTTAAGATATAACAGGATTTAAACCAGAATCTTTGCAGGACCAAATGAATTCGAAAAGTTCGGTTGCATTTCTTTTGGAATCCGAATTGAAGGAATGGTTGTGGTTGTAGAATCTTGCTTTAAATTCAGTTTCGCACAGTCCGATATAGTTCTTAGATTGATCCTTGGTTTGCACAGTTGCTTGATAAACGATTGCTTTGTCTTGGCAGTTGCCATTCAGTAGGCATGACGGCTTATACCTGCAATTACAGGGTTTAAATTCTGATTTGCATTTGTGGGACTTAAGAAGCCTCTTGTTGTGAGCTGCGAGGATGTAAGGGGTACATCTGTAGCTGAGTTTGACGACATTTTTGTTGCAGATTTTATTCAACCTGTTTAATGAAGGAAAGTGTCCGCAGAAGGTGGAAAAAGGCTTTCCCGATGTTGGTGGAAACCCGGTTGTTATATGGGGGATTGAACCATATAACTTTTCTTCTTCTCTGTCGAAGTTTTTTCCTTCCTGCTGCGCGTTCAAAAGGGAGCAGCTGAATCTTGTGTCCGCTTTGCTTAAGCGCCTCTTCATACACGGGTAGCGAACGGTTAAAGGCGTCGACGTCGCATGAAATATCAGAAATGCGTTTGACGATCATACAAGGCAGCTTCTTAGTAATCAATGGTGGGTAGTTGGACTGCACATTGATGTTAACTGGACTGCACATTGTGGGTAGTTGGACCTTCAGCTTAAAGTCACTGTTGATACCAATCTTATACAAACAGACTTCCTCGACGTTACCCTGAACCTTTGCACAGGCAGATA
>OY796881.1:6010696-6119962 GCA_963680785.1 Diplosoma virens | reverse complement strand
AAACAACCAGCCCCTTTACATCAATGTGAAGTCCAACTACCCACCATTGATTACTAAGAAGCTGCCTTGTATGATCGTCAAACGCATTTCTGATATTTCATGCGACGTCGACGCCTTTAACCGTTCGTTACCCGTGTATGAAGAGGCGCTTAAGCAAAGCGGACACAAGATTCAGCTGCTCCCTTTTGAACGCGCAGCAGGAAGGAAAAAACTTCGACAGAGAAGAAGAAAAGTTATATGGTTCAATCCCCCATATAACAACCGGGTTTCCACCAACATCGGGAAAGCCTTTTTCCACCTTCTGCGGACACTTTCCTTCATTAAACAGGTTGAATAAAATCTGCGACAAAAATGTCGTCAAACTCAGCTACAGATGTACCCCTTACATCCTCGCAGCTCACAACAAGAGGCTTCTTAAGTCCCACAAATGCAAATCAGAATTTAAACCCTGTAATTGCAGGTATAAGCCGTCATGCCTACTGAATGGCAACTGCCAAGACAAAGCAATCGTTTATCAAGCAACTGTGCAAACCAAGTGTCACGCTACGATTAAATTTTATCAAATAAAGACTTTGCACCTTTTTTAATTAAGTGTTTAAATCGACACCTTTTTAAATTAATTGTTTAGATTGAAACCTTTTTGGATTAATTGTTTAGATTGAAACCTTTTTGGATTAATTGTTTAGATTGAAACCTTTTTGGAATAATTATTCAGATCGTAACCTTTTTAAATTAATTGTTTAAATCGACACCTTTTTAATTTAATTATTTAAATCGTAACCTTTTTGGTTTGATTGTGTAAATCGCATTAACGTTGACGCAATTATTCAGAATCTATTTGTGACTATTTACCGTTGTTGCCCTGGACAGTGGACAGCTGCTTGGATTACGGATTTACGCCGTGAAGTGGCTTTGTTCTTGTTGTTGAAAAGGAACGGGTGTAAAGCCTTCCTTCACATGTGGTCGCTACAAAAGGTGTATATATACGGGGCGGCAACGAGAAGACATTATTAAGTGAGATTCAATTGTAGATGCAGGATTCGAGATGATGAACGTATTCGGTGTATATTTTATGTATGTGAATGTATCTGTCGGGACAGCAAGTTGGTATTAAGCGTTAGAGGGAAAATTTATAAAATTCATTATATTCTTTTGCGACTTTGTAAATTCGGTTAGGTATTTTGTATGTGTTTAATCTTTTGGTAAATTGTAGCATCTCGTGTATAATTTTGGCGTTTTATTTTCATTTAATCTTTTTGTCTTCGTTGCTTCAATATAATTAATTTAAATTTTAATACCTGTCTGTCATTCTAATTCGCTAGGCCCCGCCAGTTCAACACTCGCATAAGCTCCTTTCAACAGGCTAGTGATTTTCTGCGATATTTACGTAGGGTTCGCCTCTAGTATCTTGTGGTTATTTTGGTACTAAGTAGGTTGAGCGTGACACCAAGGATCAATCTAAGAACTATATCGGACTGTGCGAAACTGAATTTAAAGCAAGATTCTACAACCACAACCATTCCTTCAATTCGGATTCCAAAAGAAATGCAACCGAACTTTTCGAATTCATTTGGTCCTGCAAAGATTCTGGTTTAAATCCTGTTATATCTTGGAAAATAGTTTGCCACGCAACACCTTATCAACACGGGGCCAAAGTATGCAACCTTTGTCTGGCAGAAAAATATGCAATCTTAACTGCTAATGATGACGCTCTGTTGAACAAACGAATCGAATTGGTCAATAAGTGTCGGCATAAGAATAAATATAAATTGATCAAGGCCAAACTTAAACTGTGATTTTCTTTCATTTTTTTCATTTTTTTCATTTTTCGCCGTGTATAACGTCCTACCTTAG
This sequence comes from Diplosoma virens, assembly GCA_963680785.1. NCBI lineage: Eukaryota > Metazoa > Chordata > Ascidiacea > Aplousobranchia > Didemnidae > Diplosoma > Diplosoma virens. The sequence continues at coordinate 6,118,108 of OY796881.1, read as the reverse complement.
CCGATACTTGAACCCTTTTTAATATATTTAAAATTTTGAAATAATATTTGTATTTCTTTCGCGCGCTTTTCTTCTTCTCGTGTTTTCTCGCCGATCTTAATTAGTTTAGTTTAGCAGAGTCCGTGATGGGATGTTCCGACCCTAATAAGCGTTTAAAGTTTTTAAGTTTTTTCAGTTTTTTCAATTGCTTTCAATTCTTTCTGGCAGTTTTATCTTAACTTTATTTTATTTTATTTTACTTTTTAGATATCCCTGATGATCCCTTTTATAAGTGAAACAGTCTGTTGGGTTTTAGCCTTGTTTTTATTTCCGTGATTTCGCCAGTGTTAATTTTAATTCCAGCTCTTACTTTGTTATCGAGCACTTTAGAAAAACTGGTTTTCCAACATTGTTATAGTCAATTTAAAAATGTTTAAAAATATTTTGATTCAATAAATTAGCATTTATTGAGACCTTTCGGCCGCGCATAGAGAGAAAAAGTTGACAGCATGCAACAAGGCAACAAGAATTCATTAAAAGTTTTAAACTATGAAAAAATTCAATCAACAACTTTTTGTCCTCAATTAAACTCACCCTTGTTTCTTGTGCCAGGCCATCACAGCCTCTCTGTCCCACCTCCCCGTGTCTGCACCTCCTGGTCCTTTGTCGTCTTCCAGTTTCACACGTTTTGTCACAATTACTCCACTCTCCGTAGTCACTCCACGCTGGGTCAGCAAATAAGTGTCACAAAATAGCAAAAAAGAGAACGAGTAGTTTCATATCTTGGAGCAACTTTTGTGAGTCCAAGCAAATTTTAAAGATTTGACCGAATTCAAATTCGATTCAAAGTTCTCAAAGTCTCAAAAGATCAAACTCAAAGACTCAAAAAGTTTAATTTTGTAATAATCTTAAAAAAATTTGAACTTGGCTTGAGTCCCAAAATCAACTGATGACTCAGACTTGACTTGAATCCAGACAAAAATATTTCCGTTTTTAAAATATCATTTTGGTGTTGGTTTGCTGACGTCTAATCATAAAAATAAAAAGCGGTCACAATCCGGCCGTGTATTACTTTCAGTTTTCAAGATGCTTAATAAACGTCAAAGTTACCATGGTCCTTAAATAAGCAAAAACTTTTGAATGTACTATTAGCATAAGATCATCGAAAAATTAAAAGGAATAGAATTGGGGAAGCCGTGTCAACTTTTCAAATCAAATGAGAGAAACAAAAAATTGTGCATTAAAGTTGACTATTTTTTATTTGGGCACTAGCTTTCGTGGGCTACTGCTCACTTCGTCAGGTGCAATGGAATAAAAATGCAATCAAAACAAGATTTGCACAACGGCATTAAACGTAATAAAGAGACATTTGAAAGATTTACACAACGGCATTAAACATATTAGCATAAGGTGAGACTCGAAACGACTTGTTATTTGAAAAACTTGGACTCGAAAAAAACAAAGCTTTGTTCTACTCGGACTTGACTCGAGCATCTCAGAAAAAAAACTTGAACTCGATTTGAGTCACGGTACCTCATCGATTAGGCCATAACCCAAATTTGCTATTAATACCAACACTTAAATATTTCCTTTAATTCTTGTAAACATATCTACTATTATGATTCCGCAACAAACACAAACTTACTTAAGGTTTAAAAACATCAGTGAAATTACAATTGTCCAAACAATATTGTTTGAATATTGTGGTTTAAAAATTAAAAAGAAAGAGGTTCGAATCACATAAAACCCCTACAAATTTGTACAAATAAAAAGTGAAAAAAAATTTATTTCTTATACCCGTTTTTCGGCCGCGTAACTGTTGCTAAGCAAGTTTAGCAATATAATTTAAGTAAATTGACTTGCAATAATTTTGGTTTGACAACAACCTACGTCTCAGCCATATTTTATTCAAATTAAATGATTTCTGGAATCAAATTACTGTCCCTAGGTAAGATTACAGAAAGCAAATATTTTATGTGATGAGGATACCCTGGATATTTTCCTGATATTATTCTGGGAGGCACTTTCAAAGGAAAATACAATCTAAAGTTGGAATTTTTTTCTTTAGATTAAATTAAAGAGCTTTTTTCCCCACTTTTTAACGTGAAAGAAGGCGATAAAGCAAAGGATCTCTGTATTGGCCTACACAGGCTGTTGCGCAACGTTGGGACGCATTGCTCAAGAGTAAAGAAAGGTTATTGAAGTGAACCTTTTTAAACCTATTGTTTTTATCGATATCATAGCCCATTATTTCAACATACAGCGTAAAACTAAAACTAAAATTCCTTGGTCAATGCTCTAATTAAATATCATTTAAAAACAACATTATGATTATATCATATATAAAACAACTGGAAAATCATATTAAATGCGTTTAAGTTAATTCTATAAATAAACAGTAAATTCGTGTTACGTAAATTTATCAAAAAAACTATAATCCGCAAAAAAAGTAAATAAGGCTACAATGAACCAAATGAATTTTTTATTACAAAAAAAGTTCGTATAAAGTCATAAGCGTCATTAACAAGCACAGCACGTCATCTCACTTGGACATTGTTGTCGGTTACATTCCCCATTTCGAGTTGATTCGCCATTGCAACTTCCTTCTTGGAATCCATGTAAGTTGCACGTTCTTGTTGAAGTTCGTGTCCCAGTGTTGCAAGTTACACTGCAGTCTGACCATTCTCCCCATTCATTCCATGATGGGCACATCTGAGTGTTGCAATCCTAAAGCATTCAAAAGTGAAAGCACAGCATGTAATGGAATAGAAAGAAAATTTCGGTATGGAATACGGAATTGTTAAAGTATGGAATGGAATTTAAGATTTTATTAATAGAATGGAAAGAATTTTCTATACTTCCATACATTTCACATACTTGCTTATTTTAATGTTGTTTTGATACTAAGTGCAGTCAATAAAACTGCCTTTAATCGGATGCACAAAATGATAAAAGAAAAAAGTAGCAGCCAAAAGTTTACACAAATGAATTGGGTAGAAAAAAAGAATAGAAATTACTACCATATTTTGATTTAGTGCTATTTCAGTATTGTTTAAACTGTTTGCAACTTCACTATAGGGCCAGTTTTTAAGTTCAAGTCTAAGTGCTTTGTTCCCTTGCTGTCTGTATCTTCCAGGAAATGCAGAGACAGATAACCTTCTTGGTTGCCCCATTGAAGTATTTGCAGTTTAAATAATATTAATAAGATATATTTATAAACCGCTCTATACTTAAAAAGTTCATATTGTCTCAGAGTGGTTGAACATGAATGAAAAACACACAACAAGTTATATTTTTTTTTTAATTTTTTTAATTTTTTTAAGTGTTGTTTTTTTGTATGTGTATCTCATTCTGTGTAGTTTTTGTTGTTTCTTTTTATTTTTTATTTTTTCTGTTATGGACTGTGAGTCTGATTTAAACAAATAAATAAAAAAAATAAAATAAAAAAAAGAATTGTTAGGTTTAATCAAATATTGCTGCAGATTATCTACATTTAAATGCACATAATCGAAATAAAGACTAAAATTACAGATTGATTACTCAGACAAGTTAGACCTGGAGTGGGCAAACTACGGCACGTAACGATTTTCTGTGCGGCCCGTAAAAGTCTCAAACAAATTATTAAAAAATTGTTAATTTCTGTCTGTCTTCAACCGAATTCTAGATCCTTTTTTAGCCATCACTGATTTTTAGGTGCAAAAATAAAAAAAATTGGGACGAATTCAAAGTGAAAACTTGGTTTTTAGAGATCAGTATAGTGCGGTCCTGAAACAAAATTAACTTCGCAATGCGTCGCTTGAGCTAAAAAGCTTGCCCACGCCTGAGTTAGACTTATAAAAACACTTATTAAAATTTACATGATATGAAGTTTAGGGTTTTTTTAAATAGGCTATAATATAAAGTATGGCAAAGGTATGGAATATAGAATGGAAGATTTTTAATATGAAATGAAATGGAATGGAAGATCCTTAAGTATGGAATGGAAGATTTCAAAGGATATGGAATATGGAAAATTTCTATTCCATTCCATTCCATAGCATGCCCTGAGTGAAAGTAGGAATTCCGATCCACTCACTTCTGAATTGTCTCGAACAGTGAAGAGCGCTCAATTAAACCATAGCTAAAGCATTATAAAAAAACTTTTTTGTGAATGTAAAAAGTTAAAAAATACGTAAAACAGACGGCACGGTGTTTTGATTTCCAACATTACCAGCAATATCTCGTTTTTGGCGTTTACATACTTTTACTAAGAAAAAAAACAAGTTTGTTTTTTATTTTCAAGTAAAAGTATGTAAACGCCATAGTGACGTTAAAAGAAGAACATCAATTATTATCCGATTCTACAACTTTGATTTAGTTCAGATTATAGGACCCTCATTGGAAGAATATAACTTTTCTATTTTTCTGCATTTATATCTTAAGAAAGGGAAGTTATTTTCTTGTATAAAGATATTGCAATGCAATAATTACTGTAAACAGAGCACTACTTACTCTTTCTTCAGTTTCTCCTCCATTCTCTCGCCTCCGAATCTGTGTTCCTACTCCACATGAGCGTGAACATCTTTGCCAATTCTGCCATTCCCCTGCTCGACAAAATGCAAGTTTAACCAGAGATAAGCAAAACAAAGTATATTACATATACTTTACTTTTTAAAATGATTCTTTTTTCTTAAAATAAGCTTTTTATTAAGTAGCAAAAATTAAAAAATTAAATAAACAAAGTAATTGCTTCTGAAGGAATGAAATATTAAAAAAAAATTTCTACCATCGCAATTACGAGTATTTTTATGCGGAAAAAGTTCTTGTGAAGAAATATTTCCACCTTGGCAGGAGTGAAGGTTACACTCAGCAGTTTGTTGCGTCATCCCCAAGCAGTCTGGGTCGCCTGCCCGGCCGTTCCGGCAGGATCGGATTCTACTCCTCGTTCCGCCCCCGCAGCTAGCTGAGCAATCCGTCCAATGTCCCCATGGGTGCCACCCTGCAAATCAATCAACCCGTTATTTATAAAGTTATGGTAATTTTTATAAAAACAACAAGTTTTTACTCTGGGATAAACAATGTCTGCCAGCCACAGCAAAAAACAACGAACGAACAAAAATTGAACGATCTTTTCTGAAACGTTTCACCTTTGCAGTGTGACGCCATCATATTAAATATTCATCTTTCTGACTTGCAGGGAAACATCGGGTAAACGCTTTACGCTGCTTTAGGAAATTTGAAAATATTGCTGTTTGATGGAAAGTTTTTATTTTACTTTTCCTTTAGTTTTTTGTAAAATAAGTTAAATAAGCATTTGAGCTGCTTGCAAGAAACGCCAAACAGAGGAAAGCGCCGTAAAGTATCTTTTTCAAAGAAACAACAGCAAACAAAGATAAATGATAAACCGAGATAAAGTTGATCCCAGTCGATATCGCAGAACCCCCAAGCATTTTTAAAAAGGTATCATTGCTTTCTTGTTTTATTGTGCTATACTGTAAAATTCCAGAGCTTTTTATTCAGGTTTTAATTAAAATAAAATAAAGATATTTATAGCGAAGAGTGTTTTTCAACTTTACAAAAAAGTTAACTTTGTTGTCACTGCCGCCAAGAAATCAGAGATCATTTGAGGAGGACTGCAAGGTGGAAGAGGGAGCAATGCTATCTTGTGCTCCTTACATAAACTTTTCAAAATCTAACGGCAAACTTAAATTAGCCGAAATAATATTTATTTCAGCACATCGCTATAGCTGAAACAAAAAGAAAACTTGACAAGCAGACAATTAATTCGAGCAACGCTCATCGAATAGCAATTGTTCTCTTTGGTGCCATCAAGCGTCGTAACTCACTTGGGCGGACACACGTGCTTTCTCGGACCGAAAGGCCAGTCACTCCCGCAATCCAGGTTTCGTAATTCCGCACCCTCGTGTAAACCCCGTACAATCCGGGCCTCCCGCATCCAATTCCGAACGAAGTGATTCCGGCCAAATACCAATCGCAGTTGTCACAGCGCTGGCAAGCCAGGGGTCCACCGGAGTCCCCTGCATAGTCCCTCGTTTAATTCGTTGTTTTTACATGTTCGGTAAAAAAATAAGAAAGCCTTGAATTATTTAATGAGTCTAAAAATTAGTATGACAACAAAATAAATTTACGAAGGAAACTTTTGTGTAGGAATTGCCAAAACAAATGAGAAAACGTCTGTGGAAAACTACAATAAAAATAATACAGAGTAGAGTTGCTGAAAAAAGAAAAAAATATTTGGGATATCGCGAGTTCAATTTGGGATTATAAGAACTGCTGAACAGATTCAGATTAAAATCTATCTACCAAATGTTGCAACATAAGACAAGATAACTTTGATGACAGGCTTGGTTAAGAGAAGCAGTAAAAGTATGCGGTCATCTAATCAACTGCCACTCTAACAAAAAAATAAATAAATAAAAAAATCAAGAAATCATTGTAGAAAAAACAGACGCTAATACACAGTCAATTAATCAAATTGTTTTTTTTTAGCGTACCTTGACAGGCATCCTTCCCCCCCTCCTCATAGCCCGCACAAAGATGTATCGTTGAGTTGACCCTGTTTGAAGTGTTGGCGTACGCCTCTTCGCACAGCTGGTTGCGCACAATGGGAAGATCCACTTCCTGAAGAGCTCCAGCTACCGGTCCCCCAAAACCTGCACCAAAGTTTAAAAGTGTCATCGATTTTTCGCAAGCAAATTTGCATTGGGTAAGACTTCTTCAGCGCTTCGGCTTTTATGAGGCTTTGAATTTGCACGTTTATGCCAAGATAACGTCTGTCTCTTTCAATTATTCAACACTATCTGGTTGTGGCAACTAAACTACTGCAACTAGGCGCGAAAACTTGAGAAAGCGAGATTAGCTTGTCCGCCCCCATACAAAAGAATCTAAAATAGGGATGGTCAAACTATGGGTGAACACATGATTAATCAAAAAACTTAACATTGAAATGAAATTATACTGTTAAATTGAAGTAAATACGTTTTCGTTCTTTAGATAAAGCAGCGATTCAGTTATACAAGGTTTTTCGAATCCTCAATAATGTCCGTTATATGGTTTGTGTGGTGGTCTCTGCTCTTAGGTATAGCAAGGTATCCGTAGGCATACCAGACGAAAAACATTTTCGGGGAGGAGCAATAGATTTTTGCCTAAATTTTGTGGCGTTTACTCGAATGATGATTTTCTAGTACTTTTCGGATTAGAAGAAAATTTGTCTAAAATATACAGTGAAGATAAAAAAAAGTCTTCACTTTGGATGCGATTCGGATTTCTTAATTTTCATCCTATAAATATAGTGATCTCTGAAAAAGGTCTTCAACTTATATCTTAAACATTTTTCTGAATTTAGTGTTCATTTTAAATGCACAAAAAATTGTTTTGCCCAAAAAATTTCTTGTCACTGCACTAAAACTCCTAATTTTGCCCAAATTGTTGCTATTGCTGCCCAAAAGATTCTGATTTTGCCCAAATTTTTGAGGGTTAGGGGAGTAATTTCCCCCCTGACAGGTACGGCTATGAAGGTAACGACTAATTTTAAATAGATTAAATTTACCAAAAAACTTTTGGTATTATTGTAAGCAAGTGAAACTGTCAATGATGTGATTCAGATGTTTTAATTAAGGTTACAAATTTATTGCTAATTGCGGGAGACACTAAGACTCTTTAGCAAAATTTATCAGACATTCGTCAGTTCATAATTTCATGATCTACAATGTGATTAATTTAAAAGATAGAAATTACAGAGAAAACATATTCTTTGATAGAAAACCGAAGGACCTCCAACTTTTAGTATTTCTTGTAGAAAAGCAAACCCGTATTTTACCAATGTTTCTAAATAAAAATAAAGTCAGCAATAATCTGTTGCGTATCTTCAGAGAAAAATATGCTTTCATTTGACTTTGATGTCAACATTATCTGGGCGTAACATTGATTTTCCGCTTTTTCTTTTAAAGCATCATTTTATTTATTTTCTTTTTTAATAAATTTTGAAAAAAATTGTTTTTTTTAAAATTTGAAGTAACCAGGTATAAACCTGCAAGCTATTCACAAAGACGGTCTTTATTGAAAAGTTACAACTAATTTTTGAGCTTCAGTGCTCCTCGACAAAATTGTTGTTTTTGGCTCAAATGTCTATTTGCTTAGAGCTTTTATCTAAATCGTTTTTAGTGTTGTATTTTATAGGAGCACTGGAAAATATAGAACCATTACTTCTGAACTTTAGTTTCATGTAACGTTTGACAAAATTGTTTCTTTAAAGATTTGAATTGATAAAACAGCCTAAAATCAAAAAATTGTAATGTTCTTTCGCCGAAGACTAATGATTTTTAAATGATCAACTAAATAAATGACAGCAAAGACGTTGAAATGAGATTTTACCCAAAATAAAATTTAAACAAGGAAACATTCAGAATACAGCAATATCTGCATCTTAAACTGCGATAAAAGACGGAGAAAAAGTGCTATATACACAGCTGAAAATTTTGGCAATGATCTTACGCTCATATGGAGATAAACAACATTCTTTTTTAACCACTTTCTTCTAGGTTCTGATTAATGTAAGGTTTAATCAAAGGTGTCCAACACCAGGTACGCAAACTCTTAAAAAATTGTTATAAAAAAAACAAAAAAAAGAAATCCAAAAAATTTGTTATGTTCTGAGAACTTTTAGTTCTTTGCAAAACAGACACTCAATTGTAACTTATAATCATCTTATACGATGTTTGACTACAATTATTTGGTCATTGGCTTTTTGGTGAATTGCAATCACGCTTTGTTGTGCTACTGAGGTCCAGGGCAAAAACTCAGTAACAATATTTGTTTTATTTATTATTTTTTAATTAATGATGATTCTCTCGCGCAGCGATGTTTGCTCATTTTCTGGTTTCCTCAATCAGTTTTTTTGAAAGGAACCAGGTTAGAACATGCGCGTTACACTTTATGGGGTCGAGACCCGAATGAATTTTCCAGAAAAACTTGGGACGTTAGCGGGCTCGCGTTGGACAGCCTTGTCTAGGTTAGAGGTGGGCAAACTTTTTAGCTCGCGGGCCGCATTCAGTACTTAAATTCGTTTGCGGGCCGCACTATAGTAATCTCTAAAAATGTCTTCACTCTAAATTTGTCTCAGATTTCTTGGTTTTCGTCCCTAAAAGATAATGATTTTAAAAAACAAAACAAAAAAGGTCTTCACTCTGAATTTGCACCTCCACAATTGCAAGACCACTACAATTGAAAGTGAAGAGAGAATAAAGTTATTTGTTTGAGACTTTCACGGGCCGCAGAACCTCGGACGGGCCGTAGTTTGCCCACCCCTGCTCTAGGCGAACAGTATTTTTCTTGCATACGACGTTCATTAAAGCCTGTAAAATATGGGACTTGGAATAATTAATTATTTTTTATTTTTATTTTCTTATTTTTTTTACTTTTGTTTATCATACTTTTATTTGTAAAAGTTTTTAAAAGTAGCATACTAAAGGAAAAAATAAAACGTTCGCAAGCAAGCTTAAAAAACGATAGATTTGATTTAATAAATTATCGACTAAACGTGAATGTGTCGAAATTGAGAACAATGTGGATTTATTTAAAAATTTACTTTACAAAAATCCATGTAGTTACAATTTGCATCGTGTGTTTGCACTACAAAAGATGCAAATCATAAAATATAATGTTTTTATTTAAAATAAACTGTAGCTAATAAAGTTGTTTGGGTGGTTTAATAAATAAACTAGCTGTAATAAATGATAAATAAGGTTTAATAAATAAGGTTTTTTAAATAAAGTTGTTTGGGCGGAGTGTATTTATAGTTATGTGTACAAACTTTTATCGACGACTTTTATCGACGGCAGCTTTCCAACTTTAAGAAAAAATCTTCAACTTTTATAAATTTAAGATAGTAGTTATCTTAAGTTATAATAGTTAAATAATTTAAGAACATAGTTAAACAATAATAGTTTAAGATGATCTTTAACCTAAACATAATTTTAGACTGTTATTGGTGGGCTTTTATAATTTTTCTTACAAAATCCCAATGCTAAAATACAGGTTATTTAATAAATTTTAATTAAGCTTACGAATGGTCCCATATCCAGTGGCATAGCATTTTTCTCCGATTTGGGGTTCATGTCCATTAGGGAGGCATATCGTGCCCACAAATCTACTGTATCGCGCCCTTCGATGCAGCCGGATAAGAGCAAGATCATTGTTAGGAAAGGAAAAATCTGGGTGCACTACTCTCTGAAAATACGAGAACACTTGATTAACTGCTAAAGCTGCTGTTATGCACAGAGTTAAATGAGCTGGATATTACGCAATTTAACCTCTGCAAGTTGCAGTGTCGACAGTTTATCACTAGTAACAACAGTGCTCAACCATGATAAATTAATACAAACAAGCAAAGAAAGAAACAAATTTTGATAAATATTTTAAAATTTATTAATCTGGCGAAGAAATGCCAACAGATTAAATCATTAACAAATAATCTGCATTGGATTATCTTTTGCTATTGGTACTCGTGAAGAAATAACGAATAGACAAGGTGGATTTAAATCAAAACTTTTCAATTTAAAAAAAGTGTTGGAAGGTTTACCCAAAAAAAACAAAGATAATGAATGTATTCTATTTTCCCTTGGTTTCTCAGATTGTTGGTTAAAATCTATTTTTATTAAAGTTTTGAAAATGTTATAAAAAAATGAGCGCGAATAAAGCTGGACAAGGAAATGCGGAAACTGGTTAAATACATTTTTTAATTTGACATTCCTTGATGGCACCTAACATATAAAATATTAAACTCGCATTTGATAATAAACACTATTGTTTACCTCTACAACTTGGAAGGTCTGTTCATGAACATTTCCTCTTTGTGTTGTGTTTAAGACTCCCAGTAATACAGTGATATCCGACAGTGATGCAGAGCTGGTTAACAAACAAAAATATCAAAGTTAAAAGAATCAGCACGGATGACAACAATAAGAATTCAGGATATGTTATGAAAAATTTTTTTATCTATCTGTCACATTTTATTCATAATTATAATCTTAATTTTATAATTCTATATTGATCAGTTGAGCCAAATTCCCACCTTGACTAGCTGTGCCAACCATCATCATTACGCAGACTAGTCATGCACTGGTTATTCAATCTTTCAATTTTTTTAATAATATCATTATTATATATTCTTTTTTTTTCTCATTTCTTATATTTTTATCTGATTAAGGGGTTGCGGCCATGCTTTCTACTTTTTATACTTTCATTTTCTGATTATCTTATGCATGTTCTAACGTCTGACGTTGTGCTGCTTCTTCCTTATCTCGATCTTTTAGTATTCATAATTTATGTGTTAAACTGTTTCATAATCATCGAGAATAAAAAATGAATTTCAGTCTTTTAAAGTAATTTTAAGCTTTTGACTATGACGTCATTTTTTATATTGTTACATTTTGATTGCATTATCGGTACAGCACGACCCCCACTTAATCAATTTTTTCTGCAAGTTGTTTTTAACAGTTGTTTCGTAACACAGTTCCGCCGTGAGAAAGTTGTGCAACTGGGTAATAGAGAGGATCTCTTGCGAATTCGATGCTTTTTGACGATTTCAAATGATTGATCCACTTTTTTACTTGTTTACTTCAGATGTGCTGATATGTATCCAATTATAAATTCATCGTGGGCGCATTTTGTTAATTGAAAAACTAACGATGCGACTTCTTGTTTTGTCTGTGATTTCTGCGTAATGCTTGAAATAAATTTTTTGTCGTTTGTCGTTCAAACCACGTGGGCGGATTCAAGTTTGTTATAAAAAGGAAAGCTTCGGTTCCGTCAGTCAATAACCATAAATTTGCTGAATGAACAAATTGTAATTTTGCTGAATAAGTTTGCTGTGTTCCGCTGAGTTGCTGCGCTTAAATTTAATCGCAAATAAAAAATAAATTTGTCTCCAGTTGAATCTATAACTATAGTTTTTTGTTAAATTTTTGGATGAGCCAGCTTCTCTTTAGACAACTTATTTACGATTTTGCTTAACAATAAATTGAATTTATAATTTTTTATTGAACTTTTAACCAAAAATTGAATTTATAACAATAGCGTATTATTACAGATCCGTTTCACTCTTTATTTAACTACTCGTTATTCACGATTTATTCAAGCGCATTGGCTGACTAAAATTTTAAACCATTGTGACTTTTTGCTGCAGCTTACGTAATTTTGAGTAGAGCATTCAAGAAGAGATTTGTATCATCTACTAATGTTAAGCTAATTGAACATTATAAGTTATATACGATATTTACTACTGTATCTTATGATTGTACTGTGACATCATAAACTACTTTGTCCAAATGTTAAATGTAACATAATAATTAATCTAAGAATTTTGGTCCGATCTAGAAACTTTATTGTTATCTAGTAATTTTCGCTGATTGATATAAATAGCGCTGTAAATTTTATCATTCATTTCAGTTGAAAAGTGTTTTGGAATCGTTTCTGTTATTGTCGCCTGTGTGTGTTGTTTAAATGTTTAAGTAGTCAAGGGTCTGTGTTGACGCTTTGAAAGTTAATTTTTCAGTAAAATAAAGTTGTTTTAGTCTGTGTGGAAGAAGAACTATTTACTTTAATATTAGCCATTGGGGTGCTCATTTACTCTTCTATTATAGTTATTCAGTGCAAAGTTGCTGGCGCTATGAATTGCTTTAAAGTTTGGTGAAGTTTGCGAGTCAAGTTTTCCAAGAAGTGATCAAGTTTGTTTGATTTAGTAAATCAATATATTCTTTATAGTCAGAAACCGTGTTTTCTTTCTATCTGTAAAGAGATGTTTATAGTAAATCAATCTGTACTTAGCCTAATAACTGTTTTAAAAACTTCAGTCTTGCGGCAAACTATTTCTAAAGCCGGCATAAATAAAAATAAACACAGCTTGACATCATCGAAGGTATTTGAGTTACCTAGTTCAACTGGCCTTTTTGGATTTCCGAGTAAAGTTGTTACACTATCTTACGCCATATAAATTCTATTTAAAACTTTTTTAATCTTTATTAAAAAATGACTCAACATTTAGAGGTGACAGGTATCATATCTTAATTAACATATACTAGATACAGAACATTCTTTAAAACTGAAGTTTTCAAACATCTTTTAAATCTCAATACAAAACTAATCTTCAAGCATGTACTATTCGAATTTTACTGTTAAAAAAAGTAATAATATTTATGAAATATAATGTAAATGCTTCCCTCATAAATTTTGTTTCACGTTAAAGTTATTAATTAATTGAAATTTTAGCATATTTTTCGTCATCATCAAAATTTCAATCTCTATTACTCCCTCTGAGTCTAGAATCGCAACTTCAAGCAACAGTCAAAAAATTTTCCAGACGGCTTTAAGAAATGTCGATATTTCTTGGCTTTTTGGTTTTAATTTATAGATATAACTGAAATTTAGATTTATTTAAAGACTGCCAAGGAGAAAAAGTGACGTAAAAAGTATCTTTTACTCTTTCAAGCACGAAATAGGTCAAAAATGCGCAAATTGCACGGCAAATTTTTTAAAATTTTAGTCAAAACGCCAAAGTTTGTAGATAACTATACAACTTGAATCGTTGAGCAGAATCTAAATTAAAAGAAGTGAGTGGAACAAAAAATGTCCCAGCATAATTTTTTTTGGAAAAAGTAAAAGGGTTAAAGTTAAACAATAAAAAAATGAGTAAAAGTGTTAAGAACTCAACAGAATGATTCAAGTAAGTTTTGAGCGGCTACTGTATTGATCGTGTTGGCCACAAACACAACGGCCCTCTCTTTGGTCGCACTGCCAACTTCATTTAAATTCTTATTTGCTTTTATCGAATTGAAAAAGAGATAAAAAAATCTAACATTTTTCCAGGAAAACAAGAGTTAAGCAAACAACACAACCACGACTAAACCATCTTACTTCACGCAATCAGCTGCTGTTAGAACCCATTCTCTGGTGACCAAGCTGCCGCCGCACAGTCGGTTTTGGATAGAGATGTAAGCCTAAGTGATTAATTGAAGGGCATTAAACCAATAATTTAAAGCAGAAACGTTGAGAATTACAAGTTCATTCACATGCTGTCAACTTTGCTGTTAGCTTTCAATTAAACATCTTAAAACTCTCAGCAAAACTATAAAACTTTTACAGAAAAGATTTTTTGGATGATTAACGACAAAATCAAAACCAGCTATTACAAGATATTTATCTTATTAAAATTAGAAAAAAAGAAGAGACGGATAGATAATTTATTTTACCAACACGCACAAAATAACACAAATAATTATATCAATAAGCAACAAAATTAGCGTGTAATAGGTAGGCACGTTAAAGGTGAGATATAAACCTCCAAAAATATTAAAATGTCCCTTGACTTAATTTAATAAAACGCTTACAAGTTTATTTAAAAACTTTTTGCCAAATTGTTGAAAATAAATTTGATCCTAGTTATTATGTACATCGTACAAGACAAGCTAATACAATTAAAAGATTTTACCTGATTGTTAAAAAATGTTTCTCTTTTTAAACTTGCTTTAACCTAAAGCACTTAAACCAAACCGGGTTCTCACCTCTTGCGTGGCATGAATCATGCGTACCTCGTGCGTTTCGATTGATAAGTCAGATAAAATTTCAAAATCTTTCTGCATTGTCATTTGCCAACACATTTAGGCTTACTACTTTACAGTACACAGGTTTCAATCTACTCACAGTCCAAGGCCACCTTGCAACTGGAGCAAATCTTCCTTTGACCAATCTACCAATTGTAGAGCTGTAGCCACAATGAGAAAATCGTTCTAAAAAAATGTAAAGTGAGATTTTTCAAAGCGATGTTGATCGGAAAAATTCAAGTAAATTCTCAGCGTTTTAGACTTTGTTTGCAATCTGTATGAAGCACTTGAATTACGGAACCAAAGGATTACTTGCAGTCCAGTTTGTCAAAACACTTCAACAGATTCAAAGTACTACCGAGTTGATGAGAGCGCCGTATTGTTGGCAACGTTATCAAACTCAATTTCATCATTCTGTTGTGCATTCAACAAACCAACTTTACGATACTTTTTCTGCTGGAAGGTTCCAATAAACAACTGTAAATTTCAGCCATATACGTATGGAGAAAGAAAAACAAAATAAAAAATTTCAACCGGTTAGCAATATTTTGTTTTTTTCAAAAGAAGGTCAAGGTTATTACTTGACAATTGCTCTAAGTTAACGCCCTCGACGTTATCCGGCGAGTCAGTAAGATAAATAGGAATATAACAAAATAAAAAATCAAATTGCTCTTCTAAGCACTCACTCGCTCGTCTTTTGCAACACGTGGTCCGGTTGTAATATTGCCACAAACCTGACCTCGCCCCGCACCCGGAACAAGTGAAAGAGCCCAAGGTGTTGAGGCAGGTCGGCCAACGAGGGTCGCTACACGCCGTTTCGTTCAAACATTCATTGATATCTAAAGATTGAATTGTGACGCAACAAACTGCTGGTTTCTTCAAAAAAAGTTTAAACAATGGCATCAAGCGGTTTACAATAACTCCTCGTATGGAGTTCAGTCTCCATTTAAAGTGTTTTTCGACTCCAGAACAAAAAAACGCACAAAAAATGTCATAATATCAAAATTTTACTATAAAAATAATAAGTGATAATTATTTGAAGCATAAGGTACAAAAAAAGAAATTGTTTAGACCAATTCAATCTAGATCACTCAGCGCTTAATAATTAAATTGAAATCAGTAACTAAACAGGCATGTAACCCATATTTTCCAACTGAACACACATGAAACACTTACTTTTAACTAAACACACATGAAACACTTACTTTTAACTAAACACACATGAAACACATATGTTGTAACTAAAACCAAATGAAATACATATTTTGTAACTAAGCATACATGAAACACTTGATTTATAACTAAACACACATAAAACACATATTTTGTAACTAAACACACATGAAACACATATTTTGTAACTAAACATACATGAAACACATATTTTGTAACTAAACACACATGAAACACATATTTTGTAACTAAGCACACTTGAAACACTTAATTTATAACTAAACACACATGAAACACATATTTTGTAACTAAACACACATGAAACACATATTTTGTAACTAAACACACATGAAACACATATTTTGTAACTAAACACACATGAAACACATATTTTGTAACTAAACACACATGAAACACTTAATTTGTTACTAAAGACACACGAAACACATATTTTGTAGGTGCACTCAACTCACCCGTGCACGTTCGCCCATTGCTGTCCAGAGTGAATCCAGGAAAGCACGAACAAGTGGCCGAATCGCCTACATTTTGGGGGAGGTTGCAATTATGGTCGCATCCCAAAGTTTGACAAACTAAAACAAATTTTTAATCAATTTAATTTTTGTTATTTTTCAAACCTTAGGATGGAAATGGAAAAATACAAGTTTTTTATAATCAATTTTAGTGACGGTTGGAATTATTGAGGGAACAAGTATTTTTAATTTGAGTAAATTAAGTTCAAAGTCACCAAACATAACTAAAAAACTGTATAAGTTAAAACGGTTAGAATAATCAGCAAAATGTATCGACAAGCCAGCTACGCAGGAGGAACTCGCTCGTTTTGTTAAGTTTTTATGAAGCAAAATCATAGAGGCTTTTGAGGGGCCATCGCATAATAATGTTATTTTATCCGAACAAGTCTAAAAATAGCTACGATTTTTAATACAATGCGTTTTCTTGAGATGACCATTAAGCACCGCCGTCTGTGGAGTCATGTCACTGACTGGACGTGCAAGAATCATCGTTTGGTAAAATCGAGCCGTGTTTCTAAAAATCTCGCTGCACGTTAAACGCGAATACGTCACAATCGGGAAATGAGTTTTTTTCGGGCTTCATAAAGTCCGAATCTGATAATTCCATCAACCTCCTGCGACTAAAATTGCTCGATCTAATTATAGAAACGAATGCACAAAAAGTGTCTAAAGCAGTTTCTGCTTTGACATTACGCAGTTGATCTTTAAAAAAATTCTTATTTTTTATGTATATAGCGAATGATTAAAAAACAACATTAGACAAAGAGGATAACCATTGTTCAAATAATTCCATCGTAAAGTTTGCGTTTAATTAACAAAAAAAAAAAAAAAAATCAACTACAAAAGGGATCAAAATTTTTTGAGACACCTCAGTTAAAACTGTTCCTTATCAAGAATTTGAATATTTGCTATATCATAAAAAAATGAAAAGTGAAAAACCGTTTTGTAGTTTAAATCTATCTCAGTAAAATCCCCGTATCGATATGATGGTCTGGGTAGTACGAATATCTTTGCATCACTTCCTGCGTTCAAAATCAAAAATTGAATCATTGAAGGATAATTACTTATGTAAAGCTGGATTGCTGCATGAATATCACTGGCATATTTTTTAGCAATTAGGAGCGATGTAGATTCGCAAAAACTCGGTTGAAATCAGGTGGAAGTCTCTCACTACTTTATATTCTATTACTATTTCTTTATATTTTCAACTGCAAGCTTCAATGTTCTAACTTACCCCCATGTATTGAATCGGTTCACTACATTAACAAAGAAACTAGCTTTTTAAACTATCCGAGAAAAACGATGACACATCATGCCTTCATCTTTTCTGTTAATTTTTGAAATGGACCCTAGCTTCTAAGAGACATATTCCTTTTTGTTAATGCAGAATAAATTTTACATATAAGGTACGTTCTCCTGCAATTTGAAGTCTTTAATATGATTAGAGAAAATTTGATCTTTTGACCCTCGTTCTGGTACAAATACGCGTATCATTGTTTCGTCATGAGCAAAAGATATATTCTCTTTAGCAAGATATAGATTAATCAGTAGAGATTGCTATATGTACCTGGGGAGCGATCCGGACATGCTTTGCACGTTTTTCTGCAGACTGTTCTGAGAGCCGAACCGGGGACATCGCACAGGGCTTCGAAAAATGGGCAATCGCGCAAACAATCGACGCACCCGATTTGATTGTCTAAACAATGAAATCGAAATAAAACCCGGAAGTAAATTCATGAAACAGCAAATAAACTTCACCAACCTCCACATTGACTCTGGACCCGTCTTATGAGAAACGTTTCCAAACATAAAAGTGAAAGAAAGCTGAATAAAGTTTGTCAAACAGTCAATATGAAATAAAACTAAATTGATATTGGACTCTGGCTTAAATTACTTATTTAATTAAATTTTGGGTATTATCAAAAAAGTTGATACACACCCAAAAAATCATAAAAAAGCATTACAAATCTATTCAAACTAGTTTAATTTAAAGCTTACCAAACTAAAAAATTCAAATTATGTTCCATGGGTATATTTTTGTAAGCTCTTCTTAGCTTTGAATATTAAAAACAAATTATACAAAGTTAAATCTTACTGCATAACTCTAGGCTTTACAGTATTTTAAAATACGCCTGCATTAGTTAACATCAACACTAAACGTTTTCTTTGCAACAATGAGCGTCGAAAAAGTTTAGTTTTGAAAAATTACTTCATTTTGGTTGTGCTTCTGTAGTGCCACCTAGCGATTGTTACTTTTTGTTTGGCTGATCGCTCATTTAAATTGTTCAATTAAAAACAGATAAAGAAGAATTTTAAAAAGTAACCACTAGCAGTATTTTTATTTTCTTGTTACTTTAGAAAAAAAGACTGTCGTTGTTAGTTTTGATTCTTTATTTTATAAAAAGTCCAACTTTTATTATATTTTTGAGGAAACCAAGGCCTTTTCTTTACATTTTTATCTCTATCTATATTTCTGACCGCAGGAAAATCTTGGAGGCGTTATCGGAGGGGAACCGTGAAGCAATACCCTGGCCTGCTTCCAAAGATGCCTAGATATTGCTTCCTGTTTGAATTTTTAAATTTTTAATTAAGAGATATGATTCTGATAAAAAAATTTAAAATCTGAATCCTAATGAGTTGAAACAAGGAATACTCGAGTTAAGATGTGCTCAAGCTTTTGCTGTTTGGGTACATGGTGAAGCTGCGATTGGTTTAGCGTTTTGGAAAAAAATTTATTACTTTCTGTTTTATTACATTTATTTTCAAGTAAAGTAAAATTTAGCTCCAAGTTGACGACCGTGTTTTAAATAGGAAATAGAGGAACCAACTCCGGATACAATAAAAAACAAATTGAGGAAATGACAGTACCAAAATTATTTTTGTTTTTTCAATCAATACCAAGCTTAAAAACAAATGCAGTGAAAGGTTCTAGAAGGCTTATTTACAGTAATTGACAATAACCGGACTCGTTTTCCCCAGTACGTTTTCAAGATCTGGGAAAAAAACATTGCGTGATGCGAATCATTTAAGAATTATTAGTTCCCATTTCAAGCACTGCAATTAAAAACGCAAAATTAAAAAAACCTTTGCCAACTCAAAGGAAGTGAGTCAGTCAGAAAATAATGCATGAAGATTTTTTTTAAACAGCATTTCATAGAGATCTCTTATTATATTAATTTAATATCGTAAAAATTGCACAATTATATAACAAAACTGTCATAGCTTTACGGCAATGAATAAGTCATTTGAACCGGAAGCTTTTGAACAGAGATTCATCAGCATATAACTCTTATACAACATGCAACCTTCTCAAGCAATGTGAAAATAATATTTCATTAAAAATAGTTAGCAATTTTTATTTATTTTTTATTTTTATTTTTTAAAAATTTTATCTCTATATTTATCCTGCTGACTCGCAGGAAAGCGACGGAGGCGCTAATACATATGGTAGGCAATTACCCCAACCTGCTTCCGGAGATTCCAAGATATTGTTGTCTGCTTGTAATTTAATAGAGATATGACTATAATTTAGAACTGCTTGCCAGGACCACCAAGCGGGAGAATGTGCCGTAAAGTGTCTTTCCCAAGGACACAACAGAATGGTGCGAGTGGGTTTTGAACCGAGACCGTGTTGGTTACGATCCCGGCGCTTTAACCACTCGACCACGCTGCCGACATTTAAAAAAAAATATTCAACTTTTTTTTCAAGAAAATCTATTTTTACTTGTGAACAACGCCATATTGCCGTACGAAGTGTGAGGGTAAATTTATTTTGCTCTGCAACAACTTCCACCAGGAAATTTGTTTTATAAACATTTTCTTGAACTCTAGTTGAAAAAAGTTTTTAGATGACATTGCAAATTAAATAAATTGTTAGGTGAAGCCGAATTAATTAAAAAACTTGGCGAATCTTTTTCCGGATCTGTAGCTCACTCAGCCTTGGTCACCAGTTTGCTTACTTCTGCCTCGCAGCATTATGACAGTTTTACTGCTTACGCCAGATTCCATTGCACGACAATTGCTTTGCTTCATCAAAAGAATTTTGCATTATGATCAGGGCTGCCAGTTTTGAATTTTTCCGCCCAGGTTTGGGTTTTTCTTGCCGCATCTGGGTTTCCAGGTTTTACTTTTCAAAATCCCTTCAAATATGCTTTTTTTGAAAAAGTGCATTGTTATTCATAATGAACCCCTTCCCCTCCGGGCGTTTGTATAAAAATAATACAAAAAAGTTCCGATTCTGTGTAGTCTGCAATTTTTTTCACAAATCTAACGTAAATAAATATTGAATTGTTTTTTTAGCAAAAAAGCACCTTGGTATGTCGGACAAAAAATGGCAAGGCGTTCTGAACTTTTGGATTGAAAAGCGTTATTTGTAACGTTTCTCTAATTTTTTCTCAATTTTTCGACAAATATTTTCATAATACATGTATATTTCTAAAATATTGAAATTTGCAATAATAAACAAACTAGTTTCGAATTTAGCATATTTTTTTGCGATAAATATGCCATCTTTTTTTTTAAAAAAATCTGTTTTTTTCATATGCAATTTGGATTTTTATAAAATCCCTTGCCGGAAGCCCTGATTATGATATATTATTATGATATAAAAATGTTTTTCGCAAAATTAAGTTTTTGCCGCAACAAAATCGACATTCCACAAATAATACGCTCGTACTAAAAAAGTTGGAACAGTTTTTGAAACTGATTAATATCGTTTAATTGCTTAAGCAATCGAAAATACGGGGAGTCCCGCAGAGTCCCTAACTCCGAAAAATCCGTGGATAAACGTGATCTGAATTATTCGGAGACCGGCTTCTGTTTTTGTATTTCTTTCTTTATTTTTGTCGATTTATTCGGCGCCTTATTAATTTAATTTCCATCGGAAGCTCGCTCGAAATGACGTTTTGTGCCGTTTGATCCGAATCACGGCTCTTTACGTCAACATTGATGACGCATGCAATGGTTCCTGCGTTGAGAGCGTTGCGATGACGTCATATTGACTTTGTCTCGTCCTCGCCTAAAGCTATCTGATTATGACAAACGGATTTGTAAAAAAAGCATTTCAGACGATATCATTGTCTGCAAAATATTTTGTTGAGGGGTTTTATGAGAAAAATAATATTTTTTCGGAAACTTTGTTGCAATTGCTTGCAGGATTTTCAAAACAAATGCGCGAGTATCTAAAGTAGCTTTCTTTATATACCAAAAAACTTGGCTATGGAAAGAAGCATCTTACATTGGCACAGGTAGGTCGATGGTTGGCTTTATGCCACAAGGTTCTGTTATTTTATTTTATTTTTTTTAATTTGTATTTTTATGTTTTAAGATATTTTTATGAATTACCTGAAAAAGTTTTTTTGGTTTTGCAAAATGAGTCTATTACGTTATAATTATTCGTAGTTAAAAATGTTATTTAACAAACAAACTTTTAAATGCTATTTACTTAAGTATCATTTTGCAATATTAACAACCATTATGTCATATTACATTTAAAGATTTTAAATTTGAGTTTTTCGGAAGCGAATTGATTAATTATAGCCTACAAAACTGACCAATCATTTCAATCATTCTAAAAGTGAGTTGCTTCAAGAACCTATTCGATACATTTTGCTTCATTCTTCCCCAAACCTGTTCATAAATCAATTTTACAATCCTGTTTGGCAACGTTTGTGGTTGCAATATGTAGTTGGTGTAAACAAAGCAACAAAAGGAATCGTTGTTGAAATATACGAAGCAGCAAGTGAAAATAAACAAAATTTACGACATTTGTGTTACGTAATAGAAACGTTGTAATGAGTCTAGTGAGTCTACAAGCTTAAAATACCTTAAAAAATGTATCCTTTACCATAAAGTACAAAGGTTGATGATGCCAGAAACTTATTTTTTTATTTTATTTTATTTTATTTTGATGCAAATGTTTTGCGTGAAGTTTATCAGTGTATTCATGGAAACGTATTTAAACTCAAAGGATCTATTTAAGTTGGCTTATTGAGCATAGATTTATTAAGTTTTTTTAAAAAATGCGGTTCGAGAAACAAATTACTAATTTGCACACTTAAACGTTTGCACACTTGCACCCTAACAAATTTGCACATTCGCAGACACAAATGCTTAGACTCTCACACTCTTGTACCCTCGCACACCGGGTCGCTAACATTAGTATAGTTGCTCACTTGCTTCTCGATTTTTTTATGTTTCTATTCTAGGCAGCTGTTGTAGGCACTTCTTCATATACCAGTTGAGTATTCTCTCACCTCTATAACAACTTTCACCTTATCGGAGTATGTAATATCAGAGCTAATCTTACGTCAGCTTAGTTTGACATTCCTTAAATAAAATTTTTTTGACAAAACTTAAACAGGCAATATTATAGACAATATCTTGGAGCAGAGGTAATTAAAAAAGTTTTCTTTTTATTTGTTGAGCTACTATTATAAAAGATTACCATAAATTAAAAGCGAATCAAGCCAATGGCCGAATGGTAAAACCTTGTGTTCACGCTTGATTCAGTTATTAGTGTGGATCAGGATAGAACAAAACAAAGGAAAAACCACATTAATGAAATGTTTAATTCGAATTGAAACTAATTCAACTAATCTAATTCGTGGATTCCCAACCGGGCACCCTAAGAGGGCCACAAGCGGAGCCATTTCGCATATTACAAAACCAAGCGTAGAATTTTGCTTAATTTTTTGTAGTTGCAGTTTACTTTGATTAGAACTCGTTTATTCGAACTCCGATCAATTGGACCCCTGTTTACCGACGCAAATAAGCCAGTAACGGAATTCTTTTATGCCTTTTTCCGCTTTAATCCGCAAACCCAGCTGTTCGACTCCATCAAAACAATTTAGGCACAAACGTGCCAAATAAAAAAAAACTTCCCCAATAAACCGGGGTAAATAAAAACCCCGTATTTTTTCTAACAACCAAAAACAATGAGTGAATGCCTGTCGTCTACGCACAATGCTGTAAAAAGTGACTTGGTTTAAATTCTACTAATTTTATAATTCTGTATAATCTGCTGTGGCTCTAAGCGACTCTGAAAAACAACTAAATATTTAATTTACTCTCTACCGCTAGAGTCATCAAGTTTTTTTACATTCCAAGCAGAGGTGCGCATTTTTGAAACTGCTTGCGCCCTGACTATTCTACCATAATCAAAGCGTAAGTCCAACTTTAATCTGCTTCTAAAAATCTTAGTCTGTCAAAAAATTGCTGCTTTTCTGTTGTTTTTTTAAATTACAAGTGCCGCAGAAAAGTTACATATTACATTGTCTGAATTATTACAAGATAATAGAGCCATTACATTGATAAAAAGAAAAATATAAAATACTTCAAAAAATATTGTTTTTAAACGTTTTTATTGATTAAATTTTTTGATCTTTGCGTAACGCTATATGTGGAAAAAGGCTCATTATTACTTTCAAGCTCTTCGACATGCTGTGGATGGTTCCAATGTTATTTTGCTTCTGTCAAGGATATTAGCGTAATTGTGTTTGCCGGTTGTTTTTTCATCAAATGACTATTATTTTAAATATAGTCATTGTCACGCTTCTTTTAAGCTAAAACCAGCTGCTTTAACCTCGCGAGGAAAAGGCGAATAGCTACATCTCTGAAGGGCACTTAACGACAAAAAAAGGTAGTATGGTCCGAAGGGCGAAACTATGATTTAGATGCTGAAGTGTCGCTAGATTAGAAAAACCGAGAAGGAAGCAAACTTGTTCACAATTGCTCATAGTTCTTTCAAAAAGTTTGATTTATTATAATTTATTGTCAGCCTCGATGCTGATATACAAAGAAATACAGAAGCGTTAAGCAATTCACGTTACACGATTCTCAACTACAACACACTCGTTCCTTTCGACCACCATCGCCACGATCTCTAAATCTTTTCTGCATCTCTCACAGTCTCTATCTCCGGCCTTCTGTCCAGTCTCTCATTCAATAACTCTGTCTGTGTATTATTTATGCCACGAGGTGCAGCGAAGTTGGTGGACAAACAAAGCAAAATAAAATAAATAGAAAAAATTAAAACTGAAGTTCAATGTTCCGAAAACCAAAATAAAACACAAAGCAATTCACCAAATACAAAGAACGATTGCTAGCATAATTATCGCATGCAATTAACCTTAAACCCATGGTGCTTAGAATAATTACAAAAAATGGAGGTCAGCCTTGTCATAATAAATCGAGTTAATTATAGGTTATTCAAAGCACAATAAGTAAGATGTCGAAGCACAAATGCAAGAATATAAACGGAGAAACTCAAATCAGCGGAATGAGGTCGAGCTAAATCTTGTAAAGCAATGATCGGACAACAATTAAGACGGAAAATGTAAGAATCCAAAGTTGCTCATCTAAAACCAGTTGATCCTGACCTCGCAAAATTTATTAGGCCACTAACACTGCACAGATAGACATAAACTACGTGCACAAAACATAACTAAGATTACTGTGTTACGTAGTGTAAAATTTATATATTTTCATCGTAAGTGAAATATTATGTGCAATGCTATTTTAATTTATATGTCAAAAAGACTTGGTGGCTTCCGGCATTTTTTTTTCTATGGGGCATGATTCTAAATGGCTCTTTGGGTGTTTTAGGTTGCAAACCAAATCCTTGGATTAAATAGAATTATTGTAAACCGAGTGTACAGTGTCAGGTTATTTACAACGTGCTATTGATAATTACTGGGTTTGCTATGTCAGCTACAGTTTAGTTATGAAGTCAATTCCGATTATTTGGATACCTCGCTATCTGGAGTAATATTCGCCTTGCTTAGTCCATGTCGGAGTTGAGTATTAAAAGCATAGGAATTTCAAACCTTCTTAATCGAGATCTGAGACCAGTGCCGAGTGAGGTGAAGACCAAAACAAAGGTTTTCAGTTTACGTATAGCTATAGTAGGACGTAACAATTGCGTTCCAATTTTTTGGTCCGCGATGGTAAAAGGTTGACAAAGGTTGACAAGCATTTGATTTCAAGCCTACTCCGCCAAATCTTTGAAAAAACTTCAAACTGAGTGCCTTAATTTGAATTAAATTGACAATAACTTTTAAAAATTTTTGATTTCGCTGCATTAATTCTTGGAAAGTACGTTTGTTTGGTTTGTTTTTTCTAATTATTAAACGCGCAAAAAATTAACAGATTGAAATCCATTAAAACACTACTAGAAATTTTTATTGATGAGCAAGGGAAGATTGGCGTTGATAGTCCCAGAAAGGGGGGCCACAAACTATAAAAGTTTGGGAACCACTGATGTAGTTAAACTGGATTGATTATTTTGAGCGGTGGTTTAAAATTTTTTGAAAGCAATTATTGATTTTTGACTTATTTTATTAATAAAAAGTTAAAATATTAAAGGTAATGCAGATGGTTGTTGTTTTACCGAACAGTAGTTGATCACTTTATTAAAACGTGTTTTTTTAGACTATTAATCCTTACGGCGTTATTATCAAACATTCTCTTAGTCAAAGGACAATGTGGAAGTAAGTGATATTTTAGTAGAATTTCCTGTTAAACTTAAATGGTTGTCAAAAGTGACTGTATAAGAAGTAATCTGGGGTATATTTTACATTTGAAAACAATTAAATAATGCTGTAATCAGAGTTGGTTTAAATTCATCATTCTATTTTAATTACAATTATAAATGCAATTATTATTTTAAATTTTATTTGCATTACAACTTTAATTTCTTTTTGGTTAAAAAATATAAATTAGAATAACAGTTATTTTTAATTTTGTAATCGATTAAAAGCTTAAGTACGAATAAAAAAATTATTGCTGTAAAATTAAATCAAATAGCAACTTAAATTTAAATTCTTTTTGTTTTATTTATAATTTCAGTTACAATTTTATATATAATTTAGAAGTTTTAATTACATTTTCAAACACAATTACACAAAATCTAGAAAAATATTTAAAATTATATTTGCATAAAAAGTTGTAATTAATTATTTTCAACTTATTTGCGGATTACAATTACTACAACTCCGGTCGTAACAATCTTCTTCAAATTAAAACAAAACTCTTGAAGCCCCAAAAACGATTTTTTTTAATAAATTTACAGTAGAGCGCTGATTATGCGAACTAAGTAAGACCAGGAGTGGTTCGGATAACTGATTTTTTCGGATAATCGAACAAAATACAATCTTGCAATAAAAAGCATCATATACACATACGGTCATTATGAGGAGTATACTGATCACCCATTCTTTTGTTTTATGTTTATTACTTTTTTCGTTGCTGCCAAGTCTCTCATCTTCTTTAGAAACAGAGTTGTCTTGAACGACACTCACTCTGTCGTTCACACCATGCTATGGCGTTGTACCACCAACTTAGTAAAGTTCGGATAATCGGCGTTTCGGACAATCAGCGTTCTACTTTATACAGTATTTTTTTATTGCTAAGAGAAGTAATATCCAAAACAACTTTGTTGGAATTGAATTAATAAATTTGGTTTTTATTATAACTTTTGTAAACCTTAAATCAAACTTTTTCTTCAAGCAAAATCCAGAATCAAATTAGATTGGTTTAGTTAGTGGTATACTTTTTATTTTTGTTCTTTTTCTTCAAACATTAAAGAATTGTACTGAGTTAGAGTAAAAAATGGCTAACATATAAATTTTTGCGAAGTTGTAACACTGAAAGTTATTACCGCAGGAGCATCGATTATTGCTTGTGGAACAAATAGGTACCAAAAACAGTTTTTCCATTTTAAGAAAACAAAATTTTGAATTTCTTTACTTTGTAGATTAATTCTTCAAAAAAATTTCTTTTTCTAAAATTATTTTTTTTTTATTTTTCGGAAATTTTATTCAGCGTATTTTAGTGGTTATTTTATTTTTTCGTTCATTATTTTTATGCTGCCAATCGAAAAAATTGTCTGTGTGAATCGATTTAACGATCTGTTGGATTTCAACAACACTTAACCGCAGAAAAAAGCGTTTTTTAGATGATGACAGGTGAAATTGAAGTCATAAATCTTGACGTTACCGAAGTAATAAAGCATTCTGTGACAATGGGCGGACTATTTTTTTACGAGTTTTACTTATTTCGCATTGCCAAGTAAAATTATGAGTAGTTTAAAAGATTTTGTTTTTTAAAATGGATTTAATCGATGTCAAAGGAATTTAACTCAAACATCAAAATTTTTTTCCAGTTAACGCTGCTTGTGTGGATTGCTATGATTGGTGCCCGACACAGAAAAACTTTTGCGCAAATACAAATCTCATCCGGGACTTTTGCAGAGTGACCTGCAATAATTGCCCGAATTCACGTGAAGGTAAAGTTTTGTAATTTTTAACAAAATAGTGGTTACGCGGTAAAAAAAAAAGCAAAAGAAAAGTTTTCTCACTCGAGGCAAAATACAAACTCTTTTCATTAATTTCAAGCTAAATGTGGAAAGTATAAAAATTCATATAAAAGACCAAAAGATTTTACAAAAAAAAAAAATTCAGAAACTTTACGAAAAACTATCCTATCCAATTTTTAAAATCAAATTGTTGCAATACATGCAAATTTTAGAATTGCAAACAAATAAATCCTTTGCAAATCAGGTCAAAAGAAGTCAATGCGTTTGTACAAATCAGCCGTTCCCAGATTTCGATACTTATCACAAGATAATTATCACAAGTATGGATTTCTTCATTTGTGAAAGATTTTCTCGGACAAATTAGTAAAACAAAAGTGTAGTTGAAAGTTACTTTAGTTGAAATTTTTTATTGTTGCTCTGGTGAGAAACTTGCGGTCCCCATGACGATTTAAACGTGTCAATGATTACTACTTATAATAGAAAACCTTTTTTATTTTAGTGATCAGTACCTTTTAGGCACAAAAATCAGGAGAACTGGGACAGATTCAAAATGAAGGCCCTTTTTTTAGAGATCACTACATTTTAAAGACGAAATTCAAAAAATTTGAGGTACGTACTTTCAAAGTGAAGACTTTTTTCTTTAGAGAACACTACTTCTTAGAAAGCTTTTTTCTTGGGTATTTCAACTTATGCGGTCTCCTTTGTTACTGCCTGGAATAAATTGGCCTCCAATAATAGAAAAGTCCCCCACCTCTGCGTCCTATGGTATCTACCTCCTCTCCAAACTACTTTTAAAAAGAAAATCTTGGTGCGGGAGAAACTTCTCACGCTTTAGGAAAAACGAATCGTTGATAGCAATTAGTTAAATGAAAAATAAAAAATTTTGAAAGACTTCTATGACCTGATAAAAACGGGAGAGTTTCATCTGTAAAATTTTTGTGACAGGTAGGTCTACTCTAGTTACATTAGAGTTTAATTAAGTTGAAAAAATGTAAAATTAGTTTAAGCGTTTCTCCTAAAAAATTTCATTTTCTTATAATTTTAGCCAAATGTTATCCGTAAAGTTGCTAAATCTTAGCTTGAAAAAGACAAACCCATTGTTTTTTACGGCACTCCTGATAATAATCTTTTATGAAACACAATTATCTCCCTGCACATTGGTACACAAAGAGCTTTTAATCTTTCAGTTAATAATAATGGAATTTTAATTAACACTAAGAGGCTTGAATCGCGTGGCCGGACCGTTAGAAGCGCCATATTGGTGGCGAAAGTGATCAACATGGTCGTGGTTTAAAACCTACTCGTGCTATTCTGTTTCGTCCTTGGAAAAGAAATTTTAAGGATATTTCTTCTGCTTAACGGTTTTAAAAGGAACTCTAAATTTCAGTCATATTGCTTTACTGTTGTCGTAAGAATAAAGTCTCCGTTATTACCCTGCAAATTTGTAGGATAAGAAGAGATGATGTTCATTACAAAAAAAATCATTCTCATTTTTACAATGCTTTTACCTCTTATTGTGTTCGTTTTTGGAAACTTGATCAAAATTCAAGAAGTAAACTAAAATTTAGTTGTTAGAATTAATAGTCAGCATTCCAGTTTAGAAAGCAGATTCGAAATTACCAATTAAAACTTAAAAAACAAGAGAGTGATCAAAATCCTCGACTATAAGGCGAATATTAGTTGGTAATTTAGAATCTGCTTGCTAAACTCGTGGTTCCTTTTTGATTGATTTCAATAGTTGACACCGTTTTAACTCCTTATTCGTTTAATATGGTCATAATATAAGCTCTGCAATATGGTGTGTATAAAAGTTGTGACTATACAAAGGCACAACTAAACACACAGCTAACCTAGCAAATGGGTTTATTACAAAAAAGTTTTTTGTGCTTTTGGATTTAAAAAAACAAATTTTGGCTCATTAATATATAATAAGCAACTATGGATCAGGTCTAATAACTGCCCGCCCGGGTGATCAAGTCTAATATCTGCCCGGATTAACAATTAGAACATTGTCTCGCCGCATGAATTCTTGGATCTGAAGCAGTTATTTGCTAAAAATTAGCAGCCTCTTTTATTTTATTTCTAAACAATAAAAATCAATTGCAATCGCTTGAATAATCCTATTTGAACAAAAATTGTAAATTAAAGTTTGCAACATTGTTTACTCAGAATGTACCCGCCTGAACTGCGCTCAGCGCTGTGTAGAAGATGAATCGGATAACACCTTCAAGTGTGCGTGCATGGAAGGTTTCGAACTCGATTCCGATGGAAGGAGTTGCAACGGTAAGACGCAGAAGGAGCACAAAAGCTCTCATATTTGGATGTTCAATACTTTTTTTGCAGTTATCTACTAGTCATCATAAGGTAATTTGATAAATTTTTAAAGATATTGATGAATGCGAAAGAAACTCGACAATATGTGATGGGTTTAAAGAAGGGGCATATTGCAACAACACAAGGGGAGGTTACGCCTGCAATTCCTGCAAAGCTCAGAATTTGGAGAAAATATGGGGGTACTACCAACGTGATGATTGCTGTCGACGAAGTGAGTGCTCAGATGAACAACGTGAACTGTTTTATGTTAAGATTGGCGTTTTTTTTGGTGAAACGCAAAAGTTTTGATTAATGATATGTTCGTGTACAGAGCCGTTCGATTTTAAATGTTGTTCAGGTTGCTAACAGCCTTTTTCAAAACAATAGATTTAAAATCAAAACTACTTTTATATCATTCTGCAGAGTTTGTTAATCATCATTTCAATTTCTTTTTCACCAGATGCTAAAAAGAATTTAGAAAAAAAAGAATATATAGGCCTATTTTTTACTTGCTTTATCATTGACAAAAATCCATAGTAATTTAAAAGTCTATTTTCATATGTACAAAACTGATAAAGTTCGTCAATATTTTTAATTTAAATTGCGGACTGCTATAAGTTACATAAATTAATACATCTTTAAAAAATAAAATGTTTTGAAAATCTCATCAATTTTTTTCCAACAAATGCATCTTGGCTCATCGTGATTTATTTTTAAGGCAGCAAATTCCAACACGCTTGAGGTTTGAAGCAAATTTAAGAAAACGTAATTAAATTTCTTGAAAAACTGTTTGTTATTTCAACATTTAAATGTATATTTTCAAGAAAATAGTTTTGCAAAGAATACTTTTATTTTCATCTGCAGTAAATCTGCACATTTTAATAACATTTTTTATGTCTGTACAATGTATTATTTGCATGACTAAACGTAAAATGTTTTTCACAGCTTCCAGTAATGCGTTTTGTGCTTTGATTCATGTTTGTACGACTAAAAAATAAACCAACAATCATATATACAAACACTTTTTTTCTTTAACTGTACCGAATTTAAACGTATTGACCCTGCCAATCAAAAATTATATTTTTTTTAAGATCTAACAACTCAATGTGGGAAAAGTTCTACGAATCGGTATACGAGAATTGTAAATGGGAGAAACGCAAAAATTCTAGCTTGGCCTTGGATGGTGAGTAATTTGTAATGATTTTAAGAGAAGCGAACAGTGACGTACAGAGAATTTTGAAAAGTGGAGCCATACAGTTACAATCAAATATGCTTAGGGGAAAATTTTTTTCAAGTGGTAAAAAAAGTCTTTACTTTAAATTTGTGTCGGTTTTGACGATTTTTCGTTCCATAAACATTGTAATCTTTACAAAAAGGTCTTCTGTTTGAATCTTTCCCAGATTTCTCGTATTAGTGATCTCTAAGGTGAGGGGGATGGCAGAATGGTCCCCCTAAATACGATAGTGGAAACAAATCTTTTTGGGTATGTTTGTCGAACCGTGCCCGGGGCTTAATTTTTTGCGGGTCGCTGAACATTAAATATTCAAAATCTTATTGATTATGGACAGTGTCAGCCTTTCGTTGCAACCTGAGCGTCTTATGTTAGAAGCATTTTGCTTTCAAGGATCAAGTGAGAAGTAACAAAGCTCGTCATTTACCTTTCAAAACTTTATGTAGGTATTCCATTAGGCTCAATGCCAAAACAACCCTTTTTGGTATCTAATTCAAGCGGTTTTAAACCGACTGAAATCAGTTTCAAAATAAGTTATTTCTTACCAAAATTTTACATTGTTTCCAATGACTTTAGTTTTTTAAATGTGTAAAAAACCTTTAATATAATAGTCCTGCAAACACAGAATAACATTAAGCCACATATAAAATTTTTTCGAATAAGGGAATAAATCGCCGCCATAATGCTAAACCAATCTGCAAACTCTCCAATATCAAAATATCTTGAGATTATCTAAAAAAACAAACTGAAATATTCTTTACAGACTTTCCTTCAGATTGGAGAAAATATTTGTGGCGGGACTTTGATATCGGATAACTTTGTTTTAACGGCAGCGCATTGCTTGTCGTGAGTACATTATGTCGTGGATAAATATTGTAGAAAATATGTTTAAAATTTCTCTTTAAAACTTATCAAAATAGATGTTATTAAGAGTTTTACCAACAAGCCGGAAAACATTTAGTTTTCTCAGGAAATTGTCTTCAGAGCAAGATAAAAAAATCAGTAGTTTTTTTTTTAGTTATTCTGAAAGTTATTCTGAAGTTTTTTTAGTTATTTTAAAACCTTTTGCAAGGCCTCAGTTAAAAAGAGATGCAGAATGTGATAAACGTTTCTATTACAAACTGCATATAAACGGATTAAGATCAAATAAGGAAAGAAGTAGACAAATTGCCAGTGATTGATAATTCAGTTTTTGACTATGAAAATTAACGAACAAGTTAGAGTCGGGATATTAGATAAAAGTTAAGAAATTAAAATAGGAAACCTTCCTTCATATGCCGTAATATAACACTGAGCACACAAGTATTGCCTTTGATTAACTAAAAACGCCGTTATCAAATCTATAAAAATACAAGATAAAGCTACGCATAAAAATAAATCCTTTAAGAAAACGATAAATTGCTAAAAGACTCAACCTAAAAAAACGAAGAAAACAAAATAATCATTACTCGACACTCGTGACGTAATTAACAAAACATTCAGGAACAAGTTTGAAACTCTATACATATTTGACACCGTACATTACTTCAAAGCACACTATAATAAAATTTTTGTTACTTTTTAATGAGTACACTTCTTGAGAAACGAGTCGAGATAACTTGCAGTCGACAGCCTCGTATCTACCGCTTTTAACGAGCTGATACGAGACTTTAAAGAGGAGAGTCTTGTGATCTACCGGTAAGATTGTTTAATTATATTCCATGCTTTAAGACTAGAGGATGAAAAGTTACTGCTCTGAATTGTTTCATATGATTGATTTATCCATTTTGCAGTTTCGCCAAAGCGTTTTTTGAATTTACAAAGTTTTTCTACAGTATATGCTTAAACATTATCAAAGATCAATATCAATATCAATATTTTTTATTGTACAGTAGTTTCGCCATAAAAATATAATGAAGTAGAAAATTTGTAAGTAATAGAAATCAGAACAGAAAAAGGAAAAGGCAGCAAAACGATAAACGTAATGGCATGCGATCAAAATAGGAAGAGATTTTTAAGAATAATTTTGCACGGTTGCAGCACCTTATAATAGTAAGTGCCACGAGATAACGTGTAAACGTGTTAAGCATTACTGCAAACGTCAAAATAAAAAATAAAATGATTGTTGTAATTTTGGTTCTTTTTTATTCTAAAATGTTTTAAAAGCTGTGGCGACATAGCTGAAACCTAGAATGGGTTTGCAAACTTTGATATATTTAAATTGGTAGTCAATTTCGTGAAAAGAAAGTTTTTAGAATTTTTCTATAAGTATAATATCAAATGCATTGTTAAGAACAAAAATTGGAGCATTTATTCTAAATTAATCGATTAGGCAGGTCTTAAATTGTTTATCACGATTTTGTGTTGCCAATTTTACCAAAATAATTGTTAAAGGATTGATTTTTTAATTGCATTTTGCCGTCGTTAAACTTTTATTTTTATTATTTTTTGCCTTTTATAAAAAATTGTGCTTGGTATTTTTTGATCATATATGATCGGGCCCCACCAACGTCACGAACAATACGTAACGTTTAGTTTTGTTTTTTATAATATATATTTTTGTTGTTACTCTGAATCAAGACAAACCTCAAAGTACCAATAAAGTAAAGATGAATTTCCAACAAGTGTTAAAATTTTTTTAGAAATATTTTAAACCAAAATCAAATGAACCTTATCACCATTCTCCTCGGAGTACAAGACATCAACGACAATACGAATGTTAATGTTCAGACAAAGAGAGCGGCAAAGGTGCGTTTGATTTCTTAACGAAGTACTAAAATTAAAGATAACTTTAAATAGAAAGTCAGTATTTTTAGTCAGATAGTTATTTCAAGACAAAAATTTTCCAATTACCAACAATCGATAGTACATAAATTTTGTCTTAAAATAACTACCTGACTAAGAATACAAATGTTAGAGTTATTTACCAATTTTTAATTGTTCTTTTTTTAAGACGCTTTGTAATGGCAACCTACCGGCTTCTATCATTCTTTCTTACATAATAGCAACTAAATTGTTTGCATTCAAAACAATATCAATCCTTTAGCTGACCTGGTTTGGGAATACAAAATTAGTTTTTTTTGGTTGAAATTTTTTAAAAATATTTGTTCATACGATTGATACAGCTATCATGTTTATAAAATGGCTTCAAGGTCTTGAACACAAACATCTTGTACCTTTGTCGAACTGGAACCTGGTATAACAAAACTAGAATAACAAAACAAATAAGCACAAGGTCATCTCTCACGTTGCTGATGGGTGTTTGTATATTTTCTAAAAGCTTTTCAATAGTGAATTACGAAATAGATTCATAAAAATAACTTTGTCAGGATCCTACAACATAGCAAGAAAATAATTACATGGCTGTCATTTGTAAAAATCTTTTTGGATCAGATATTGCTGGTTAAAATTGCCATTTCTACAGACTGGTAAAGAACGTTTCATTTGTTCATATTAAAAAAAGAATTGTTTTTTTATGAATTTCAAAGGATGGCCATTTTAACAATAAAACTAATTATCGTTTCAATATATCGGGTATACATCAATATAATACAAATATTAAAATGCTCTAATTGTATTATTATTTGTTTGTATTAAATTTCTCTGATTTTTTCATTGAGCACTCTGCAGGGAAGATTGATTTACTCCTACAATATATATTACTCCTAAAATAGAAATTTTTCAAAATTTTTTGGTCAGTGCTCATCAGGAAAGTGCTCAAAATATATACATATAACTTCCACAGAACACGAAAAGCATTGTATGGCCTGACTTACTTAACAACCTGCATTCAATTCGGGTTTAACACCAATATTTCCAATATAAAAGCTTTTGACTTGTTGATTTCATTTGTGCTGTAGATAACAATTCATCCGAATTACTCGTTCCCTGATAACGACATCGCAATCGTCCAGCTAGACGGGCCCGCCGTCATCAGTCAATACGTTTCCCCGGTTTGTCTGCCAAACGGAGAGGAACCACCAATCGGAGAGGTTTGCTACGCAACAGGATTTGGAGCTGCACGTAAGTTGTATAATAAATCAAGTCTCTTAAGTGTTTGCATGCAAAAAAATCGGTAAAAAGATGTTTCACACGATCTTTGTCATTTTCAAAATTGAATAGGCTAGATCAGCCTAACCACTCTTCCGTTCACTAAATTTCTGTTAACAAATAAACAGCTCATTGATGTTTATTATTAACAGAACAAAACGTGGCGTTCCGCTTGCCAGATCATGCCGAGTATCATCACCAGAAAAAGTTAGACCGTAGAGCAAGGGAGAGTGAAAACCCCTTGCACATGTCGAACAAACCGTATGAGAAAACCAGCAATTTTTACTCAAATAATTTTAAATTTTGCTGTCAAATCATTCAAATCAATTATATACGATAGCATATTTCAACTTGCTAATCCATTATTGTTAGATTTTTATTGTTTAACTTTTGTCAAAGCAGCTATTTTTTTAAAATTAGCTTATAAATAATCTTTTTTTATTCGTACTTTCACTATTAAGTAAAAAGTACATTTGATTTTAAGTGACTGGGTATTATCGAATTATGAAATTATTTCAGAAAAATTTTCTTTTATGAGTATTGCTGCGGAAACTTGTAACAAAATGTTTTTACACTTCCTTGCTCTAATGGTCAAACCCAGTGGTTTTCAAAGTCTTCAATATCAAACCCTAGGCGTTGATTATAACATTTAAGGGATTGATAAATAGAAAGAGATTGAGTGGGGTCAATAAATGGACAGGTGTTGATGAATAACTGTTGAGGTTTACAAAGCAATGAAACGACTGTAATTTATGTGCAATGGCACTGATTTTAAAAATAAATAGTTATTGAAGGAAAGAGGTCTTTAATTGCTTCTTTCACATCTAATGAAAAAACAGAGTTACATGAAATTGAAAACAAAAAAGTCCTGACTTTAATTAAACATTACATTAGTTAAGAGTGCTTATTGGATTAGGTGGTCACCCTCTTGTTCTATTGATGCTCAGCGTGGAATACCAAGATGAACGTAGAGCTTTGTTTTGGTTGTTTGTTTGTTACTTGAAACTGAGCTACCGAAAACATAGTTTGGCTAATCTAGTCTATTAAATCTTTGAGTTAATTATTCTTGGTAAGGAGCAAAATGAATTTGTAAGCAATTTTTTTATTCTATCGTCAGCACAAAAAACTTGTGACATATTCTAACATAACTTAATAACGGATCTCCCTCTAAATCTTTTCCCAAACGCTTTGGATTAATGGTTAAAAAATGAAAAAAGATTTAAATTACCATACTCGTATAATTTGCTTCAATTGAAATTCAGGTAACCGTAAAACTAGCAAAGCGAGTAAAAAGTAAAATATAAATATAAAAAAAAGTCAATTAATCTCATTTTTGCGTTTATCCCAACTAAAATTAGCTAAAAGTTAATATACGTTAAAACGGGTAATAGGCGTGCTCTCAAAATTTGTTTTGAAAAAAATTGGTTCTATTAAATTAGAAATAAAACAATCAATACGTCCAATTACTTGTTCAATATAGAAATAGGCTTTACAAATTCTTGTCCTTACATCAAAATTTGTTGAACTTTTACTCGGCCTCGTTTTGCTCTCGCAAAGTGGCCCTCAACCTTTTTTGATAATTTTTCTCCTTTATCAAGATTAACAAATTTACCTTATTTCAAACTAATAAATGTACAAATGAATCCAAAAACAAGGACTAAAAAGGCCTTATTTCTAGGTAGCTTTTTTTAACTATATAACACAAAGCAAAACTACAAAAAGATTGTCGTTTCACGACTAAAATTCAAGAGAAAGCAAGGAGAAAATAGGTTTGATTTTTTTGAGTTTCATTTGATATTTAAGAAAATTTGATGGGATTGCTTGATCTATAAAATCTTTTCCATTGATGAAATAACAAAAAGTAATTTAAATTGTTAGTATATATTGCTAGCAATCATCTACACTCCAAAATCGAGAAATTTACTCTCATGGGTAAATTTTTAAAAGTTGTTCAAAAATAAAAAATTTGCAAATTGCATATCACATGCAATTGAATGTAAAAACAATAAATCCCAACTAAAAAGTGATAAATTTGAACAACTTGCATTCCGTTTCACTTATTTGCTCTCTGTACATCTTGAAATTGTGACTTTAACCTTGCTCAGCATCAAACGCAATAAATCTTTTTTTTTGTTTACCAACTCAATCTTTAAGGGCCGCAAAAATATTGTAGAAGCTCAAAGATGAACCGAGTCACATCACAAACCACACTATTTTATCCATTTCATGGGAGAAAATTCTAAGTGATTTCAACCAAGATTTCCAGCATGCTATAACCATCTTGTTCATTGTTGTCCACTGGCTGCTTGCCAATTACGTACTTTAGCAAATATAGCTACAGTAGAATCTGAGACATTCTATTTAGATGTAAAAACAGTTCAGCCAAGATAGCTGATTTAAAAAATTAGCGGCTCGACATTTAACAACAGTGTAACTTCAAACTTACTTTTATGGCTAAGTAACGCTTTTGATTGTAAAATTTTTTTCATGACATTTAGACTTGCAATTCTATTCTTTTAGTCATCGGCATGACTCACGAGAATAACTAAAGTATGTACTGAATTGTCCGGATGGTTAAAGCGTTGGACTTAAGTCCCAATGGATGGATATTTTCGTGCATTCAAACCCCACAACTAGTAGACGTAGAATTATTTTTATAGTTTTTATCGGAAAAATTGCTTAGTGTCTAGCACTCTGACCTTCAAGCAAAGAAATGCAAGTTTCAAGCTCAGTTGACCTTAGTAATTTTTGTTATGTTGTTACAAAGGACGCACTTAGAACAAATTGCTTAACACAGTAACTGCGGTGTCACTAATTTATTGCTGACACATTTGCAAAAATTTTTTCGTGACAGAGATGATTTGCTTTAGGTTTTATTAAAATATTATTGGTTAAAGAAAAAAAATTTTTAGTGTCTAGCATGTTTTTGAGGCAAACTTAAACAAAATACCCCAATAAAATTTTGATCTGGGGTAAATATTTCAAAATCGGGCTGGGAGTCAATGGGTTTAATGGAGTCGCATTCCTTACCTACAGTAACTCCGCAAACAGTATACAGGCCAATACAACCATAAAAAGAAAAACAAGCATAAGAAAGAATAAGGACATAGATAAATTGAAAAGTTTGTTTTCTCGAATGTAATTCGTGGCATCTTTTAAACTGACGGGAAAATTAAGTTTTAATATCTTTTAAAAACCTTACTTGTAGCATAAAAATGCTTATTGGTGTAAAAAAGCCCATTTAATGTTGCTCATTAATTATTCATAAATTTAAAAACTGCAAAACAAAAGATTCTTTAAACTCTTTTACTCTTTGAACTGGCAGCATTGAGGTCACTGCCCTAATTTTTGCAGGTAGCAGGGGTACAGTGACTCCACGGTTGCAAGAAGTAGATTTACCAATCGTGGATATCGCTGTGTGCGAACAAGCCTACCGAAACCGTTCGAACGACGTCAACCCAGAAATTCACATCTGTGCTGGCTACGAGGAGGGGGGAAAAGATGCATGTCAAGGTAATTAAATTCAACAGTTGAATTTTGTTACTTCATCTTCTCTTTGGAATATAACACATAAAATAATTCAAAAGTAAATTAAATCATATTTTGTATACAAAACTATTTTTAGTTTTGTTTATATTGAAAAAATTAAAATTTATAAGAAAAAGTAGATCAATTGAAACAGGCGTTAGAGTACTGTTACAACGGCAATGCGTGTTACACAAGCTAATTACATTACTAAACAGTTAAAATAATTTCATTAAGTGAAGAAACGTTTTTGCTGCTTCTTTTTCTCATAAATACAATATTTACTCATGCATACGAGGTATCATCAATGTTTATCATCAATATTCACTAATGTACACGAGGTATCATCAATGTTTAATTTCATATTTCTTCGCAGGCGACTCTGGAGGGCCGTTAGTATGTCAAAGGTGCAAAAATTGCGACTGGTACTTGGCCGGAATCACGTCTTTTGGAAATGGTTGTGCGAGGCCGGGGTTCTATGGCGTCTACACCCGAGTATTCAAATACGAATCGTGGATATCTCAGATCACTAACTTACCAATTTTCACCGAACCAACTTGTTCTCCCACATGTCAGTTTGTAACTCTCTTGAATAATCGTGTTGATTAAAAGATTTAATGGACTAGCAAAATATATAGAAAGTAGAAGTACTTTTTATAGTGTTATTTTTGTTATAACAGTCGTTTATTTTTTGCAGTTTTGTAGCATGTAAGCCAGGAACTACATATTAATGCAAAACTAAATTCATCATTATAATTCGACACTTAACCTTTAATAAAACTTTGCTATAAAGTACATCATCACATAAATATTAATCACGCTTTATATGCAACAAACCCGTAGCCTGGCAGGGATGGGGACCCTGGATGTCTTGCTCGGTGACGTGTGGCATCGGTACACGATCAAGAGTGCGTTCTTGCTTGAATGGAGTTGAAGGGGATCCGGGCTGCATCGGGAGTCTTCGGGAAACCAGCCGATGCAACGTCGAAGCCTGCAGCAGTAAGTGGTTTCGCTCGGTTGCTAAACATATAAAAAGAATGTTCTCGAAAAAAGTTTGGATGTATAGATTGTTTGGAAAGTATTTCAAAGAAGGAATATATAATTTGAATCGGCAAAATATCACTGAATTACATGCTCTTTAAGTACTAAGCACAAAAAACCTTTATAACAACCCAAACAATATTGAAAACAATTGTTCACAATGTTTTGCTTAAATACAAAACAGTCTGTGCAGCACTATAATGTCCTATATTGAAAAATAAATTATATGATTGGTTTTAATGTTAAGTATCAATCAGATGTTTTTATCTTGCTGCTTCACTTTGCACAATTGACAGACGCGGGATGGTCCACTTGGAGTGAAGGAGAGTGCAGCGCTACTTGTGGTCAGGGAACAAGACAAAAAACACGAACGTGTCAAAACGGGAATATTGGAGATGAAGGATGTGAGATTGGAAGCGAAACTACCACCGAAGTAGATTTATTATTTAGTATAATAAGTAAAAAATTTTCAACAATTATAAAAAATTACTACTTTTAAAGCATCTACTATATATTGTTTTAATTAATTTATTTATTATAATACTCATTTGCAACTCTCAGCAATGCAATTTTTAAGTTTGAACGAGCAAGAGATTCGTATAATGCAAATGCCATTGATTTGTTTTATGTACTTTTCTGGTAAACCTATAAAATGCTAAATACTGCATGGTATATATACACAATATCAGACCGGTATAAAATTAAAAAAATTAATAAACAAAGGTAATGAAATTTCAGTACAACATTTATTCTCTGACTTGCAGGGAACCGTTGGAGGCGCTACATATAAGACAAGGGATTACCTTGACCTGATTTCAGAGATGCTAAGATTTTGCTGTACGGTTGAAAGTTTTTATTTTGCTGTTTTATTGTTATGAATAAAATGTATGACTGCTTCCGAAGACTGCACAGCAGAAGAAAGTACTGTAAAGTGTCTTTCCCAAGGACACCTTAGAATGGCACGAGTATGTTTTGAACCGACACCGTGTTGATTGCAATCCCGGCGCTCTAAACCACTCGTCCACACAGCTGCCGTATTTTCTAAACTTAAAGCATGATTAGTTTTATTCAACAGAAAAAATGATGCTGTCAGTTTGTAGTGAAATATTTTAATAAATTTGTTTATCAATATTTTAGCTTTTTACAATCTTTTTAAAGTTATTAAATAATCTATTTCCTTTACTTCAAAATTAAAAACGTTTTAGCCTTGCAATGAAGTAAGTTGCCCAACATGGAGTAATTGGAATTCATGGAGCAGCTGTTCTACATCTTGTGGTGAGGGGACCCGACAAAGAATGAGAACATGCAATACATTTGGAGTTGATGGGGGAGTCTGTGGCCAAGGAAGAGCTAAAGATTTAGAAAATTGCTCCAATTCTTGTACGATTTTGTAGTTCATTGAAGTATCAAATAACGAGCTTTTGTTATTCAAAGTGTAGAATAAATTGAAAAAATTATTGAAAAAAGAATAATCATGGCTAATCTGTTTTATTTTTGTGGAATCGAATGGCACACAAAAATGATGGGTATGATTGATGCGCAAAATGGAAAAAATATAAATTGAAACACTAGAAAAGCACTTTTTAAATAATTTTGGGATAAAACCTCAAATTATTCATTTGTTCTTGGAGGAGTTTTAACCATGGTCACGGATTTATTGTAACCTGCCTCTTTTCATCCCGCAGTAGCTAGCAACTTTATTTAGTATTTCTCTTCTTGGTCTATCCCTTCTCCCTTCCCCGACTATTTTGCATTTTACAATTAGCGGTACATAGTTCTCCCTATTTAAATGAAATTTTAATCCGTAAATGCTTTGCATCAAATCAGTATGATAATTTAAAATTGTTTAATCTCATAATGATATAACCTTATTGATTAGATTCTGCTGTCTGATTGTTTTTACAAAAGTGTTGTTGTATTGTTGCACTTACTCACCATTGCATCACATTCTATAATTAAATAGACTAAGAATTAACTGATTTTTATAGCGTTGTATCTATTTTTTTGAAGGTTGGGCGAGTTGGGGACAATGGGGCCAATGCACTCAATCATGCAACGGTGGAACACAGATGTCAGTGAGGAGCTGTTTGTTTGGGATTGCCGGAACTGGAGGTTGCTCCGGAAATAGCATGAGAACACGGTCGTGCAATGAAGCAGGCTGCCTGGGTAATTCCTCTATAATTGACGTAAACAAGCACTGACGTAAACAATTACGTAAAATGACGTAAACCGTCAAGGTGTAAATATAAATATATACCTAGATAACTTCCTAGTAAATTCTAGCTTTTCAATTCATTTAATAAAATTTTTTTCGCGGAGCGCTTGCCGCATGCAGAAAAATTTCGGAAATTATAGATCTTTTTTATTTAACTCGGCTAAGTTAAAGTTTGTTGTCTTGTTATCCGTCACTCATCAAATCAGAAAGTTTTAGTTCTGGAGCTCTGTGGCATAACTTTTTATTATTTATTTGAAAAAAACTAACCGACAAATTTTGTACTTCAGTAAAAAATGTTACGCAAACTCAAAAAAATGATGCACGCTTTAAAATAAAATTTGATGTCCTATAAATACACTTGATTATTATATTTAAAGTTGCATATTAAAATAATTGACTATTAAAGTAGTTTGAATAATGAGTTGTTATTTTAAAATAAACTATTCTATAAAATGTTATAAAAACTATTTTGTCGCCTGCCACTTATTACAGTAAACCATAAAACGAGCCATTTTGTTATTCGTTTGGTTCCATATTGATCAATCGATTTAATGCGCTTACGCAACCTGCGGGTTATCAGCATTTCCAACAGGGCAATTATTTTTGTTCGTTAAAATATTTTTTGCAAATTTTTCTCATTTCTATTTTGCTTTTACGCACATTACTTTAAAATTGTTTTTTTATATTCAAAATTTTGTTGATGGGTGAATTTTAAAGTTTTTGAAAAAGTTGTTTTCTCAGTCTCTTTAATTTTTTAAAAATTTTCTTGACGCAAGGAAAACTTAATGAAAACGATTAGGATTTTTATAATTATAAAACACCAAACCATTTTAAATTTAAGTTTTCATGTAGTTTTTGAGATGTAGTTTTTTGAAATCAGACTTAAAATTTTAACAAAAACTGCAAAAAGCTGGATAATGATAAGGTAGCGAGAATATATATAATGTTAGAAGATGAAAAGAAAATAAAAAAGCTAACTATACAAACGCTAAGTGCTTACTCTTCTGTGATAAAACTTAAATTTAGGTTAAAAGTAATTTGTCTTACTTTAGATTTTCATAAACAAAATACAAAACTGCAATCTCTTAAATTTCTAAAAACCATCGGCTAACACAATCTTCATAAAGCAAAAGCTTTGTTCAGCCTTTCAGTTCTATTTTCGTTATCTCTTATGAGCTAACGTTAAATTCCTTGTTCTCCCTGAACATCAATCGACATTTTTTAAAATTTATTTCAGATTGGTCGGCTTGGGGACCTTGCTCTGTCACTTGTGGCAACGGGAATCAAATGAGAGTCCGAGGAACCGAGACAGAAACCAGGGTGAGAAAACGATTTAAAAGCAGTTTGAAAATATCAAATATATGAAACATATCACAACAACAGAAGAACAAGATTTGTCGATAATTTGTCAATTTGCTGCAAATGCTACAAAACTACGTATGATTACACGGTCTGATGAGCTTCCTCATAGAATTGCAATTCAATGCCTTGCCCGACTTGGGAGCCGTTTGGTCCGTGGAGTTCTTGTTCGGAGTCATGCAACGGAGGAATCGAAGTCGCAACCAGGAGATGTCGTCACGGAAATGCCGGGGATGATGGATGCCTTGGCACAAGCCGGAAGGAAAGGCCATGCAACACATGTGAGTTGTTGTTTGCAGCAGCAACTTATGTAGATTATGTTTAAAGCGTCGTAAAAGATCTTGCACAAAATTGCTTTTCTTTTTTTAAAACTTTTAATGAGGATGTTTGTTGATTTTTTCAAGTTGGATTGTTTTATAAAGCATGTTTGAAAGATTTTTGATGGCTTTTAATTGTCAAAAAGTAATAAAATCATGATTGATCTAACTAGAATAGGCTATTTTTGTTTTTTATTGATATTTTTTTTATTTGTTAAAAATTATCTACTAAAATTGCCTTTCGACTTATTGGTATAAAAATAAGAAAGCGATGATCAGCAACGTTTTTGCAAACACTCCAACAAAATAGCTAAAAATACAAACCAGTCAACTTTTCTTTCGGTTTCTAGTTAATTGCAACTCATGGACTGCGTGGACATATCAGGCATGCAGTGCTTCTTGCGGAGGAGGGGAACGAATAGGACGAAGACAATGTACCGGAGGAAGAGTCCCGGGAATCGGATGCTTGGGAAACGCAACAAAAATTGAGCCCTGCAA
This sequence comes from Diplosoma virens, assembly GCA_963680785.1. Taxonomy (NCBI): domain Eukaryota; kingdom Metazoa; phylum Chordata; class Ascidiacea; order Aplousobranchia; family Didemnidae; genus Diplosoma; species Diplosoma virens. The sequence goes on along the minus strand of OY796881.1, from coordinate 6,073,987 downwards.
TACCGGTATGAACCTGTACTTTTCCGAATTGGTGTCGTTTGTCTGTTGCTGTTTAATATCACAGATTATGATGTCGCTTTTAGTCAAAAAGTCTTGAGTGTTTTCTAATTCAATGTTTAGTTGTAGGAACAAAACAAACTTTTATGTGTGTGTGTGAGTGTGTGCAGGTGTGAATATGTTTGATGATATCTCCCAGCAACTTATATAATTACAGTATAATTACTTTTATCCTTTATCTTGCTACTTTTCAAAGACAACTAAAAATTATCGATGTTATACATAGTGTCAAAAAAAAAAAAAAAATTAAAAAAAAAGAACTTGTTTCATTCATTCATTGATTCATTCATTCAGTGTTTTTATTCTCGTTCATTATTAAACAGTTTAACACAAAAATTATAAACATTAAAAAGATCAAGAAAAGGAAGAAGCAGCACAACGTCAGACGTTAAAACAAGCATATGATAAACATAAAGTAAAAGTACAAGATAGTATAAAGCATGGCTGCAACACCTTAATCATATAAAGATATAAGAAGTGAAAGAAAAAAAACAAAATAAATACGTAACAATAATATTATCAAACAAACTGAACGATTAAATAACCAGTGCATGACTAGGCTGCGTAATGATGATGTCAAAATGTTCTGTCAAAACTAAAGCGTCTATTTCTTAAAACCGGCATGTGCAACTATTTTATGCTTGTTATGGATGTACGTATGCTCAAAATAGAAAATCGTTTTTGTTTTGTGGTTTGTTTGCAATCTGAAAAGCGGCGCGGTTTTTCTGTGGTCGCGAACAGAGTAGCCAAACAAAAGAATCCCGTTCTCTTTAAAACATTCGCTGCAAAACCCAGGTTGTGCTATTTCACCTTGAAATGCAATGAATGAAAAGGACATGTACTTTCTATCAATGGCTGGGAGCGTATTTTGGTTGCATTTGTGCTTGATATAAATTACATCTTCTAAACCAGGCATGTCAAACTAGCAGCCTGAGAAAACGTTTAAAGAATTTTATAATCAGTTGCTCAATACAAAATCGAAATACTAATCAATTCAAAAGTAAGTTTTATCTACAAAAACGACCAATTTTTTGATCGAATGCTGACGTTTTTTTCAACTTTCTTTTTGATTTCAACATTTTGTCACCCAATTAAAGCGAAAATCTTTTTTGTGTTCTTCGCTTTGATTTAAGGTGAAATGGAAAAAGGTGAACAAACCGAAGCGTGAATTCTTACATCGCCATGTATAAGACGCTCGCGTGTATAAGGCACACGTCATTGTGAGCCCGATACATCAGAAAAGCGTATATTTCATGTTGAAGACGCGGTCACGACTTGTGTTTTCAATTGACTTTCTATAGTCATATATTTCTAGAATTTATCATAGTCACCACAATAAAGACAGATGGGATTTTATAGAAATTCATTGTAATTTAACTACCGGTACGTCTCATGAAAATTATCGGTAATTGTTTTTCATCTCAAAGACAGTTTGATGAAAGAAAGTTTAAATTAAAAAAATTAAAGGTTTTAAAAAGTAAAAAAATTAAAATGTATGAAAATCACTAATATATTAAAAAGGCTGTTTGATCTTTATTAAAGCTTTAAAATTGGAATCAATCACAGGCATCAAAACGTCTTAAATCAGAGTCTATTTAGCTATGTCCGTGTATAAATCCCAGTCAATATTAGATAAGCACACCCACACTGAACATCGGAATGGGTGGATAGCCTTTCGTTTTGGTAGGTTCGGTTTTGGTCTGTCATCTTTAACACCAATGAACAGACTTACTCAAGGCCCAGGCTGCGAGAAAGCACCTACCATCTATGCCATTATGAATAATTATGGAGTTTGTCCGAAACCTAAGTTTCACCCTTACCACCGGTGACAGCAAGCAAAGCAGGCTACGCCGTCTTAAAAACGGCGTTCCTCAGGGATCGGTCTTGGCTCCCCTCCTATTTAACATCTATACGTACGATCTTCCTTCCATGATTTCCAGAAAGTTTGCTTATGCTGATGATCTAGCATTGTTGCACTCTTCTGGAAACTGGAAGGACTTGGAGGGGACTTTAAGCCAAGACATGTCTACACTTTCAGCGTATCTCCAGACTTGGAGGTTGAAGCTCAGCCACACTAAGACGGTGACGACAGCCTTTCATTTAAATAACCGAGAGGCCAAACGTGAGCTAAAGGTCCACAACAACGGTAGACTTTTACCGTTCTGTTCAACCCCTACTTATCTTGGGGTAAAACTGGACAGATCGCTCACGTTTCGTCACCATTTGTATAGTGGTATTGCGCAAAAAACTATCCTCGTGCGTCACACTGCTGAGGCGACTCGTGGGCTCGGGATGGGGTGCTGGTGGTAAAACACTACGCATAGCCACCTTATCTTTAGTCTACTCAACAACTGAGTACTGTGCGCCAGTCTGGTGTCGCAGTGCTCACACTCGCCTCATCGACAGTGTCTTGAATGACGCCTTGCGCATAGTTACTGGATGCCTGCGTCCCACTCCAACGGTCCACCTACCTGTACTCTCAGGCATCCAGCCAGCTGAGCTTCGCCGAATGGGAGCGACACTCTCCTTGGCTTACCGTGGATCTCTGGACCCCGATCATATTTTGTATGGTTTTTTAAGTGGGTCCTCAGATACTCGCCAAGTGAGGCTAAGATCCAGACGCCCGTTTGTGTGAGCTGCGCGGAATCTTTTGGACAACCTTGCCGGACTTGACATCCGCGCTTCTGAATGGACAAACCACAAATGGAAAATGGAGTATTGTGGAAATGCTTCCAGGCTCCGTGCTTTTGTGCCCGAGACCGGTGCCAGGCCTGTTGAGATGGGCTTACCCCGAGCGGCTTGGGTTAAGCTCAACCGCCTGCGGACTGGTGTTGGGCGATTCCATTCGTCCATGCACAAATGGGGTCTTGCTCCTTCACCGATTGCGAGTGTGGCGCCTCTGAGCAAACCGCAGACCATGTACTAACAGCGTGCCCTATACATCGGGCACCACATGGAGCACGAGGTCTGACGGTTTTGGATGACGAAACTCAATGCTGGCTTAATAACATCACTGCCAGCGTCTGATCCAGGCAGTGCAGCAGTCTGGGGTAGTAAAAGGATAAACCCTCGGCCCCAGTCCTGTTTGTGTTTGACCTGGAGTGGATGCCCTTCAAACGACGACGACGAGTCAATATTAGATGACATTTTTGCAGATCAAAACTGCATCTTATACACGAAGATATATGTTAGCAAGAGAAACTTTAAGATTGCACATTAAAATGTAAATGAAGACAAAAAAAAGACAATCACCTTGTTACAAACCGGATTGCGGCCGGCGACAAGTTTTTTGGGTTAAAATTTTACCAATGCAGTCTGCAAACGCTCAAGAGTTTGAAGTTCAAATTAATAATTCTTTTTGTGGCTTTGCGGTAAAAGCCCCTTTAAGAACCCCTGTTCTAAACCATGAAATACGAATGAAACAAAAAAACTCCTTGCAAACTTGTTCAACAAAAAATGAAATAATTTTTTAGTTATACATGTAAATGATTACAATTCCAAGCCATTGCTCAACCCCTGCCACGAACATATGGAGTAAATACACGAGTGTTAGGTTTTCCAATTCAAAGTTTTAGAAAAAAATTTGAAACCGGCAAAAATCTAATTCGATCCCAAGATCCGGAAAAAAACAGAAATTTTAAACATAAAATTCAATGATCTAAACATGTAAAATTAGCAAAAATATATTTAAGCTTGATTTAATAAGCTAAAACAAAATTTTTAAGTAAGTAAATTGGAAATAGTAGTTGTTACGTCGTCTCACTGATTAACATAACTAGAAAAATTTTATATTCAAAGTCGAATTCGTAAAATTGATTGACGCAGCAACATAATTACAGTGATGTAACAAATTACAGTAGAAAATTGAAGTGAAATTTATTGTTAATCACAGCTTGACTTTATTAAGAATTGTAATCAAATCTAAAGCAAAAAATTATAGAAGTATACTTTTTTTGTTTTATGTTGTTTAACATAAAAAAACCCGGAAAATTCTTTTGCTAAACCAGGAAACGGAAAATGGAAAAAGGCACTAAAGTCCGGACTGAATTTCCGGAACCATGTCACGGTTTTTAAACCCTTATATTAGAGACAAGAATTCGTTATTCATAATAAACTTTAATATGTTTATCATCAACTGAGTAAAATTAAAATAATCAAAAACTGATGATCTTTTATGCTCATTTTATAAATAGCATATCTGAATTAACTTTGAACTTTGAACTATAGTTCAAGTTAATGCCTTTGAAGTCTCAAACTGTTTTTTAAAAGCAGTTTTTTCAAACACCATTTACATGTATAGTAAAAAGATATTCTTATCCGCACTTTTGCTTCAAAGTCACAGTACAGAAAATTTTATCTCTGTCTAATATACTTTACATCATTTTATAAATATATTTTATTTTCTCTCGAAATAAAAGTGAAACATATTTTTAAACTCAAAATAAATTGTTTCTGCACTCTTAAAAATTTTAAAAAAATTTTAAGATAATTTGTAAAAGAGCAAAAAAAACTTTATATTTTGTGAAAACTTTCAAATTATTTGTAACTAAATCAACATTACAGGTTGCTGCCCTTCGTGGGGGGCGTTTGAAAATTACAGTGACTGCCCAGTCACTTGCGGCGGAGGAGTGCAAACTGCACGACGCCAATGTAATTGTGGGTCAATAGGAGAGATCGGGTGCGAGGGAAGCGATTTACGCGTACGAGAATGCGGCCAATCAGTTTGTCCCGGTGATTTCCCAATTTTTACATTTTTAACGTTTTTTTCCTTTTCGAGAACTTTTTTCAAAATTATTTGATATTTTATTAAAATAAAAACTTAAACTTTATCAAACATAAAGGTCATTGGTCACTCTGGACCATTGTTCAAGAATGCTCTGTCTCCTGTGGTGGTGGTCAGCAACGTGAAAGACGGGAGTGTCTCGGAGGGGTCGTAGGGGGTTTGGGTTGCACTGAAGATCCAGAAAGAACGGAAGAATGTAACACTGAAACGTGCCCAGCTGTTTGGGGGCCATTCGGAGATTTTGGAAATTGCTCTGTAACGTGCGGGGGAGGAAAGCAAACAAGGTCAAGGTCCGATGAATCCGGTTTGAATCCTTTTTTGAAACAAATAACACTGCTTTTAAAATTTTATGTCATACAAAAAATGTCTTTTAGGAGATGCATAGGAGGTGAAGTCGGGACTGGGCTTTGCGTTGGTGGAGAGAATGAAACAAGAAGCTGTAATGTTCAGTCTTGCCCAGGCGATGGACCTTGCGCAAACAAATTGGACGTTCTTTCAAATGAAAACTGTTGCTCTCTAGTGGCTCTAAATTACTGCACCACCTTTAATATATATATGAACCACAACTGTGCACTAAGCTGCTGCCGACAGTTAAACAGTGAGTTTATGTATAATTTTATTCATGAAAAGCAGAAATAGATGCAAAATTGCTTAATTTTTTTTCAAAGTTTTTTTTTTTTAAATTACAAGGTAAAATCTAACATATGACATGCTGTTCAAATAGCTTATTGATTTTCCTAGGCCTGAAGTAACAGCATATTGTGAGGGCTTGTGACGTATGATGCGTTTGACTTGGAATAAAACTGGACAGATCGCTCACGTTTCGTCACCATCTAGTGGCATTGCGAAAAAACTATCCTTGCGCATCACACTGCTGAGGCGACTTGTAGGCTCGAGATGGGGTGCTGGTACCAAAACACTACGCATAGCCACCTTGTCTTTGGTCTACTTACAGCTAAGTTCTGCGCACCAGTTTGGTGTCGCAGCGCTCACACTCGCCTCATAGAGAGTATCTTGAACGACGCCTTGCACATAGTCACTGGATGCCTGGGTCCCACTCCAATGGACCACTTACCCATACGCTCAGGCATTCAGCCAGCTGAGCTTCACCGGCTGGGAGTGACACTCTCCTTGGCTTACCGTGGATCTAGTGAATCGGAGTGACTAGTGTTGGGCGATTCCATTCATCCATGCACAATGGGGTCTCGCTCCTTCACCGAATTGCGAGTGTGGCTCCTTCACCGAACCGCAGACCATGTACTAATAGCGTACGTCATACATTGGGCACCGCATGGAGCACGATGTCTGACGGTTTTGGATGACGAAACTCGATGCTGGCTTAATAGCATCACTGCCAGGATCTGATCCGGGAAGTACAGCAGCCTGGGGTAGTCAAATGATAAACCATCGGCCCAGTCCTGTTTATGTCTGAGCTGGAGTGGATGCCCTTCCAAACGACGACGACAATGCGTTTGACGCATATGTTATCAGATTTATATAAAAATTTTTTAAAGTTTACTAATTTTTTTTATAACTATTATTTTTTTGCTTTATATATAGATTTCTTTGACCATTCCATTAATGATTGAAGCAGTTTGCTTGATTTTGGCTTAAAAAAAAATTTGCTTGTATTCATTTGATTCGAAATAATAATGTAATAAATGGAGAGTTTTATCTTGAATTGAAGTAGTTATAAAAATATATTGCATTAAGATATTTAAAATATTAAAACAAGATCTTTTTTTTAGATATACCTTGCAGACCTTCGAAACCCGGAACCATCCAAACCTGTTTTGACACTAACCCGTTTTGCTCTGGCTATATTAACTTCTGTTTCTCACCAGACATTTATACTGTTTGCCCAGCGACGTGCGGACGATGTTGAAACAAATTATTTGAATTGAGTTTTCAATTCACGAGTGTTCTTCAACAACATCAGAAGCGAGTTGATGTTATTGTTGCTCGATTGTCTGATATTTGTCAATGTTTTTTTGTCAAATATATTTGAATTTCATGCCAATATATATTTGAAAAGAAAATAATCTTTTCAGCTGAGTACCAATCAATTAAAAATTTTTTTTCTTTAATTTTTTTTATTGAAAAAAAAAAGTCCAATCAAGAAAATGGTGAAGATTAACACAAAAATTTTTATTAAAACTCGCAATTTTTTCCGTTATGGCAATTTGAAATTTTTGTAGAATTTTTGGCCGACCGCTTTTGACCAAGCGTAATTTAACACATACACTGGTTTGGTCCAAAAGTAAGCCCTGAATAAAAGCGGTACTTCTTAGGTTGGCAGAGTTTACGTAGTCCTACTATTCAATGTTTTCTATTTTAAACCTTATAGTTAGACTTTTATTCGTTCACTGTTAAATTTATTGTTTTTAAACCAAAAAATATCATTTCGTAATGATCTCTCTCCAATAAGCTTCTGAGAAAAATAGTGTTATTGATAACTACCTACTACAATCCTTCTGTTTTCCTCTTCAGGGTCCTTTCAAATTAGGTTATTTAAATAAGTTTTCCACAGTCTGTCTGGTGTTGTCTTAATATTTTAAAAGTTTTAAAAGCAACCGTACATTTTTTTTTATATCTTTAAACTTTTAAAGGTGGCATCTTTGAAAGCGACATGAAATTACTAGGTAAATTATGATTTCAGTAGAGCATTAAATAATGCTGTAGTATTATTTTCAGCATAGTTATAACAATATTTAATGCGATCTTAATATATCACAAAAAATTAAAAGCTGATAAACTTTGTTTAATTGATTAAAAATAAGCCAAATTTAAATTAGTGGTCATACAAAATGTGTTAATAAAAAATAACAAAATCCTTTTTGTAGCATATGAGCAATGTTTAAAATAGTTTAAAATAAATAAACCACAGTACTGCTGTTGCATTTTTCAAAACACATCAAAAAATGTATATGAACACCAAAGCACCATTGAGTAGATGTTTAAAAACTTCAAAAAAAGGAGTTAGTAATTCAGTTGCTAATCTTGTAGTAACAGTTTAAGATTTATTTCTTTGTAAAAAAATAAAGAAATAAACCTTATTCAATACTTTTACTGTCCACTAAAACTTGCGCGAGTAACTTATCAAGCTTTGACAAAGAACTACACTAAACCGACATCCAATCGAATTTTTTTCTTGTTAGAATCACAAACAGTCAAAACTGAACACAGATCGGCAGCAACTGAATAGACGCTAAATAACATCATAAAAACAAAGGTAGTGATTTCTGCATGCCAAGAGCGTAATTCTAACATGCTGACTTTGTAGTTAATCTATTATCAAATGTGCAATTAATTTTAAATCCATTTATTGTGTGAAATTCTTTATTACCACATTTTTACTTACCAACTTTGAAGATCGTTTTGAGTAAACACGTCAGAAATTGAAACAAAATCTAAAATTGTACATTCATCCGTATTTGCTATAAGTAAAAATGCCCTAGCCAGTACTGTAATAGATGGATTTGATTTCAATTGATTTATTTCAATTTAATATACCGTAGTTTTTTTCATTATTATTATTATTAGGAATAGATGATATTTTTGAGTTTTCGTTTTTGTTTTAAATTAATGCTAAAATATAAAACCGCTTGACTTGCTTGACTATGTTAGTTACAAAACCAGAGCGCTAATCTTTGCAGAACCATTTAGGATTCTTATCACAGAAATTTCTAATTGTCTTTTCATTTTGATCAAGGTTGTTATGGAAAATGTTGGCTTTTTCTCTGCAGCTATTTACTAAACCTGTCTCTCGGATAAAATTTTCTACGCTCTGGCATTCGTGCCATGCAAAGACGTTGAACAAAGGTTTGAAGAATTTTTGACCACGTTTTAAGATCTTAGAGCTGAATCAGGGAATTGAATAGAGATAAATTATTTTTTGCGAAAAGCATAACAACTATTTTACATTTGGGTGGTAAAACTTCAATTGCAGTCTGTTGTCGAATCGGTATAAAACAATTGACATTGACTCTCGACTCCGACTCTGACTCTACATCCCTGATGATGACAACTACACAAAAGTTACACAACCAATTTTGCGCCAACCTTTTAATGCCAGAACTCTATTAATGTTTTATTTGACTGATTTTTAAAAGCTATTCGTCTGTATCTGCATTATGATGACAATTAAATGAAATTGATAAAGTTGTTGTAGCGATCAATTTTGTAAAAAAAAGTATTTAGATTGATTTAAATTTTGAATATTAAAAATATATACAAAAAGAAAAAAGACCTTTAAAAGTATTAAATGGAGAAAAGTAGAAAAATAATTTTTGGAGCAGTGATTTTTGACATTTTTTTAATAGTGCACCAAGAGCCAATATTGACAAACAATCCGGGCCACCTCTTTGACCTTCATTATGAAATAGAATTTTTTTGTATGTCCAGTACGGTGCCATAAAAAAACGAATTGGAAAGGGAGGAAAGCAAGGAACATTGGAGGTGGATGCAAACTATTTTACAACGGAGCTGATGGAAGAAGAAATGGGATGGGGATAGTGGTGAGGAAGGAGCTGGTTGAAAGTGTCCTGGAGGTTAAGAGGGTGTCAGACAGACTAATGGTTATAAAACTGAAGGTAAAAGAGTCAATCCTAAACTAAGTAAGCGCGTATACTCCACAGGTTAACAACAGCATGGAGGAGAAGAATGATTTTTGGGAAGACCTGGATGGGTTGATAAAAAGTGTATCAAAGCACTAGGTGCAGATCTTAACGGACATGTCGGCGAAGGAAACAGAGAGGATGAGGAAGTAATGGGGAGATATGGTGCTGGAACAATAAATAACGAAAGATTAATGGTTGTGTAGTTTGCGAAAAGGATGGATTTGGCAATTGTCAACACTTATTTTAAAAAGAAAGATGAACATAGGATGATGTAAAAAAAGTGGCGGAAAAAGAACTCAAGTAGATTATGTGATGTGCATAAGAAGGAACCTGAAGGAAATGTGCGATTGTAAGGTAATAGTGAATGAGTGCGTTGCAAAGCAACTTTGGTGGTATGCAAAATGATTATCATGGTGAAAAAGAAAAAAGCAGAGAAAGTATAGCAAAAGATACGATGGTGGAAACTGAAGGAGACAAGTTGTCAAGAAGCTTTTAGACAAGAGATGACCAGGATTCTGGGAGGCAAGGTTGGGTTACCTGATGAGTGGAACAAAACAGCGGAAATGCTAAAAAAAACAGCTGGAACTGTGCTGGGAGTAACATTTGGGAAACGAAAAGGAGACAGGGAGACATGGTGGTGGAATGAGAAAGTTCAGGAGAGCATAAAAGAAAAAAAGGCAAAGAAAATATGGGACAAAATAAGAGATGAAAAAAGTAAAAAGATGTACAAAGAAAGGAAGAGTAAGGCAAAGAAGGCAGTTGCGATGGGTGAGGAACGTGCGAAATGTATGATTGTATGATTGACAAGATTTGTATGCTAGATTGGAAACAAAAAAAGTGAAAAGGAATTGTACAGATTGGCGAGGCAGAGAGACAGAGCAAGAAAAGATATACAGCACGAGAGGGTTATAAAGGTTAAAAACGGTAATGTCATGGTAAATTCGGAGGCAGTGTTAAAGAGATGGAAGGAGCACTGATGAACGAGGAAAATAACAGGTCCCTAGGACAGAAGAAGCAGAAGTGGTTAACGAAGAGTTAAATTGCGTCAATAGAGAAGTGAAGAATGCATCAAGAAGGATGAAAAAAGATAAAGTGGTTGGACCAGACAAGTTTCTAGCAGAAGTTTGGAACTGCATGGGAGAGATGGAGATAAAATTTTGACCAGACAGTTCAACAGACTATTAATGGGTGAACGGATACCAGAAAATGGAGAAGGAGTGTGCTTATCCCAATCTATAAAAGCAAAGGGGACGCACAGTGCTGTGGAAACTACAGAGGAATAAAGCTAATGAGCCACACAATGAAGGTATGGGAAAAAATTATCGAAGCCAGACTAAGGGATGGAGTAGAGACCAGTAAACAGCAATATGGATTTATGCCAGGAAAGGATACTACCGATGTCATGTTTGCTTTAAGAATGTTGATGAAAAAGTACAGGGAAGGTCAAAGAGAGCTACATTGTGTATTTGTGGACCTAACGAAAACTTACAGTATTGTGCAAATTAATTGACTCACTTCCACATTTTTTAAGAATATTAGTTTGCGCGCTTATTGCACATGGTTGCTAAATGTTTTTTTAATGTTTTAAACGTGATAAGGAAAGGATGACATTTTAAATGTATTGCTACGTAAAATAGCACGTGATACGTCATAGATATACGATTTATATGCTTTTTAGTTGCGGTAACCTGGTTTTGACCCACTTTTTGCAAATTTGACTTTAGCATACAGTCGGAATTATATGGCGGATATAACTCTGAAAAAGCGTGCTAGTTCCTTGAGCATTGTCAGGCATCAACGAGGGATATTGCCAAGTTATATAATGTGGGCCAATCCACTGTAGCGCGAATTATTAGGCAGTTAAAAGAAACAGAGTCATTAACTTCAAAACGAAAAAGAAATTGTGGACGAAAACAAAAAACCATACGAAAGATGATGCATACCTTTTGAGAAAGAGTAAACTGGACCCTAGAAAAACAAGCAGTGACCTACAAAAAGATTTGTCTGCAGCAGGATTGGAGATTAATGCATCTCTCGTGAGAAGATGACTTGTTTTAGCTGGTAAAAAGGCAGCAAGGCCACAGAAGAAGCAGCTTTTGACCGTTGGTATGAACAAAAAAAGACTTGCATGGGCAGAAAATACAGACAACAGACTACGGCTGACTGGAAGAAGGTTTTATTTTCGGATGAAAACCATTTTATTGTACACGGAGAGCAAAGTCAGTTTTTTAGAAAAAGCAAGAGTGAAAAAGTTAGATCATCTCATATTAATCAGGGTGTAAAGTACCCCGCTAAGAAGATGTTTTGGGGGAGTTTCGGCTTAAAAGTATTGGATCACTTTTCACTGTAAAAGGGATAATGAATGCCGACAAATATATTGAAGTAATTTGAGGTAAAGTGGTGAGGATATGGAAAGGACATTTCCTAACGGAGGAGGGATCTTCCAGCAAGACTTGGTTCTCTGTCATACTGCAAAAAAAGTGAAAAAGTTAAAAAAAAAATCACATAAAGGTTTTTGACTAGCCTGAGAATTCGCCTGACTTAAACCCAATTGAAAATTTGTGGACTAGTAAAAACTTGGTTCTTAAAAAGGGATTAAACAACCCAAACGAAGCTCATCAATGCTGTAATTGATGTGTGGTACCGAGACCAAGAAATTGTCGAAAAAATCCTGGGATTGATGCCCAAACGGGCTAAGAAGTTGATCAAAAATAGAGGTGGCCATATCTCTTATTAAAAATAGTTATTGTCGCTTTAAAATAAAGATAAACTGAAAAATGAAGTTTTTTGTATTTTTTTGTTGTGAGTCAATTAATTTGCACAATACTGTACGACAGGGTTCCGTGGGAAGAACTGTGATACTGTATGAGAGAATGTTTCAAGGTTAAGGTCGGAATGCACCAGGGATCAGCGTTAAGTTTGTTCCTGTTTGCAGTCATAATGGACAGGCTAACCAATGAAACAAGGAGAAAACAACCGTGGACGATGCTGTTTGCTGATGATATTGTGATTTGTTAAGAGACAAGGAAAGAAGAGGAGCGGAGACTAGAATCCTGGAGGTATGCATTGAAAAAAGAGGGATGAAAGTAAATAGGTCAAAGACCGAATAGATGTGCATAAATGGAGGAAATGACGAAGAAACAGTGAAGATAAAAGATACAAAAATGACAAGAGTAAAAGAGTTTAAGTACAGTATTTGGGATCAACGGTACAAGAAAGTGGTTGTTGTGACAGGTAGGTAAAGAAGAGAGTGCAGACAGGATGGAACAGATAGAGAAAATTATTGGGAGTAATCTGCGACAAGAGGTTACCAGCCAGAGTAAAAGGAAAAGTGTACAGTTCAGTGGTGAAACCAGCAATGTTGTATGGACTTGAGACGGTAGCAGTCACAAAGAAACAAGTGAAAGAAATGGAAGTTGCAGAGATAAAAATGTTAAGGTTTGCCATGGGAGTGACGAGAAAAAAAAAGATTAGAAACGAGTACATCAGGGGTACAGTTAAGGTAGAACGGTTAGGAATGAAGATGAGGGAGGGCAGGCTGAGTCCTGGTATGGACATGTCATGAGGAAAGACCAAGAGAATGTACGAAGAAAGATGATGGAAATGGAGTTACCGAGAAAGAGGAAAAGAGATTGATTTTTAGATTTTTAGATGTAGTGAAAGAAGATATAGGGGAAGTTATTCCGAGGGAGACGGACGTTGAAAACAGCACGGTTTGGAGAAAGATGATACGCAGCGGCTACCCCTGATTGAAGGGAAAGGCCGAAAGAAGAAAAAGAAAAAGTACCCTGCGATAAAAAATCTGAAAAAACTTCTTCAGCTGAACTTTTTGCCACAATAAATTATGACCAACTCATGATTAACGCAACATAGTACAAATTACTGCGTCAACTTGGTCAAGAATTAAAAAACTGTACTACGACAATTGGTTTAACAAATAAAAAATTTTTTAAATTACAGCTTATCAAAAGCACAGTTTCTGAAGCAACAATATATTGAACGGCCGATGATTTAATTTTGTAAGTTTTTGTAAACCTTTTCCATTACTTTAGATTAAAGATATACACTGTATATCTATCTAGGTAATGCCAAAAATAACCAGGAGAAACGAAGCTGCTTTTTCATTTTTCATCTTTTATGTGTAGATTTTTTTTTGCTCTTGTGAAATGTCGAAAAAATTGAAAACTAATCTGATTAAAATTAGAGTCGTAAAAAATTGAATTTGTTTTCGATGAGCATTGATAAAACTCGCCTCACTTTTTATAATGAGTCTTTTTTATAAAAAAAATTTGTCGAAATATTCTTTTTAGCTCCATAATGCGCCTATGAAAGTTATTATCAATCAGTTTTTCAAGCAAAATTCATTTCTTAACTTAGTTCGTTGATATCTAGATCCAAGAAAAGTTTTTCGTGTTAGATATTTCTTGCATTTGTGTTTATTGCATTTCTTGTTTTGTATTTGTTTCTTTATAATGTTTATTAAATTTCAATTTTATTTTAGCAACACTGAAAAATTACTATAAATTCAGTCACGCCGATTTGTTTTTTTTCACCGGTTAGATTACATATGTTATTTCCGGTTTGAAAATCTATTGGTAAGCTAATATTTTGTTTGTTTTGAAAACGTAATTTGTATAACTTGGAATCGGATAGCTTTTGTCTTAATTAGTGTTTACCTTCTAAATATTGTGTTTTTCATTTGATTTACGCCGTGCTTTTTAACTTATATAGAAAACATTGCTAACCATTGCAAACTGAGGTAGATGTTATTCAAGCAGCAACGTAGATGTTATTCAAGAACTCTAGCAGCAACGTGTATTGTTAAGACCTTTGGCAAAGCCATGACTCTGCAACGAAATGATGGAGGAGTCCCAACATTTCCCTAAATGTTGCAATAGTCTATTCGTCCACCCACTGCTGTATTTTTTTCAAGTAGACCTGTTAATGCGCTGCATTGTATAATTGTATTATGCTCAAAACTTTACACAATAGCAAGCAGTTGCTAATGTAATTGCGACAAAAAATATAATTTTTCATAACATCAATCAATTTTTTGAATTATTTTTGTGGGTGTGCTTTTTGTCGTTTCACTTATAAGTATATGCAGTCATAGCTAAGTGACTGAATCACTTAGTTACTATCTTAAAGGTCTTCCAAATTTGGCCACAACGTACAAGGGGAAGAACGTGAGAAAAAAAATGGAATTGTCCCGCGATACAGAGCAACGAGCAGTCTAAAGGCGAAATAATAATAATCATACAATGGTTTGAAAGTTGTATACTGAACTGGATGAGGGTGATTAACACTGAACCTAAATAAATTCTAAAGGCAAAATTACCGCGAGTTACAGTGTGAAAGGTGATAAAAAAGATTTTTTTTAAATAAATAACTACAGTATCTGACTTCAAACAAAGTCTAACCCAGTAAGTGCAAAAACTTAATTTTGATTACGTAGCTAAAAGATTGTAAAATTTAAACTAATTTTAAAATTTCAACTCAAATTTAATCACCGAAATATGCTATCCACTTCATGACTTGGATGTTAAAACAAACTACATAAACCCAAGCATGCAGTGGTTAGCAACAGTTGCCGTGTGCACTAGATGGCCGGAAAAAGGCTTATTGTGATAATGGCAATTTGACAAACAATTTAATAAATAAAAATTTTGATAAACTGTTCGTCGTCGTCGTCGTCGTCGTTTGAAGCGGTATCCACTCCAGGTCAGACACAAACAGGACTGGGGCCGAGGGTTTATCCTTTTACTACCCCAGACTGCTGCACTGCCTGGATCAGACGCTGGCAGTGATGTCATTAAGCCAGCATCGAGTTTCGTCATCCAAAACCGTCAGACCTCGTGCTCCATGTGGTGCCCGATGTATAGGGCATGCTGTTAGTACATGGTCTGCGGTTTGCTCAGAGGCGCCACACTTACAATTCGGTGAAGGAGCGATACCCCATTTGTGCATGGACGAATGGAATCGCCCAACACCAGTCCGCAGGCGTTTGAGCTTAACCCAAGCTGCTCGGGGTAAGCCCATCCCAACAGGCCTGGAACCGGTCCGGGGTACAAAAGCACGGAGCCTGGAAGCACCTTCACAGTACTCCGCGTTCCATTTAAGATTTGTCCATTCAGAAGCGCGGATGCCAAGTCTGGCAAGGTTGTCCAAGAGATTCCGCGCAGCTGGCACAAACGGGCGTCTGGATCTTATTCTCACTTGGCGAGTATCTGAGGACCCACTTAACAGACCATGCAAAATATGATCGGGGTCCAGAGATCCACGGTAGGCCAAGGAGAGTGTCGCTCCCATTCGGCGAAGCTCAGCTGGCTGGATGCCTGAGAGTACAGGTAGGTGGTCCGTTGGAGTGGGACGCAGGCATCCAGTAACTATGCGCAAGGCGTCATTCAAGACACTGTCGATGAGGCGAGTGTGAGCACTGCGACACCAGACTGGCGCACAGTACTCAGCTGTTGAGTAGACTAGAGAGACAAGGTGGCTATGCGTAGTGTTTTAGCACCAGCACCCCATCCCGAGCCCACGAGTCGCCTCAGCAGTGTGACGCACGAAGATAGTTTTTTGCGCAATGCCACTAAATGGTGACGAAATGTGAGCGATCTGTGCAGTTTTACCCCAAGGTAAGTAGGGGTTGAACAGAACGGTAAAAGTCTACCGTTGTTGTAAACCTTTAACTCACGTCTGGCCTCTCGGTTGTTTAAATGAAAGGCTGTCGTCACCGTCTTAGTGTGACTGAGCTTCAACCTCCAAGTCTGGAGATACGCTGACAGTGTGGACATGTCTTGGCTTAAGGTCCCCTCCAAGTCCTTCCAGTTTCCAAAAGAGTGCAACAATGCTAAATCATCAGCATAAGCAAACTTTCTGGAAATCATGGAAGGAAGATCGTACGTATAGATGTTAAATAGGAGGGGAGCCAAGACCGATCCCTGAGGAACGCCGTTTTTAAGACGGCGTAGCCTGCTTTGCTTGCTGTCACCGGTGGTAAGGGTGAAACTTCGATTTCGAACAAGCTCCATGATCATTTTGACCATGTGCTTATCCGGAAGTAGTCTCAGCAACTGGCAGGTAAGGCCACGGTGCCAGACAGTGTCATAAGCAGCTGTCAGATCGATAAATACGGCACCGGCCTTCTTTTTAGCCTCAAAAGAATCCTCGATGTTCTGGGTTAGCAGAACAATTTGATCTACGGTTGACTTCCCGCGTCGGAACCCAGCCTGCTCTTTAGGGAGCAGTGGATCGATTAATGGTTCAACGCGGGCGTAGATAAGCCTCTCGAGGATCTTGTAGGGGACACAGAGCAAAGATATCGGTCGATAACTCTTTGGGTCCCCCACGGGCTTTGCTGGTTTTGGGATCGCGACCACAAGCGCTCTTCTCCAGATCTTGGGAATTTTGAGTCGGCGCAAACAGGAAGAAATGAAGTCACGTAACCAGGACTTCAAAGCAGCTCCGGCATGGATAAACTGTTCTTGACAAATTATAAACTATTGTTTCAATAAGTTGTTTCCATAAGCTGTGGTTTGATGAACTATTGTTCGATAAACTGTTGCGTCATAAAAAATTTACCGGGTTGATAAGCTCTAGTTAGGTTTACTCTCCCTCTCTTAAGATTCATCACACAATCAAAACATTTTTCCTTCGTCCTGTCACGCGTAACAAATAATTTAAATTAACTACCGGTACATTTAATCTTAAATTTTATGATCTTTATGGTCTCTTAATGCTTAATTGCCAATGAAAACTTGTGTGATCTAAATCTGTCGTAAGCTCGATGTTTAGTCTTAGTAATTTGTTGAAAATCACTTAAATTTTTATCGACTAAAAAAAAAACTGTTTGTTCAACAGCTTGGATGGAACCATTGCCGTATGAAGGTGAGAAGCACTGGTTTCATGAAAACGAAAACAAGTCCTAAGGTTTACTGCAAACATCATTATTAAATACAACTCACTTTTTTTAAGCTATTTAGTGCATATTTGAAAATCAAGAATCAAAAATATGCAGTTATTGGCCTATTATATTCGGTCTTTTCGTTGAAAAAATACAACAATAATTTGAAAAATTAAAAAAATTATGACCAAAAACGATCTTTAGTGTGGTTTTTGGTAGATTTTGTTTTAGACTTTTTTTACTAATATTTCATTATTACTGTTTCTCCATATCTGTTTAAAATGTTTTTTAAGTTAATAAGGTTAAACCATAAGTAGCACGAATATGCTTGTTACGTTTTTATTTGGTTTTTTAAGGCAAGCCGACACAACATCTACGCAAACATTGGCACGAAGAACTTCAGTTACTATTCCAAATACACTATAATGTAATACATTAAAGTCGCAGCATATAGGAGAAAGATAGATAATCACACAAAGTCAGCTTTTTCATTTGTACGCATTGACTTGCTGCCTGCTGACATGCGAACATAAACACAAACAATTTGGTCATAGCTTATACTATATTTGCAGTTACTACGCTGAATACAGTATAATGGAATACATTGAATTCGGAACATAACAGAATAAAGCATGTAATCAATAAAGGTTGTCTTCGTTCTCTTGTATGCATTCACCTAGCGATTGCTGGATATTCGAACAGAAACAATTTACGTTTTTACAAGTGAGAGGGCAGGCAATTGGAACTGACGGATCTTTAGTGCATCCCGGACGCATTTGTCGGCAATATCTTTCGTATTCAAGTCGGGGTATCCGACCACATCGTGAGTCTCGTTTTCCATTAAACCCCAGACCTGTGTAAATGCAAACCATAAAGCAAATCATAAATGGTTGTCGGTCCTTATTATTTCGTTTACTTAATGCATATAACAGATCAATAGATGAAAAAGAGATTGAACTGGGCTCTTTTTGTCTTAGTCGTTGGCTCATTGCCCAGGTTATTTTAGCGTTTTATATTGTTACCTGAATAAGGTCCAATCTAAGTCCTTAAGATTGTAAAAACTTAAATTGAAGCTATCCTCTGACTATTGTGTTGTGTTGGGATCAGCAAGAAACAAATTTCTACACTAACGACACTTATATTGGAAAGAAATTGACAATTTTTAGAAAACATTTAAGAAGGTTTTACATTGATTAACAGATTGTGCGGGACGTATTTTCTAAGCACCAAGCATTCGGGACAAACAATTTTTTCTCTTTTGCTTTTGTCTGTCTGCATGAACCGAAAGTCGCATCGCACAAAACCCATATACCACAAACTTTATTTTGTGTGTAAAATAAACAAAACATAGGTAAATTATTTCTTTGAACGATATTTTCCAAACTCCAACCTTAACCCTAATCTTACACTCCTTGCAATAGTAACGTGTGTCTGCGGTACCGTTTTTGCTGCCAACTCGACACATTTTCTGTGGATAATTCTTTGTTCTGTTGGTGGCAACATGCTTACATGGTGAGATTTAAAACCTCTGTTGTGTAATTGTAATTGTGCGTGGTCAAGCCCGAAGCACGTTCTTGCTCTAAGTTTTTGTAGTGCGCGTTCTATCTCTCTCGTGGTTGCTGCAGAACGCAGTCAGCGCGACGCGCGGTTGTTTAGGTGTGTTGTTCTTTAGTTGTGTTGCTTGTTTCTCTGTTAACGTGTATTTCTGTTTAGATCACTACGTTCTTAGTTGATTAAAACCTAAATTCCGTAGTATTTTGGGTGGTTTCAGAACAACCTTTATGCAGTCTACGGATAGAAAACATTCAACAAATGGTTTTGTACTGTCAGCGTCGCTTCCAGAAGCGGATTGTTTTTTCCACGCTGAATGACGTCATTACTATTCGCAGCCGATTGCTCTTCATAGGGATAAAGAACAGGAAAATTCAATAAAAATTACAATAAGCTGGCATGATATTATATTTTTGTCAATACAAAAACTTTTATTTTTTGCCCCATATAAAGAAGAACGTAACTTGATAAGGTTGATCTTGTAACTCATCTAACCTTAGTCGACAAAAGTTTCGCGAACTTTTGTAACCGCATTTTGCTCTGAAGTAACCCTGCCCTTCATGCCAAAAATGCGTTTATCAGGCAGAAATCCACTCAAACGTAGATCTACGTGATGGTAGCTTTATTTCAAAAAAAAATTTTACCCAAACGATATGCTTTTCTAAAACACGTAAATCTACGTAGCTTCGCGCTCTGTGTGCAAAAACATAGATTTACGTGACGTCGCGTAGAACGTGTTAAAAATAAAAACAAGCCATTGTGACGTATTTACAAAACGCTCTCAATCTTTTTAACCGATCAAAGTTTGGCGACGAAACTAAACTAAAAAAGCACAAAGCTTAAGATTTTAATTGCAACAGAAAATCCAGGAAAATTGTTTTGCTAAATTAATTAACGCGTTGAAAAAAAGCAAACAACAAATTTTCTGAAATAATCAATTAAATATTAAATCCATGAGCCCAAAAACATTAATTGCTAAGTGCGGCATATTTTAATGGCAACCGCATTTTTTTAGGAAGAGGAGACAAGAAATGATCAAGTTTTAAAAAGAAACTTCTGCAGTGAGCGTTTTGAAAAGTTATTTTAAAGTTTGTCAAAAACGGTTTAGAGTAGGTAAAATTTTGTTGAGAAGTGGTTTTAAACCGAGAAGGGAGCACATTTTTTAGGGATTTGTTTAAAAAATTTCAAAATGGGTATCGCTTTTAAATTGCATATTTTGAGCTATCCATCTTTTTTTAAAACTTTACAAATTGTCTCGAATTAATTGAGCATGCAAATCAATATTTCGCTTTTTGATTTAAAGAAAAGATTTATTTTAGGCTTTCAATTTGAAATAAAAACCCCCGTTTTGGTTTTCACTTCTTTTTTAAAGACATTTTAGTCTTCGCAAAGCTTTAAAAGATATTTATCTTGGCTGTTCAAAAAGCAAGGCGCTGTCCCCGTTTTTTTGGGTCACATTGTTAAGACAGGCATTCCCATAAAAAGCCTAAAAATACTGACTTAAAAAGTTTATTAAAAGATTTTAACAAAAATAGGATGCAACAAATTTATATTTCAAATCAACCATAAAAAGGATAAGTGCAGAGTCAAAAAGAGGATTGTAGCAATATTAATTTAAACTTAGGAAAGGAGTTTCTTGCAAAAACTTTTCTGGATAGGAACGACATTGTTCCTACGTTATCGTGAAAGTTTAATGATCGTTTTTTAAAGCGACCCATTCTTAACCCTTGTACCGTCCCTAATTTTTCAACAGTTTACTCATAATATCCCTTATTTTATCTCAAGTTTTATCAGTTTAAGTTTTAAGGAAAGTGAATTTTTCAAAATAGTAAAATGAATTTGTCGCATCTGCTCCGAAACTAGTTCTAAAAAGATGTGCACCAAAATTGGCTTATTGGCGCTCAGTCGCACAACGTGGCGATGTACTAAAACTAGTAGATTGTCACTTTAAGGGTTAATAATTGTGTTTTACACTGTTTGCCACCCCTAGAAAAATTGTATCTATTGACAATTAAACTTCTTCAATTTGTAAACTATCATTTTCTTTTGTGATTGTCATTTGCTGTAAAAAGGTTCAAATCAATTACTTCAGACAAGATTTTTTTATATCATTCCACGCTTTTGCTTGTTACATCAATTTTTTGTTTGGTTCCAAACTAATTAATGGCTTTAATTATTTTAAAAATCTTGTTCTTAAAACTGTGGACTTTTTATTGTTCATTTTTTTTATTTTTATTTCAAATTCAACTTTTTGGAATATTTTTTATCAATTCAATTTGGTCAGATTATCAAAGTTGACACTGTCTTTTTTCAGATATTTTTCTTTGTAAAATATTTTTTTCAGTATGAAGAATACAGCAGAACAAACGAAAAAAGATTTTCGTTTTATGTGCAAAAAGTTTTCTTTTTGTGTGTTTTTGTCTACAGCTATTCTCTCTAAAACTCCGAGAAAAATAAATTTACAGTTAAAAACAAAAATACAAAAAAACCTTACCTTGTTCTCTGTAGCAGCAAGCGAGCTCGCAAATCATTGCACTTAACCCTGAGCAAGACCTAGCATTGCCAAGAAAAATAGGCAAGCAGGAACCCGGAAATTTGTTAATTTTATTGGAACAACACCTTTCAGTGTTGCAAGGATCCGAAGCGAATTCTCGATTGCATTCTTTTGGTTCTGCTGTAACTGTGCAATTTCTATAAAAATAAAAACAAAATTGCATGTTTAGGTTTTAATTTTCGAAACAAACATTTTACCAAATTTTTTACCAAGTTTTAAGCAACTTTTACTAATAATAAATATTTTTCTAAAATCTGCAACAATTTATTATTTGGTGATTTTGCGGTCAAATTGGAAGTAAGATATTGATTGAACGTTAAATTGTTTGAAGCCTTTATAAGCATTCAATTTTTTTACATTTAAATTGAAATATATTGATCAATCACTGAAGTGTTTGTTATAAAATTTATTTGATAATTGAGAGTTGTGTTTGTAAAGACATTCATTAATGGGTAAGTCGTAGAGCTTATTAATGGTTCAGTCGCAGAGCATGTAACGCTATCGTTCATGTAAAATTCAACTGCAAACACGTACAGCCTATTCAACCGCCGGTGAAATTCTTGGAGAAGTATCTGGTTAAGGTGGGTAAACAATCAAATCTTCTTCTTCAGATCTTCGTTCTTAATCTTTTTTATCCTTCGTTTAACCATCGTCTCCTAGAACTTGCATTGTCGGCGATTTTAACTATGATCACCTATCCTAAGACTCTCGAAGACCATTTGTGCAAAGGCTTGTTTGATTGGTTATTCTCTTAGGACTTGCTACCTCTCAACAACCTGGAATACACTCCTAATCTTTTTTCTTCTGCTCAGATCAAATTGCCCGTTACTACTCACCTTCCTCATCCTGTTTTATAACTCCTTTTTTATATCTTTGATCTATTATAGTCCACCCACACTTTTTGATTAGCCCCAAAACAATCCATCACAATCCCTATTTTAAAATCTGATAAACCCTCCGAGTCACTTTTCTCTAAACATATCTTTTATTTATTTCTATATCTGTATTTATACATAGGGTAAGCAATTACCCTGACCTGCTTCCGGAGATGCCAAGATATTGCTGCCCGCTTGTAATTTAATAGAGATATGATTGAAATTTAGAACTGCTTGCCAAGACCACCAAGCAGGAGAATTTGCCATAAAGTGTCATTCCCAAGGACGCAACAGAAGGGCGCGAGTAGATTTTGAACCGAGACCATGTCGATCACTATCACGGCGCCCAAACCACTTGACCACGCTAACGACCTTTACAAATGAGTGCATGAAAAGTCCCAAGCCAGCCAGCAGGAGCTTAAATTTACTAAACACATGCTTATATGAATTCTGTGGAACAGAAGGATAAAGAGATCTATTACTATCTACTAATTCTTTTTATTAATCCCCGCAGCTATCAGGCTGCAAAAGATCAGTTTAAGTTTGTAAAGCATCGTGCAAAATAACGCTTATTGGTTGGTGTCGCACATTTACAGAACTAACACCAAAAAAAAGCAACTTTTCCAGTTTTAAACCAATGGAAAAAATTGCTGTTGCTGTAGTTCATGTTTTATTTTTACTTTTTTTTATCAAAAACGTTAATTTAAGCGTGTAGTACAACAAGGTTGTAGCCCACATTATACTGAACACTTTTTTCTCCAACAGCACCAAGTAACAGCAGATGGTAAATAAAAGTAAATGTATTGGAGGTTTTGACAGGTAGATAGCGTGTTTAAATATTGAAGAGGAATTGAGATAATTTAAATCAGGTGCTTATCGGAATAAAATCATTTTATCTTGCAAATGGACAACAATGCTAAACGATGTCGTATGCAGCGACAAGAACAAAAACTTCGTTTTATTTTTCGATTTACAAAAGTATTTGATCAACCTTCAACCTGTTATATGCTGTAAGAAAATTAAAATAATAAATAATGTCTTTTCTATAATAATTTTTTCCCAATTAAGCAAACCCACACTTCACTTGTTAAAAGCTTACAAAATTATTTATTAAACTCATATCTTTACAATTGACTTTTAATTGATTTTTTAAAGATTTCTATTTCAAACACTCGTATATAAATCTTCCCACCTTCCTCTTCTCCGTCTCCCACCATCGCATGGAACTGTACATTCTTCTATATATGACCACGATGACCAAGCACCTGCAACGAATTTTTAATAAATAAACAAATCATAAACACAATGGCTCAAAAAACAATTTATTTGGCACAACTACAACCGAACGTCGAAAGCGTTTTGTCACACTTCATTACTAATAATTTTAATCATGACGATGTAGTTTATCCCTGTTAAAAGTAATTTGTAGTTTTATTATAAGATAATAATCGCGTCGCCTTGTAGCGCTGCTCTCGTATTATACGATATAACGTCCGATTCGTTTTCTATTGCTCGATACATATATCTTCTTTTCTCTTTTGCTCGACCGTATTGACGTAATATGTTTTTGATCTACGTCACTGTAGTAGAATATTCGCGTATATACTAGGTGGTTCTAGCATATGTGCAATTCTCTAGAAAGTTGTAGAATGGCCTAGCGTTTTCGAGTAAATTTGCGTCACGTGATCTTTTTTCTATATAAAGCCGATGCGTAGCGAGTATATGATTAGGTAATTTGAGACGACTCGAGAGACGGCTTGAGTGAAAGTGATTTTGTTTGGGCACAGGAGGTAGCCCGTTAGATTTTGTATCGGTTGACGATTATTGAATTTATTTTGCGCCAGTGGTTGGCAGTTTTGTTCTACAGAGGTAGAATTATTTGTGTTGATTGAGTCGAGTTATAGTGTTGAGTTCGCTTTGCAGTTTGGCAAAGCGTGGAATAGAAGATTCGTCGGTCGTGATTTTTGTAATACATTTGTTCTTATTAGAGAGAGTGGTCTCTGTTTGTTATGAAGAAGAGTCTTCAACGAAACCAATCCGAGCTTTCGTTAAACCAACTGTACAAAAGCTTCAGGCTCATAACAAGACTACTTCTTGAGCCGGAATAAAATAAAATTTAGACACAGCTTTGTTTCAGCGCAGGTATTCGGGTTACCTAGCTCAACTAATCCTTTAGGATTCCCGAACAAAGTCTGTGACACGTTTGTGTGTATAAAAATAGTAGGAGAATGTTTGAATGGCTTGCAAATATAACTCTGTTGTAAAATTAACTATTTGGCAAAGCTAACGTCGGTAGCAGTATTGATTCATAGCAAAGTTGCAATAGAAAAAAACCCGGGAAGAACTAGTAGCAAAAAAGCAATTAAGTTTTTAATGCTTCTTTTTAACTAAATCTATGGAGTTGTGGACGGATAACACTAAAAAGCGCCATTTGTGACGTTGTGCATCGCGCACGCCAAACCCGAGCTCACTGCCCAATCACGGTTTTGAGTTTTGAATTCTCATCAGGGACAGTCTGGCCACTCAGGTTAAGTTTGCAGAGCTGGTCATATACATAGAGAAAGAAAAAAAAAAGGAAGGAGCCCACAAGTCTTAAACCAGAGGCGCGCAACATACGTTAACATAGATTTTGTAATTTGAGTCTAAATACATAATTTAAAAATATAAGCTAAGTTTTTTTCTTGTGCCATATTTATCTTAAGATCAGCACACAATTTTATAAAAAGTAAGCAAAATTAATATGAAAAATGTGATTTGGAAAAATCAACATTATTGTTGTCATTTCTATCTACATGTATTTGTTTGACTTGCAGAAAAAAGTTGATTGTGTCATATTCAGAGCAACCACTAAGCGATTACTCCACCTACTTTAGAAGACGTCAAGATATAGTTATCAGTTTGAAATTTTAATTTTTTTAAGCTTTTTCATAGTGGTATGGTACTAGGTGAGACTTACCAGCTAGAACTGCCAAGCCGAAGGAGCTTCTCTGAAGTATTTATTTAAATACTACCGGGACCGAACCGATATTGTTTGCCATAAATAGCGCTTTTTGCTACTTGGGCATTATAGGCATGAGAGCAAGAGGAACATAAGACAAAATACAAATTTTGCTTTGTCAAAGTTGCTTCAAACTACATAAAAGATAGGTTTGTCGTTTTGTAGACAACATACTTTTTTTACTCCAATCTCAAAGAAAGAATATGTTTTATGGTTCAGCAAAAAATTGTAAAGTTTTGTACCCGTGGGTTCAACTCGACCCAAGCCATTGACTCTCATTGTCCGCTTTTAGCTATGATTTTGCTTAGCTTTAGGTTACTTTGGATACATACACACACACATACGTACATAGCCGTGCCTGACGGGGACGCAGGGTGGGGCAATTGCGAGTGTACCTGTATATACAGCCGAATCGTCTCACAATGCTGGCACAGTGCTCGATAAGCAGGCTAGAGCAGTTTATTTAAATTAAAAACACTAAAAAAAAACGTTGAAACCACGACGGTATGTTTCATCTGATAGAATTGCCAGGTATCATACACTTCAATCGGCTGGCATGATACATACATCGACTTCACACACTTCAATCGGCTGGTATGAAATATAATTAGCAACTTGACCGCAGAACCAGGCACACACGCCGCATCTACCACATTACCGCCAACTCTATTGCCTCACAGTTGGTTAAAAGTGGGATAATTAAAACGCCAACCGCGAGTTAGCCAGATTGGTCGTGAGAGGGGTGTTCAAACTCTGGAGAATTGCAACACCGCGAGACAAATGTGAAGATTTTTCTTGGAGAAGATTATCTCTGAAGAAGAAATTGCGAATGCCCTTTAGATGTTAAAGTTTGGAAAAGCTTTTAACTCAAAGTTCTAACTGAAAGTCACTCTTCTAACTCAAGAAATTCAGGATAGCTTCTCGGCCAAAAAAGGCCGGCGCTATGTTTTTTGATCTCACCGCAGCCTACGATATTGTATGGCAACGAGGGATCACCTGCAAGCTACTCCTTTTTTTCCGGACAGGCACATGGTCTCATTGATTAGGGAAGTTAATCGTTATAGAAGTTTTACCCTCACCATCGGTGCTAAAAAACAAAGCAGGTTACGACGCCTTAAGAATGTAGGTAGTTAACAAAGTCGCTTCCTTCTCAATTTTTCTAGTCAAAGCGACAGTTAGCATCTAAATCAATCCTCATCACCCTACTTTCTTCCTTGATAAGCATCCTTTAGCCTGTCAGTCAATCTCTTTTTCTCACTAGAGTAAAGTTGCTGGCTTCAGTCTATAAGGAGCGTGATATATGGAATAAAACATTAAGTAATACTTTATGCAACCAATTTTTGTTATTAAAGTACATTTAAAGTTTTTCTTTAAATAAAACAAATAGATTAGCGCATTATTACATAAAATTTGTCTTACCTGGGCAAGGATTGCATGGCCTTGTCTGAACCAACTCTACATTCGAGCAAGCATTTCCCGAGCAAGTTCTACTCCGCTTCTGCGTTGTGCTCCTACAAGGACCGGAGCAAGGAGACCAAGTACTCCACATGCCAAGCTCTGCGAAAGCAATTATTGATTATCAAGCTGGGCCTTATAACCGAGCACATTTCTTTGATTTTTATATCATCGTCGTCGTCGTCGTCATTTGAAGGGCATCCACTCCAGGTCAAACAAAAGCAGGACTGGGGCCGAGGGTTTATCCTTTTACTACCCCAGACTGCTGTACTGCCTAAATCAGATGCTGGCAGTGGTGTTATTAAGCCAGCATCGAGTTTCGTCATCCAAAACCGTCAGACCTCGTGCTCCATGTGGTGCCCGAGGTATTGGGCACGCTGCTAGTACATGGTCTGCGGTTTGCTCAGAGGCGCCACACTCGCAACTCGGTGAAGGAGCGAGATCCCATTTGTGCATGGACGAATGGAATCGCCCAACACCAGTTCGCAGGCGGTTGAGCTTAACCCAAACTGCTCGGAGTAAGCCCATCCCAACAGGCCTGGCACCGGTCCGGGGTACAAAAGCACGGAGCCTGGAAGCATTTTCACAGTACTCCGCGTTCCATTTGTGATTCGTCCATTCAGAAGCGTGGATGCCAAGTCTGGCAAGGTTGTCCAAAATATTCCGCGCAGCTGGCACAAACGGGCGTCTGGATCTTAGGCTCACTTGGCGAGTATCTGAGGACCCACTTAAAAGATCATACAAGATATGATCGGGGTCCAGAGATCCACGGTAAGCCAAGGAGAGTGTCGCTCCCATTCGGCGAAGCTCAGCTGTCTGGATGCCTGAGAGTACAGGTAAGTGGTCTGTTGGAGTGGGACGCAGGCATCCAGTAACTATGCGCAAGGCGTCATTCAAGATACTGTCGCTGAGGCGAGTATGAGCACTGCGACATCAGACTGGCGCACAGTACTCAGCTGTTGAGTGGACTAAAGATAAGGTGGCTATGCGTAGTGTTTTAGCACCAGCACCCCATCCCGAGCCCACAAGTCGCCTCATCAGTGTGACGCGCGAGGATAGTTTTTTGCGCAATGCCACTAAATGGTGACGAAATGTGAGCAATCTGTTCAGGTTTACCCCAAGATAAGTAGGGGTTGAACAGAACGGTAAAAGTCTACCATTGTTGTAAACCTTTAGCTCGCGTTTGGCCTCTCGGTTATTTAAATGAAAGGCTGCCGTCACCGTCTTAGTGTGGCTGAGCTTCAACCTTTAAGTCTGGAGATACGCTGAAAGTGTGGATATGTCTTGGCTTAAGGTCCCCTCCAAGTCCTTCCAGTTTCCAGAAGAGTGCAACAATGCTAAATCATCAGCATAAGCAAACTTTCTGGAAATCATGGAAGGAAGATCGTACGTATAGATGTTAAATAGGAGGGGAGCCAAGACCGATCCCTGAGGAAC
Source organism: Diplosoma virens (assembly GCA_963680785.1). Taxonomy (NCBI): domain Eukaryota; kingdom Metazoa; phylum Chordata; class Ascidiacea; order Aplousobranchia; family Didemnidae; genus Diplosoma; species Diplosoma virens. The sequence continues at coordinate 6,045,755 of OY796881.1, read as the reverse complement.
GCCGTTTTTAAGACGGCGTAGCCTGCTTTGCTTGCTGTCACCGGTGGTAAGGGTGAAACTTCGATTTCGGACAAGCTCCATAATCATTTTGACCATGTGCTTGTCCGAGAGTAGTCTCAGCAGCTTGCAGGTAAGGCCACGGTGCCAGACAGTGTCATAAGCAGCTGTCAGATCGACAAATACGGCACCGGCCTTCTTTTTAGCCTCGAAAGAATCCTCGATGTTCTGGGTTAGCAGAACAATTTGATCTACGGTTGACTTCCCGCGTCGGAACCCAGCCTGCTCTTTAGGGAGCAGTGGATCGATTAATGGTTCAACGCGGACGTAGATAAGCCTCTCGAGGATCTTGCAGGGGACGCAGAGCAGAGATATCGGTCGATAACTCTTTGGGTCCCCCACGGGCTTTGCTGGTTTTGGGATCGCGACCACACGCGCTCTTCTCCAGATCTTGGGAATTTTGAGTCGGCGCAAACAGGAAGAAATGAAGTCACGTAACTAGGACTTCAAAGCAGCTCCGGCATGGAGTATAAACTCTGAGCAGATGGAATCAGGTCCCGGAGCTTTACCTGATTTTAAATGTTGGAGGGCAGCAGCAAATTCTCTCCATTGGTTAAACATAGTTTTAATTGTAAACATAGGATTGATTTAGGGAATTTTGAAATATTGAATTATAACACTGAATATGATAAACGAAAATTTTTAGGTATATCAATAATACAAAAAATTTGATAAATGATAAAGATTGGAATGTTTTTCGAAAAATATATAGTAATATAAAAAATCTCCCAATGAATGTGAGTTTTCAACCTGTTCGATTTGTTTCTGTTGCACGAAGTACGAGTAGTTATTAAATTGTTATGTATGTTCGCCTCTCACCTTGTGTTTATTTGCTTGTTTTTTAATTTCTTGGTTTTTAAATACGTTGTGCATTGTGTTTTGCTTTTACCTGATGAAGTCCGCCCGATGCAACGTTGAGTTTTTATTTAATAAATATATTACGCCTTCTGTTATTTGTTAAAGTTTAACTTGCCTCTGAGTCTACCAGAAGAACAAATGAATTTAATTGACCACAGAAACAACTTCTTTGAAAATTTTGGCAAGGTCTCTTTGTATCTCTTTCGCTGCCAGATTTTCTCTGTGGAGAAGACAATGAACAATTGAAATGTTTTTATTTTCCTTTTTCACAAAACTTATGAAGCCCTTTTTACATTCCATCATGGACGGAGCGCCATCCACACAAACAGGGACACAGTCAGACCATTCAAGCTGATGTTTTTTAAAGAACGAATCCACTTTCTTAAATATTTGCTCTCCTATGGTATTTTTGGCAAGTGAACGATTAAACAAAAACTGCTCCATATATTGTCGTTTGTGTCAAGGTATCGCACGAACACCATCAGCTGTGCATCATTTCCAATATCTGTTGTCTCATCCAATTGCAAACTAAATTTTTCACTGTGCTTTACAGAAGCATATAGTTTTTTGCAGAACATCTTCTGATGTTTCTTGAATACGCCGCTTGATAGTGTCGTTTGACAAAGGAACCATAGCTAACTTATTAGCAACAGCATCACCACATAATATTCTGCTGCTGCTGGTTTAATCAAGTTCTCTCCCGCTGTATGAGGCGCTTTTTCTCGAGCAACTTTCCAAGAAACAAAAAAAAAGGCACGCACTGCTTTATTGTGAGAGTAAGCTGCTCCTCCCCAACCAGCTGGGCAATCAAATGCGACTTCTCTTTACGTGATATTCTTTTTCTTTAAACACATCAAGAGTTTTGTTTACAAATTTTTTATGGCTTGCTTCTAGGTGCCCACGAAGTTTTGCTTCTTTCGAAAAGCTGTGAACTAAAACTTTTTAGCACAACACACTCTGTGGCCTTGCTTCACCATTAACCTCAACCGAAGTAAATCCCAGCTTCTAGTAATCATCATCATATGCAAAGACCTGTTTTCGTTTTGCCATGAATATATATTAAAGTAACTTGTTCAATATTTTAACTTGGATTAAATCAACACAAGTTAAATAAGTTAACTTTGCTGAACTCTTTCAAAACCAACTGACTTAAAAATCGTCTTTTAACTACAGAACCACATATCTGATTGGTCAAAACACATTTTCTTTTGAGAGAGCTTGTTAAATTTCTTTATGACATCTTAATGCGCAAGATTACAAAATTCAGTACCGTGAAAAAGGCGGCAAAACTTATTTAAAATATTAAGATGAAGCTCAATGACGGACAATACCTTACAAATGGGAATGTGGGTAACATGTACAGATTATAATTGAACAAAAATTTATAAAGTTGATGCGCTAGCGGACTCAACAAAACATTGCGCGGACTCAAATGAGTCCGCGGACTCGGGGTTGAGAAACACTGAATTAAAATAACAAGTCACATTGTTATTTAAAAGACGTTAATTAAAATAGGTTTTTTTATGAAGAACAAAATATCAAGTAATTAAAACAAACAGTAACTTATTCAAAAGCGTTAATTAAATACCAAACATAATCTGTGTAAGTTATTCAGCCTAGATCAAATGATTTTCAATTAATTACACGTTTTTGCATTAAATCTTTTTATGATACAGTTGTTCTAATATTTAAAATTCCAAAATGTGGCTGACACATTTAAAAATGTTGCTACGTAGTATATTTTATTTATATTTTAATTTTACTTGTTATTTAAATTAGAAGACTTATATCGTTAAAGCGACCAATTTGGCTAAATGTTACTTTTCTAATGGGCAAGTAAAAGTTTTTAGTCTTCATTTTATTTAGCTGCATATTAAGTGACTTTATATGGGTAGCATTTACGCCTCGCGAGAAAACAGATCTTATAATTTTCGCGACACCTGCATATCAGCGAATGAAATGAGAAATTTAAAATTAAAAAAAGAGATCTTTATCAACAAGATTATTGAAAAAAATAATCAAGTTTGTATCCGATTAAATCCGGAGAAAGGTCAAGTTTGTTGTGTTGATGCTTCGCTGATGAAGAAAGCGAGATGACCTTTATTGTTTTAAACTTAAAAAATTGATTGATTTAAATCTGTTTTTTTTTTGTATGGGCGTATTCTCGTTTACTGTATGTAGGCACCTCGCTTTTGTCCAACTGCCCTGTTTTAAATTTTGCTGAATATTTATTTGACTGCATAAAAAAATAAATAAACGCTTGGTTCTTTTATAAATAAACAATACGAATTTTTCGCAAATAACCAACAACATGTTCCGGGATCGAATTTTTATCGGGTACCTGCAACCTTTTAACGACCAATGCGAGACTTTGATCTTCATTTATTTTAGCTGCGACCAAACTTGTGGTTACAATTCTTAAAAAAATCTTTATTTTCCATTCAACAAAAACTAGTTTTTGTTTTAAATGTCCGTGTTACAAATTAAACTATGACAGGTTGCAACGTTCAAAACTTTTGCTGCATTATGCTTGCGGAAAATCAAGAAAATTTTGCTTGTTTGCCTTTGCATACCACAACCATTACATAACCTTAACTGCACAATAAAATCGCCTAGCCACATCTACAAATTCTATTTCTGCTCTACAGAAAAAATAACTTCGGTGGCTAATTCTGAGAAAATTGTTTTTTTTTCAATTCAAACTTTTTGAGTTAAGTTTGCAAAATGATGGAGATAGGTTTGGGAAGGAAATAAATGTGATTCCTAATTTTATAAAGAACATGTTTTATGTATCCCTTTGATATCCAAAGTATTCAAAGAGTCTAGTCATCTATCCGTCCCATACAGTTTGAAGTCAAGAGATCAGTCGAGACATGTATTGTGTTTAATGCATTTATTGTATCGCCGCACAACGATATGCTGCAAAATTTTCTACATATTGCGGTCGCATAAGCTGTGATTAGCATGACAAGTGATAAAATAGATTTCAAAACACGACATTAATAAATAAAATAAGTTCATATTTGTTTTTTAATGATTTAATTTATGATTTTTATATCTTTATCTTGTAACATTCAAATTTATTTTCAAATAAATTTTGCCAAATGTGACCCGCTATTTTGTGTAGTTTAAGGTGTGCCGCAAGTGAAAAAAATTTGATAAATATTGTTGTAGAAAAACGTACTTCAAACACTAGTCTACGAATTCTGAAATAAAATTATGAGCAAATCGATGAATTTTTAGCAAATTTTTAAAAAAGCAACACAATTCTGCTTGAGAAAGTTATGGAATACACATTATTTCTAATTAAATTAATAAAGATTAAAAACATTTTTGCATCGGACAAATTTTTGCATTGGCTATAAAACACCACTTTTCACTGTACTTTTGGTGTACAAATATTTTTTAAAACTCTTAGGCTCAATATTTATAGCTAATCCTAAAAGTCACGCTGAATCGTTTGGTTAGTGCAGGTATGGGCAAACTTCTTAGCTCGCTTATTGCATTTGAAAGTTGAATTTGTTTGCTGGCGGCACTATAGTGATCTCTAAAAAAAGGTCTTCACTTTGAATCTGTCTCGGATTTTTTGATTTTCGTACCTGAAAATCAGTGATTGCTAAAAGCAATGACCGAAAATTTGGTTAAAGCCCAAAGCAATTAATAATTTTTTAAATTACATCTATTTGTTTGAAGCCTTCGCGGGTCGCACAGAAGGTCGTCGCGGGTTAGTGGATTATAAAAGTTAAAGTCTTTAGTGCGAAATGTTTGGGCTCACCATCCTATTCTAAAATGAATGCTTAAGAGATTCAATCAAGTGTGCTTCAATAAACTTTCTTGGTTTTTTCCCAAAATTATTTTTTCTGTAAGACAGAAACCGAAATTGTAGATGTGGCTAGGCGATTTTATTGTGCAGTTAAGGTTATATAATTGCATTTGTGTATACTTGGCCATGCGATGGCATTGTGTAGTTGTGGGTATGCAAAAGCAAAACAAGCAAAATTTTCTTGATTTTCCGCAAGCATTATAATGCAGCAAGAGTTTTGAATGTTGCAACCAGTCAAAGTTTAATTTGTAACACGGACATTTGAAAGCAAAAACAGTTTTTGTTGAATAGCAAATAAAGATTCAATCAAATGTGCTTCAATGCACTAGAAAGAAAAAAAATTGTTTAAGAAAATACTCGATGCAGAAAGAACTTAGTCCTACTCCGACATTTACTTTTAAGCCACTACCTAAAACAATTCACTCTTAGAACTTACCCGTTGGTGTGGTTTGTGTTGTGCTTTTCGTTGTCGAAGCTGTAATAAAAGAAAAAAGAGGAGTTAAGAAATTTATAAATTAAACAAAGTTTTTTTCAATCAACATTCAAATAAACATAATTTATCTGTTTAAATTTGCTTGTGAGAGGATAGCTCGAGGTGATGACACTCTGGCTTGTGAGCAGACAAACGGAAGTTTGATTTTGTGTCTATTTGAGCGATTCTTGTTGTGCCTTTAGGAAGAGCACTTCACCAGGAATTTTTTTTGCAGGCTACTTTACGTACAATAGTGACTATTTTGAAAAAAGAACAACACCATGGAAGCAATAGGAAGAAAGATTTTCTCAAATGTTATCTTGAGATAACATCATTTTGACAAAATATGAAGATATGCTATTATTTTTGTACATATTCAATCATCTGAAATTAAAATTATTCTTCTATCTCTAAAAGGTTTTATGTTTGCAAAAAAAGTTGAAAGAAACCAGAATCTAGTAGAAATGTTACAAGCTTTATATACGTTTATAAGTAATTTTGTGAGGATTTAAATTAATAAATTTTTTAAATTTACAGATATTTTAATATCTAACCAAAAATTAAGTGTTTGAAAACACGACGATGAACAATGAAATCGCAAACAACCAGCGTTAAATTTGGTTTTTGTTTAAAAATACATTTCCCTTCGTATGATAATGGTGCTGTTTTTTCGGAAAAACTAATCAGATATACTGCTAAAACTTTCGAATATAAGAAACTAATCAGATATTGCGATGGTGTTGCCGATTGTAAATTAATGTAATGGTTGATTGAAAATTCCGTCTCGAGCTCAAAAAGTCCATTATTATCGCGTTGAATAGCCGGATCTTTTGTAGAAAGCCCCCGCCAAAAAACACCCCCGCCACCGTGCAGTACTTAAAACGTGGCGAGAGTGTTTTTCTCAAATATCACATTTTTGCATTAGTGGCAGGGGCTTTTTACAAAAGATCCGAATACCTGATCTATATTCTGTATAAATAGCGCAGTAAATTTTTTCATGCATTTCAATTAAGAAGTGCTTAGGAATCTTTGCGTTTTCTGTGCCAGTATATTTTTATCCTTTAATGCGTTGTGTAATTTATTTAACAGTTGATAAAAAGAAAAGACACTGCAAAAGACATTGCTATTATTCGTACCTTCCAAATCAAATGCTCTGTAAAAGTACACGACCAGCCTAAAAGACCTTCGCGGCCAACTAGTTGAGAATCTCTTTTTTTGTGCGAATTAATACGTAATTGCGCAGAAAAAATATTCTAGTAATGTTCATAACCGTGGCTTACTAATGTACGAAATAAACCGAGATTTTTATCTCACTGTAAGAAAAAAAAGAATTATTCTTTATTAACACATTGATTGCGGTTACGCTTATCCATGTTATGCCCGCACTGCGCTAATTCACTTTCCTTAATTACATTAATGACCCACCGGTGGATCATACCACAATCCATGTGTTAAATAGTTGTAAATTGTCGGCAGCGTGGTTGAGTGGTTAAAGCGCCGGGTTCGTGACCAACACGGTCTTGGTTCAAAACCTACTGGCGCCATTCTGTTATGTCCTTGGGAAAGACACTGTACGGCACTTTCCCCTGCTTAATGGTCTTGGCAAGCAGTTTTAAATTACAGTCATATCTCTATTAAATTACAAGCGGATAGCAATATCTTGGCATCTCCTGAAGCAGGTCAGGGTAATTGCTTACCCTATGTATAGCGCCTCCGTCGCTTTCTTGCGAGTCAGGAGGATAAATAAAAAGATAAAAATAAAAAAAATAAGAAAAAAAATATTCTTTTCTGCAGCAATTTAAGCGATATTTTTCTATAAATTTTTTTATAAATAACCGAAGTTTTAAAGCAAAATAACAATAATTTAACAAAAATAAAGTAAAAAATTGTTTTGGTCAAAAAAATACTCCTGATCATATGCCACCGAATGACCGGCTGTATTTTCGTTTTATTCTTCTTTGTCAATGTAGAGATTTTTTCGCTTTGTAATGATTACACAAAGTGGCTAACTCTAAAAACGTTTAAAGCAGACCTTCATGGTCATTATTTTACGTTTTTCAAACTGCACTGATGTAAACAAATCAAAAACTTAATTTCTAAAGCAGTAGTAGGCCTAAATTTAAAATCGATTGGCAATAGTTTCACTTAACCTAATACAAAGATGATTTCTAATTACAGTTAATAAATTAATCACATAATTTAGCATTTCGATACATATTTACACGACACGCATGTTATGACCAAACATACGTGTATGGGAATTTTCGTCACTATATGCCGTACTTGAAAAAACATTCTAGCTGAACTTACTTGTTGTAGTTGTTTGAGTCGTGCTTGTAGTTGTTGAACCTGTTTTGAAAGAAAGTAATGAATAAAATAAATTTATAAATTGGAATATTGTCTAAATAGCTTTACTGACGCTAAGCTGCAATATAAAACAATAAAATATTTGAACTTAATTGTTGTTGTTGTTTGTGGTGTAGTGGTTTGGGTTGTGCTTGTAGTTGTTGAACCTGTTTTGAAAGAAAGTAATGAATAAAATAAATTTATAAATTGGAATATTATCTAAATAGCTTTACTGACGCTAAGCTGCAATATAAAACAATAAAATATTTGAACTTAATTGTTGTTGTTGTTTGTGGTGTAATGGTTTGGGTTGTGCTTTTAGTTGTCGAAGCTGTTTTGAAAGAAAGTAATGACTAAAATAAATTTATAAATTGAAATATTATCTAAATAGCTTTATTGACGCTAAGCTGCAATATAAAATAATAAAATATTTGAACTTAATTGTTGTTGTTGTTTGTGGTGTAATGGTTTGAGTTGTGCTTTTAGTTGTCGAAGCTGTTTTGAAAGAAAGTGATGAAAAAATTAAATTTATAAATTGAGATATCTAAAACCTGCACTGGGTGATATTTTGTGACCCGCACCAACAAGTGGTTTCGAATAATTGAAACTATAGCCACGGTACGAAAGAATCTTACGGTTAAAGCAGAAGTTTTTTAATTTTTTGAGATGTGCCCCCCTTTCATCATGCAAACAAAACTCGTGCCTTGTTGTTAATATGATAGGGCTTCACAAAACTCAAGCCTTATTATATAAAAAAATCTAACAACCTTGAACAGAAGAACAATAACTAAATTTTGTTAGTAAGAAGGATGTGACTGTTTTTTTGAAAACCAAAAAATCAGTTTGTGATTTTGTAGCAGATAACGCACTTCAGATAGGCTTCACATTCAGGTTTGTTCCTATGTTTTGTCTTTATTCCTGGAAAGATAAGTTACTTTCGCACATGCAAGTCGATGAAAGAGGAAAGGAGTGCAAGTATAGTTACAGCACTTACAGTCTTGTATATCGGCAGATATTTTGCCCGAAAATCAGTTGGTGACATTGCTTCAAAATTGTTTTTTGCAATGGAGTTGCATTTCATTTCTAAAAATTTCTCCTGCAAAACTTCGGAAAAAATATTTTTGTAATTTTCCATTCTGGAAGTTCAGTGACGCTTAAATCTGGGAAATAACGTTTAAATTCTTCTTTTAAAAGTTGCAGGTAACCATCCCCACAACTTTAAGCTCGCCCTAAGTTTAACTTATTTTTTTTTTCGAAAGCAATACTTAGTTTCGAAAAGAGAGCTGCATTTTTTTTAATTTGACGATGCGTAGGGCCGTTTTTGCCAAAAAAGCGTTGATGGCATCGTACTCATGAATACGGTGGTATTCTGGCATTGCAAAATCAAGTTTTAATCATTTAGCACTTTGAAGGTATCCACGAGGTTTGCCAACGTCAGATAAAACTCTTTTGATTGGATTGACAAAAGAAGATTATGTTTCACATAAGCTTTAAAAAAACAGCCAAAGGTCAACTTTTATTTCATACACGCGGGCTAATATGTGTAACTTTTGATAAAAACCAAATGAATGCATAAAAAAGCAGTCTCATGGATGGAAACCATGTCCTTGCAAACAACCATTTTCCGGATCATGAGGTCGGCCTTGGTCTTATAACATAGTGGATTCTATGTATTGCTTGCGCGGTAAAGCTGGGAATAACTTCTGAGCTGCTTAGAGTCGAGTTGTTGTCCGGCTTGTTTGGTCTAGTGGTATTGTTTCCTGCGTGGAGGACCACATGTAGTCTCCTAATGACATAAGCATCACAGACGAGCTCTAACAAGAGCAAAATTTGAGTCTGGTGTTTCACATATTTTAAGCGGCTTGTTTTTCTAAGTAATTATCTAAATCCTTATGTTAACTATAAAATTATTCTGATGACTAGCAGAAAAGCGTTGGTTAGATCTTATTACGCCAAACTTAGATCAACTGTCAAGTAATTACTCCAACCTGGTTCTGGAGATGTCAAGATAGTGCTACACGGTTGCAATTATTTTTTACTTTTTTTAAAGTTTTATTAGAGATATGACTAGAATTCAAAGTTGCTAGCCAAGATCGCTAAACAGGAAAAAGCGTCTTTATCAAGGATACAACAGAATCGCTCGATTAAGTTTTGAATTAAAATTGAGATTTCTGCGAATAAGGACATGATTAGGATAATCAAGGAACTTGTCCGGAACCAAAGTTTTACTCTTACTACCGGTGACAGCAAGCGAAGCAGGCTCTTTTGTCTGAAAACCTGTTTTCTTTGAGATTGGTCTCAGTTCCCCTTCCCTTTTTTTAAAATATCTATACGTACTATCTGCCTTCCACAATTTCCAGAAAGTTTGCCTATGCGGCCGGTCTAGCATTGCTGAACTCTACTAGAAACTGAAACAGTGAAAGAATATGAAAGTCAAGAGTTTTAGCGTATCTCCAAGCTTGGAGATTGAAGCTCGGTCACACAAAAGCGGTGACAGCACACTTTTATTTAAATAGCGAAAAATAAACTAAAGGTTTCTAACAGCAATAAACTTTTACACCTTTTTCTGGTCTTGAATTATCTTGGGGTAACGCTGGATACATCGCTCACAGTTCGTCACCACCAAGTAGGAAAACGTAAAAACTATTTCTTACCAGCAGACAAGTTGGTCATCCCTGTTTTATATAATCCTTGTTTCTTTTTCTATTTATTTTATCTCAATCCAGTTATTTGTTCATTTTGCCACCTTTTTTGGTGACATTCTTATGAATCTTTCATGCTCCTCAAGGCGGTGTTCCCCATTTTAAGAACCCCTGTGTTCCGTTTTTAAAAACCGCCCCATTTGTATATTTACAATCTCCGAAACAATCTCTTTAATTTGGCTTTGGTCCGGCTCAAATAGCTGAAGAAATAACGTTTCTATAAGCATTTTAAATATTTTAAATTTATTTACAAGTAAATGGCAACACTGCTTAATTTCGTAATTCTTAAAGAAAATTCCAGAATATTCGCTTGACTTGTTAGCCATTGTGACATGTGTGGCGTAATAATGGTTATTTGTGATTGGCTTGAATTTAGTGAGTTTCAGAACATTCGAGCAACTTATGACCGATGGATATAAATAAGGCTCGCTCGGAAGCGTGATTATAATTCATTTTAGTAATTCGGTATTGGAAATATGTTAGCTGTGTGAATTCATAGTTTTTGAATGCAAGTCTCTGGTTGCCTACGGTATTGTTGAAGAATTAAGCTAGTGAGCTTAAACTGCTGTTGATTTTATACTATTGTGGGCCCCTAAGTGGATTGGGGCATATTTTTTTTAATAAAGAAGTTATTGTGGTAGTCCGAGCTGTGGTTTAGCTGGACTATATTTTTGCGGTTACTGGTTCCTAGGGCAGGTCCAGTAAGAAGATTTAAGAATTTATCTTATGGTAGGCAGCCAAGATTGTGTTGTGGGTGAGAGCCGAAAGGTTAGAAGATTAAACAACTTACCGAATTACTGAATCAATTTCTACAAAATTTTCAAAAACTAATTCTGTGGAAGTAACACCCTGGTATAAAGAAAAAAGTCCACTGAAAATAAAAGGCGGGAACAGTTTAGAACTATATTAAAAAAAGGAATGCACCACTTGTCGGAAACAACAATTACTTTTTATTTTAAATGGTATTTAATGCGCTATTTAATCAGTGATTTCTATACCGCGTCGTGAGACGTCAAGCCATTTTCATTGTGTAATTTTTTGTTTGCGGTAAAGCACGCCTGCTGAAAAGCAATTAATTGTGTGTAAATTATTTAAACAATATAAGGAAAAAAAAACTAATTCAGTTATATAAGTAATAAAATCAGCATTATTATTATACTTTGCTAATTGCTTTAATCAACACTATTGCCTTATCAGCCGCCTCGGTGACAATCCTACGCCACTATTTACTCCCATAGCAGAAAAAATGGAAAAGAGATTGCAAAAATTGGAAACCTTCTATTAGCAGATAAAATTGCCAGATTTAATGGTCCTGAAGTCAAACAAATCTTATTTTTCTACAACCCTGGCTGCATCTTACTTTCTTACACCCCTGGCTACATTGTGAAAGTATTGTGCATTGTGCAGGTTGGTGTAATAAAGTATACGGGAAACAAAAATTACTTAAAATAATTCCATTGTTTTATTCATAGAGAATGCAATTTAATTGATTACGACGAATCTACTTTCACACAAACAAGGAGATGCAAGACTTAGTTGTTTTGTTGTTTGTGGTTTCGTGTTTTGTGTTGTACTTGCATTTGTCGAAGCTGTTTCAAAAAAAAAACAAAAAAAAAAGAAAAAGAAAAGTAAACCAATAAACATATAGGGAAATTAAATTTTTTGATTGGTATACCTCCTAGAGACCTGAACTAGACAATGTTTTGCGGCCTTACCCACAATTCTTTGTATAACCTCTCCCTACTTACCCTTAACATCTTTAGTTTTTCATTATTATGCTATTGGCCCAGATGGTAGGTGCTTTCACGCAGCCTGGGCCGTGAGTAAGTCTGTTCATTGATTTTAAAATGACAGACCGAAACCGAACCTACCAAAACGGAAGGGTATCCACCCATTCCGATGTTCAGTATGGGTCTGCTAATCGGCAAACGTCCTTTTCAGGACGGGGCAATGTTAGGATAAAACTGCCCTTTTCAGGGCACATTGCCAACAAGTTCCGAAGACCCACTATTCTTCAACTAAACATCGAAGGCCTCACTGCAAGCAAGATGAACGTTCTTCATCATCTCGCTATGCAGTCTGAGGCACTCGTCATCCTATTGCAGGAGACCCACTGCACTGATGCAGAGAAGTTGGTACTACCAAACTACCAACTAGCTGGGTCTTCTTTAAGCAGGAAGCATGGCCTTGCCACGTTTGTCCACGAGCGACTGAGATACACGCTTTTGGACCAATCTCCACCGACATCGGAGATCGAGTGGCTGTGTGTGGACGTTGATGGTTATAAAATAGTCAACGTCTACAAACCACCGCCAACGCGATTGCGAACCCTGGATCTTCCAATGTTTCCTCACCCCTGTCTGTACGCTGGCGATTTTAACTGTCGTCATGCTGACTGGGGTTATGATGACAACAGTCCGGACGGTGAGTGCTTGGCTGGATGGGCAAGTGTTAATTGTCTTGCCCTCCTATATAATGCCAAGGACGCTGCCAGTTTTTATTCCGGCCGCTGGAACACTGGTACCAATCCGGATCTAGCTTTCGCTAGCGTAGGTCCAAACAGTCGCTTACCGGATAGACGTGTCCTTGAGAAGTTCCCCAGGTCACAACATCGACCTTCGCTTATTACACAACCAAGGTTTGCTATGGCACTGCCAAGCATGCCTGTTAAGCGATGGAACTTCCGCAAGGCCAAATGGAGTCACTGCATTGCTTTGACGAATAAATTCGCAAAGACTTTGTTGCCGCCTGATTCACTTGATGTGGATGCGGCTTACCAGGATTTCTGTAACACCATTAAGAAAGCAGCCAAAAAGACTATCCCACGCGGGTATCGAAATACCTACATTCCGTGTTGGGATGCAGAGTGTGAATCCCTCTATAAAACCTTTCTGCAGTCTCCTCAGGGAGATGACTCAAGCTTGGCTGCTACAGCTCTGCTTGCCAAGCTTGACAGAAAGCGGAGGGATCGATGGTCCGAGGCAGTTCGGAGCATTGATTTCTCACACTCTAGTCGTAAAGCATGGAGTATTTTGAACAACCTTACTGGTAGGTCACGACACTCTCCTCGTCACTCTCCCGTTTCAGCCGATACTATTGCATCTCAGTTGGTTAGAAATGGGAAATACGAGGCTGTTGACCGCAAGTCATCTCGACTTGTCTTTCAAGAAGTGTCTGACCTTTGGAGGGCCACAACACCAGACGCAGTAAATATCTCTGACAATTTTTCACAGAGAGAATTTGCTGCTGCCCTCCAACATTTAAAACCAGGTAAAGCTCCGGGACCTGATTCCATCTGCCCCGAGCTTATACTCCATGCCGGAGCTGCTTTGAAGTCCTGGTTACGTGACTTCCTTTCTTCCTGTTTGCGCCGACTCAAAATTCCCAAGATCTGGAGAAGAGCGCGTGTGGTCGCGATCCCAAAACCCGGAAAGCCCGTGGGGGACCCAAAAAGGAATCGACCGATATCTCTGCTCTGTGTCCCCTACAAGATCCTCGAGAGGCTTATCTACGTCCGCGTTGAACCATTAATCGATTCGCTGCTCCCTAAAGAGCAGGCTAGGTTCCGACGCGGGAAGTCAACCGTAGATCAAATTGTTCTGCTAACCCAGAACATCGAGGATTCTTTCGAGGCTAAAAAGAAGGCCGGTGCCGTATTTGTCGATCTGACAGCTGCTTATGACACTGTCTGGCACCGTGGCCTTACCTGCAAGTTGCTGAGACTACTTCCGGATAAGCACATGGTCAGAATGATCATGAAGCTTGTCCGAAATCGAAGTTTCACCCTTACCACCGGTGACAGCAAGCAAAGCAGGCTACGCCGTCTTAAAAACGGCGTTCCTCAGGGATCGGTCGTGGCTCCCCTCCTATTTAACATCTATACGTACGATCTTCCTTCCATGATTTCCAGAAAGTTTGCTTATGCTGATGATTTAGCATTGTTGCATTCTTCTGGAAACTGGAAGGACTTGGAGGGGACCTTAAGCCAAGACATATCCACACTTTCAGCGTATCTCCAGACTTAAAGGTTGAAGCTCAGCCACACTAAGACGGTGACGGCAGCCTTTCATTTAAATAACCGAGAGGCCAAACGCGAGCTAAAGGTCTACAACAATGGTGGACTTTTACCGTTCTGTTCAACCCCTACTTACCTTGGGGTAAAACTGGACAGATCACTCACATTTCGTCACCATTTAGTGGCATTGCGCAAAAAACTATCCTCGCGCGTCACACTGTTGAGGCGACTCGTGGGCTCGGGATGGGGTGCTGGTGCTAAAACACTACGCATAGCCACCTTATCTCTAGTCTACTCAACAGCTGAGTACTGTGCGCCAGTCTGGTGTCGCAGTGCTCACACTCGCCTCATCGACAGTGTCTTGAACGACGCCTTGCGCATAGTTACTGGATGCCTGCGTCCCACTCCAACGGACCACCTACCTATACTCTCAGGCATCCAGACAGCTGAGCTTCGCCGAATGGGAGCGACACTCTCCTTGGCTTACCGTGGATCTCTGGACCCCGATCATATCTTGTATGATCTTTTAAGTGGGTCCTCAGATACTCGCCAAGTGAGACTAAGATCCAGACGCCCGTTTGTGCCAGCTGCGCGGAATCTTTTGGACAACCTTGCCAGACTTGCCATCCGCGCCTCTGAATGGACAAATCTTAAATGGAAAACGGAGTACTGTGAAGGTGCTTCCAGGCTCCGTGCTTTTGTACCCCGGACCGGTGCCAGGCCTGTTGGGATGGGCTTACCCCGAGCAGCTTGGGTTAAGCTCAACCGCCTGCGGACTGGTGTTGGGCGATTCCATTCGTCCATGCACAAATGGGGTCTCGCTCCTTCACCGAATTGTGAGTGTGGCGCCTCCGAGCAAACCGCAGACCATGTACTAACAGCGTGCCCTATACATCGGGCACCACATGGAGCACGAGGTCTGAGGGTTTTGGATGACGAAACTCGATGCTGGCTTAATGACATCACTGCCAGCATCTGATCCAGGCAGTGCAGCAGTCTGGGGTAGTAAAAGGATAAACCCTCGGCCCCAGTCCTGTTTGTGTTTGACCTGGAGTGGATACCGCTTCAAACGACGACGACGACGACGACGACAACGATTATGCTATTTCTCAATCGTCAATTAAAATTAAGTTCAATATGCAGGTATGACTAATAATTGTCGATTTAAAAATATGTAATATAAAAAGAAATATTAGTTTATAGAAAACAAAGTTTTGGGAAGCAGTCTTTCAATAATACTTTTAATACATTCACTCATTTACAGTTTTGTTTAGCTTGGTTGTAGCTTTGCAACAAGTAACTCTTGGTTTGTTACTGCGCGTGCGCATAGGAAAGTGCTGAAAAGCAGCAATAACTTGGTTCAAGTAAAACAGATAGACTTGGCATTGTAAAACCATTGCTTTTCAGACATGTTTCAACTATTTATTTGTCTACAGCGAATTGTGTTATTATGCCGCTAAATGGAACAATACGTATACTATCAGAACTTACTTGTTGATGTTGTGGTTTGCAGTGTAATGATTAGTGTTGTGCTTTCAATTGTTTTCAATTTCAATTTCAATAAACAACCCACCCTTACCCGGCTGTTAAATCTTTAATTTTTTATATCATTATGCTGACTCTGAATCATCAAAAATATAAAATATGCAAAATTAACTTTTAGGAAGAAATATTCAAACATAAATTATAATTTTTAATTAAAAAAAATGGCGCATTTGCTTTTATTTTTAAAAATAACTTGCCTCACCCGTACACGCAACTGTATTGAAACTGCATAGCTCTGCTTTCTTGAAACAACCTGTAAATATCTATGGACACAAAGCAGCTGTGATGACTTTTTTTGTTGGGAAGGGCGGAGGAGGGTGGGAAGCAGCGGGCAATGTCACACAGATTTAATGTGAAGACTTTTTTTGTTTAAAAGCGAAAACAACCTGCATTATTTTTAATTACAGTACATATTCAAGTGAAGATTAAAAAAAAGTCTTTACATTAAATCTGTCTGACATTGGGACATCTCCATGAAATGCTACAAGGCCATGAATGTATTGCCTTCTCCCTAAAATTATTTGGGCAGGATGGTTATCTATGCACAAGTTATCTAGCTCAAGCATCCTGATTAAATGACTTACGCATAACAAAATACGCCTCTTCACGTTAGTTAAAAGTAGCCGAAAGTGATTTTGTTTTTGAGAATAGTTAAAAAAACAAACTGGCTGTGGACTCATATTTTTATTGTCATAAGTTAAGAATACCTGTGGAAAAAAATTTTTAAGGTTACTCACGTGTCTTAATGAAAAGCATCTACCCGATAACAATTCAACCTAGTTTTGTAACGGCGATTGCGATTAATTATTGACAAACTAATTTATTACGCAGATGAAGAACATGTACATAATAGTTGTGTTGTTTTAGACTTAGCCTACCTAAGGTTTGATTTAGTTCACATTAATGTTCTGCTATGAAACTTGCATTTCTACTTTTGTATTAGGACGTTGCTTTTAAATAAATCAAAAGCTATTTAAATATTCATTTTCAGGACATAAAACGTTTATTAAAATATTCATTTTCAGGGCATGAAACGTTTGGGTCAATGCTTAAACAGTGTAAAAGCAACGATTAGAGTTTTTTAAAGTTCTTGCAGTGGTCTAAAGTTTATCCATTAAAGTATTTTATTTATGACCAATTTTTTTTTATTTGACATAAACTAGGCTTTACATATGTGTTAGTTCTGGTACGGCTGAAATTAAAAACTTGAACCCAAGATATTAATTTGTTCAAATAGATCAAGTCCAACACGATACAAATCGGAAAGAAGTACAATTCGACCGAACATATTAATCAAAAAGAAGGCGATTATATTTCAAATTAATGAAATTCGATTAGTTTAGATTTAATATTTTTTGGCGAGATTAGGTTAGATTAAAATAGATCTGTTTCCCTAATTTAGGTTTTAACAAAAATTGTTCGGTACCGAATGTCTGCCAGGTAGCAATAAACCTCAGTAGAAAATATTAGAAATGCGGCCAGAAGGCTTTCTCAGCAACATCAGTCAAAAAAATAACAACTTAATTATGTCCAAACTATTAGACTTTACGTTTGTAAAAACAGCAGGCAGTAGTAGTGCGCAACGATCAATTAGGCGCCTTGCGCATAAGCGCGATAATAAACTTAGTTCGCGTCTTGGCGACCCTGCAATGCGCCTATACTACACGATGTTAAACCTAATACAGTAGAGCACAACTAGTACCACAATGAAAGGCATGATATGTAAAATAGTGTTGCAAAATTAAAATAAATAAAGGTACACAATAAAGTAGTTTTTTGATTGGATTACTACCTTTTCTTTGTCGTTGACCTTGTAATCTTTCAATCCAGCAGTTATATCACTTATTTTAAGCTGGTCAATCAAATAAAAGTTTTAACTCTTTCGCTGTCCAAGGGATTTTTAAACTTATAATTATCATATGGTGTGCATCACATGTGATGCACGGGACAGCGAAAGGGTTAAGGTGCCACTCTAACGTGCGATCTCACTGCCATATAACTACTCTGACGTGATGTACAGTTACGTTACGGTACAGTTCACACGTTACAGTAGCACCATGTTTAATCCCATCTTTTTGGACACTTAGTAAAGATGGCAAAGCTTTAACAGTTTGAAGACTTTTATCGGAGACTTTAAAAGCAACTTTTATGTATGTTTTTTTATCAGATTTTTTATAAATTTCTTTCTATTTTTTCTAAATCAACTATTAGGTATATCATCAACTTTTGCAAAGTTAACTACATACAATAAATGTATTTGAAAACAGTAGGGTATTTTTTGTAAAATTGCTTTAATCTAAGCTGCTTTTTCATTTTCGTCTACAGGAAATTTATAAACAGGACTTTCACGGTTGTGGAATCATAGTTGTTAACAAAAAAAGACAAGCAGCATTTCAAGTTATTTTAGTTGAAACTATCCTAGAATTTTATTTTATATATCTGAAAAATTTAACACAGTTTGAGTATTTGATCGTAGTTGACATTTGCAGTATTGCATAACTTTGCGTAGATTTTTTAGCTATGAAGTCAAGGGTTAATTTTTAAAATTTTTACTTAAAATAAATTATAAATTGTATTTACAATTTTTACTCTACCAATATAACTGCATGCAGTTATAATACACGTTAATAGTGAGAATACAACTAAAAAGTTTCTACACCATTAAAAAAAATATATATCTACAAATTTTTAGCATTTGCAATTTTAAAGTGAAGCTTTTTTTGAGAAAGTTTGATATCAAAATATAACACCCAATTTACAAATAAAAATACTCCTGATTTGATTCATATCTCAATATCATATTAATATTTATAACCTTTTATGTTATTAATTTTGCTAAATTTTTCCCATTCGCAATTAAACTGAACGAAGAAGGGACTTAATTTCTTTTAGAAATGTGGCGTTTTTCGCTATCGCAAGTGACCTTAGTTCAATCTTGAGCTAAAGAGAAACGCTTATTGTTGTCATGAATTGTTTTACAAAGCGTTGTGCTCTAAACAAAGTTTTACAAAACTGGTTGACATGCTTTATTATATCTTGAGGTTTTTTAAAGAGATTGCTACAGATTATGTGTAATAACTCTTTTTTGCGCCTTGCACTACGCTTTGCTGTTAATATTAAAAAAAAATTGAGCTTCTTTAAAGATCTAAATTAAACTCTCGATTTCTTCAAATTATTTTTTGAAAAAAATTCAAATTTACATCTCCACTTGGACACCAATTAAAAAATAAGGGTAAATTAAGAAAACATTTAGATTTTTTATAAACTATTTAAATTATTGACACATCTTTAACGTCATACAAAACAAGTGAATAAATTTTTAAAAAAACGTGATAAACTTTAATAAGTTTAGACCATGGCCGTACGCGCCAGGGGCAATGGGGCGATTGCTCCCACAAAACACAAAAAATTTGGGCAAAATCAAATTTTTCGGTCAACAACGATGTACTATTTGGGAAGGAGAAAGTTACTCAAATCAAAATAATTTAAATCATTCCGAGAAAACAATTAAGATTTAATGTGAAGACATTTTTTTGGTTTTCAAAATATTATCTTAGTAAAACTAATCGTTTTAATTTCAATTCCAGCCAAAAAAGTCTTCACGTTAAATACGAGTAAATTGAACCATCTTCATGGTAAAAGCGATGATAATTTGGGCAATCGTCAAAAAATATTGTGAAAAATTGTTTCACATCCTTAAAATGTTTTGTTTCGGTACGGCTTTGGTTTAGACTGGAGTTTCCCAAACTTTTTCGGTCACGTAACACTATGTTTTATCATTTTAGCTTGCGGAACACTCAGACAAAAAAATTTGTCAACACAGGCTTGTCAAGAAGAAATGGATTTCAATTTTGCCCGTTGTAATTAAAGAATTGCAGTTATTCTTATATGGAACTAAAGTAAAAAAGTATAATTTTATAAAATTATGCAAACAAATTTAAAATATTTGATGTGAAGGATGAGCTTGCAAAAAAGCGAAAATACTTTTAATATCTGGTGTGATACTCGATAACTGAATGTCATATCAGCTTTAGCATCCAATTTGCTTCTGCACTTAGTTTTCATTGACACATAGTGTGAAAAACTGGAAACCCTGTTTCACATAGGTAGGTAGTTGCAAAAAGCAAACGTTTCTTCTGTGCTTCTCTTGCAAGTGTAGGAAATGAATTTTGAACATTTATCCAAAACTTGCTCGAGGGTTGATTTGTGAATTGTAATTTCTAATTGCCATTGCGTGAAAGTTCGATAAATTCTCCCATATATCGGCAAAACCGCGAGAGGGTTAAATAACTCAATAAACATCTACAACAATCTATTTAAAAAAGTTTCCGATCTTTTAAACATTTAAAGTTTCCTGTCTTTTATCTACCAATGCAGTGAAAGAAAAGCTTATTGTAACGTAATATAGCCTGTCTTTGCTTAAATGCGAATTTCCAATCTGCGGAACATTTATATAAATTAATTTTTGCACAAATGCGAATTTGGCACTCTGTTGGCATCAGCATTATTGCAAAATGGGCAGTGAAAGGATTAAACTTAGAAGAAACTCGCGGAACACTTTAAAGAAGCTCACGGAACACAGTTTGGGAAACGCTGGTTTGGACCAATAGATTTGTGTTGCACAATGCAAAAAGCCCTGCGTCAAAACGACATCGTCATTCCAGAAAGGTAAACAAGTTCTTTTTGGGGCATTTTACTCGTATATGTATATTTTTTCTATCTATCTATTTTATTTTATTTATATATTTATCCTCCTGACTCGCAGGAAAGCGACGGAGGCGCTAATACATAGGGTAAACAATTGTCTCGACCTGCTTTTGAAGATGCCAAGATATTGCTGTCCGCTTATAATTTAATAAAGATATGATTGTAATTTAGAACTGCTTGCCAAGACCACCTAGCAGAGGAAAGTGCCGTACAGTGTCTTTCCCAAGGATACAACAGAATGGTGCAAGTGGGTTTTGAACCGAGACCATAATAATCATAAGCACGGCGCTTTAACCACTCAACCACGCTGCCGATAAATGCTTACTTCACAGTTTCTGTTTGTTTATTGCGTGAGTTTTAGAAAAATTAACATGATATATATACCTAAGAAGATTAAAAGATATATATAATATACTGTATATATATACTGTGATATAAACAGCAAAAATATATATTCTGTATATACGTATATTTTTTTAGGTGAAACACTACGCATAAAAACTTAACAATTTTTAAATCGCAACATTCTGTTTCGTCAAAAAGCGGCTTACTCGATCATCAGGGGATGATCTTATTTAGATTTGGCGATCATTTTATTTAAATAGAACACACTGTTGCGATTTTTAAATTTTTTATGGGTAATGTTTTACCTAAACAAATAAATTTTGTTTTGATTTTGATCATTAAGTACTGTATTATCTAAATTGAAAGCATATGTGTATACAGTAAACCTCGAATTCGATTAAAGGCAAAATTTTGCTTTATTCGGATAAAAATGAAAGTACAAATGATTTCCTGTATACTATAATTCTTAATTAAAAGCTTAGGATTATCCGGATCTTCGCCTAATCTGGATAACTTTGTCTGTCAGGTTGAATCCGAGTTATCCAATGTCTACTGTATATATGTATATCTGTTGGCCTTACTTCGCCAGCACAGAGCTCAATAACTAAAAAACTAGAGCAGCATGTATTAATGAAAACACTAAAACAAAATTAAAGATTTAAAATCCATAACAGCCTGTTTCGCCAAAAAAGACTCATGGGCGTATCTTACAGATTCCACTTAATGAACTGTTTTCGGCAAAACAGACTGTTGTGGATTTTAAACTTTTAATTCTGTTTTAGTGTTTTTATTAATATATATCTGTTTGCATTACTTTGCCGGTACAGAGCTCAATAACTAAAAAACTAGAGCAGTATGTATTAATAAAAACACTAAAACATAATTTAAAATTTTAAATTCGCGACAGCCTGTTTCGCCGAAAACGACTCACAATTGGAATTTGTGAAGTAATGAAAAGCATAAAAATGTAAAATATTAATAAAACTAAAATCATTATTTTACCAATTGACACTCCTATTTTATCCGCTAAAACAAAGAACCGCTAAAAAATTGCTAACAGTTACACAGTGGTGGATATTGGGTGAGGCAAATGAGGCAGTTGCCTCGGGCCCCCTTGAAAATACCGCATATAGTTTCATTTTGCTGTATATGTTTCTTAAAAATCACTATGATTTTGGGAGCAAAATAGGAAGTATGAGATCAAATCGAAGTGAAGATCTTTTTTTTTAGAGATTACCATAATTTTGGAAAAAGTAAGGAAGATACGAGATCAAAGCCCTTTTTTTTAGAGAACACCAATTTTTGAGAATCCCTGCCTCGGGCCCCTAACTTTAAATATCCATCACTGCAGTTACACACCCTAGTCAGCTAAACCTGTACTGAGCATATTAAACTTAGTCTCATGGAAAACAAAAAAAACGTAACAACAATGTATGAAAATAGCTCTTAAAACCAAATGTTTTATTTAAAATTCTTTTGTTAATTGTGTAGCCTTAAAAAAGGCTGTTTTGAAAAACTCGAACATTTTCGTCTAGCTCTCTTCAGGAAATAGGTCACCTCCCTACTCTGTTATTCCTAAACATGTTTTTATTGAACTGATGAAAACTGCAACCACTTCTGTTGAATTTAGCTTTAACAACATTATGTACAGGCAAATTGATGGAGTTGCTATGGGCAGTCCCCTTGGTCCCGCCCTGGCAAATATATTTGTTGGCTATTATGAATCAAAGCTTTTCAATGAAATTTCAAAACCTACCGTATACTGTCGTTACGTTGATGACACCTTTTCCCTTTTTCACAAAGAAACTGACTTCCAAAAATTTTTAAATTGTCTTAACTCGCTTCTCCCCTCCTTAAAATTTACCAATAAAATTGAAACCAATAATTCTCTACCTTTTTTGAATGTACTTGTTACCAAATCTAATAATAAATTTATCACTTCAGTCTATCGAAAGCCCACTTTCACAGGTCAATATATTCATTGAAATTCCTTTGGACCAAAACAACGTAAAACAAATCTCATTGATACTTTAACACATCGAGTCTTAAAAATCTGCTCTAAATCTACATTAAAACATGAACTAGACAATATTGGCTCTATTCTTGTACAAAATGGTTATCGAGAATTCCTTATTGATTCGAGAATTTCTAAAAAACTTTTACGTTTCCAACAAAACACTAAAGAAGGCCCAAAAAAATGTCCTGTCTATTTAAAATTACCTTGGATTGGCAAAAATTCCCTGAAATTTGAACGAAAAATAAAATTATCTATTGGTAATTGTTTTGGAGCGGTCGAACCACGAGTGGTCTTTTCCACCAGACGAATTTTTCCTGCAATTCATAAAGACGTTCTTCCCACTTTTCAACAAAGTAACGTCGTATATGAATACGTGTGCCACTGCGATAGTCGGTACGTGGGTCGAACGTCTCAACGTTTGCAGGACAGAATCCGCCAGCATGTGCCGAAGTCTATTCGGAACAGAACCAGTCGAGAACATAAACAACCAGAACGCCCAGGAAAACTAGCAAATTCAATACCGCACTGTGACTCAGCGATTGGAAACCATCTGTTACATAACCAAAAATGTGTATCTCACTACAAAGGCAATCAATTTTTTATTCTATCTAAAGCACGATCCAATTTTTATTTATCAGTCTTAGAATCAATTTTCATCACTCTTCGAAAACCTAATTTGTGTAGACAGGAAGAGTTTGTTTACAAACATAAATTATTAGTATGATTGCAAAAAATTTTCTTTTCAGTTCCAAATTTTAACACAAATCTTGCATAATTTTATTTCTTTTTTTGCCAAACATTTTTTACGCTGACGAAACGTGGTTTTAGTTATTAAGTATTTTCAATTATTATGATAACTATTACTAACCTTAAGTTTTAGCCAATCAGAATCAGTCTAAAAACTTATGAAATACTACATTCAGTTCTGCAATTCATTCTAGCGAAACCTCATGAAGAGAGCTAGACGAAAACGTTCGAGTTTTTCAAAATAGCCTTTTTTAAGGCTACTCAATTAACAAAAGAGCTTGAAATGAAATTACTTTCAAGAGCTATTTTAAAGTTTTGTACCACCAAAAAGCTTTTTAAATGTATGAAAACGTCATATGGCAGAGACAATAAAAATACAAAAAGATAGGCGCAAGATTTGGTCAGGTGACACGGAAAAAAGGTGGCGTTACCTGATATTAAGCATGCTTTATACATGTAGACAATGCAGCTTTGCGGGATTTCCGCTCTATTGGACGACTAACTTTGTTTTTCCAATTTCAGGGTGGTTTAATGCTATTTGCAGCAGCTCTGTTAGATAGTATGATTTTGTTGTGCCTGAATATCATTGCTGCCATGTTTTTATTAATACATACTGCTCTATATTTTTAGTAATTAAGCTGTGCTCCGGCAAAGTAAGACAAACAGATATGTTTATGCTTCAGTCTCAAGTTGAGCTCTCTATCTTACCAAGCGTGTAACACTACAAAGCATAAAATTAATTTTGGCTATTCGATGAAGAACAACCCAATTCCTCCAAACGAACACTATCTCAAGTGCCTGTTGGGGAAACAAACAGTTTCATTAGACAATTTCGATGGAAAGTCAACTATTTTAATCATTATGCTGATTATGCACAAGATGAAGATAACAACAACTACGGTTTTAAATCAAAAAAAAGTTTGCCCCCAATTAGCGATTTTGCACATTTTGAAACCGACCACTATCGCATGGCCCGATTAGTTTTTTCCGTAATGTTTCAAGTTCCTTTTAATATAAACTGGCTTGCAAATTGAGAACCATTCATACGTCACCATCTCTGTTTGTCCCAGCTGACTAAACAACGAACGTTTGTAAGGTTGAAGTTTAATAACTTTGAAAAATTGCTGCAGAATGACATCACAATCAATTATCGAAAGTCCAACAGCAACATCGTAAGACAACTCAATTTGAAATCTAAATCACTTGCTAAAAATTTTAAATTAGATAACCGCATTGAACAGCTACAAAAAAAACTCAGCGTTAATAACTTTGAAAGACCATAAACCAAACTTTACCAACATCCCCAAACGTAGACTCATAAATCCCTGCCAAATCCAACCTTCGGAAAGTTAGCAAACACATTTTAGATTGTATCAACATTTCAACTGGGCAGGTTTGCAGCAATGGCGTGATTGCTACAGTAATTTTGTGGTTCAATAACTTTTTCAACAAGGAGAAATGCGTATAATGCGTGCAAGGTCGTGTAATCTATGCCTCACAGAAAAATTGACAATTCTACCGGCGGATTCGAACTCAACGAGAAATGTCGAAATCCAAACAAATTTAAATCAAGCAATTTTTGTTCAATTTCTTTGACTTTCTCCTCTCGCTTTTTTTCTGTGTCACCTGACCAAACCTTGCGCCTATCTTTATTATCTCTGCCATATGAAGTTTTCATACAGTGTTGTTGCATTTTCGTTATTTCCAATCTAATTTAAATTTGCTATGCTTAGCACAGGTTTAGCCGACTAGCGTGTGTAACTGTCAGCGATTTCTTAGCGGTTCATTGTTTTAGTGAATACTTATGAGTGTCAATTGGTATAATAATGATTTTAGTTTTTATAAATATATCGGGCTTTTATGCTTTTCATTACTTCACAAAATCCAACTGATGAGCTGTTTTTGGCGAAACAGGCTGTTGCGGATTTAAGATTTTACATTGTTTTAGTGTTTCTGTAAATATATATAAAGTAGAAGATTAGCCACAAGGTTCAAATTGGTGAGCCTTGTTCTTTCCCAGCATAACTTCACTGCACTGACGAGACTCGAAAGGTCGAAACAATACTGTCTGCAGTTAATTATGCTCCCTACTTTTGCAGGTTGAGCTCTTTGGCTGGGAAGACAGTGATGCTGCCGCGCTATGCAAGGCTCATCATTTCATATGATTTGAGCTCTCTTGGCATCACTGGGCTTTGACTCCACTGTGGCTTAAAAACCACAAGTAGAAGATTAGCCACAAGGTTCAAATTGGTGAGCCTTGTTCTTTCCCAGCATAACTTCACTGCACTGACAAGACCCGAATGGTCAAAACAGTACTGTCTGCAGTTATATATATACAGAAATTTTTCAAAATTTTTTGGTCGGTGCTCATCAGGAAAGTGCTCAATGACCTCAAGTCAGAGCGGTTAGATAATTAACTTACAGAGCACAAATTTTTTAATTTAACATTAATTTTATTTGCCCCAACAGACTGTTTCGCCTGCCTGGGCTCGTCAGGGGGCGGTTAAAAATCTGAAAAACAAAATAAACAAATAAATAAAATACAGCTTAAACGAAGCGCTTGAATTCCGGCGAAAAAGCGTAAAACAACAACAAAAGAAAAACAAGAGAAAACTACGGTTGTAAGGTTAATCCATAAATGAATTTTATTGCCAAAGAAAAAGTGTTTTTTACGTAGCTTGCTCTATTGTTTGAAAATAATGGGTAAATATAAAAAGTTTGCATTAAAAATTCGTTAAAATTAGATTAAATAGTCTGCACATTGGAAATACGATAAAAAGATGCTAAAGAAATGCGTTTAAAATGACAATTATTAGAATATGAATTTAAAATTAAAACAGTAAATTTTTTTACAGGGTATAATTTAAGAATATTTTTAGTTCGATAAGTATGTAGTGTAGAGATGGATTGATTTATTTGCTGATCAAGTAAGTGGACAAAGGTGCGATGTAAAAATAAGGTAAACCGAGTTTGTAAATATATTTATTAACTGCCAGCGTAATTAAAACTTCGTAATTTAAATTTACTTCGATGTCGACATTTTGAGACCAACTCCGAGCGTTTATTCAGTAATTTATTTGAGTTAGCCTGGAATATTTGTAATTTTTCTGATAAGCATAAGTTGCATGTTTTTGAACCACATTGGTATGGAGTTGCGTGTTGTACGATTTTCCATCTTATTTCTGGCAATAGTCCTGATTGTTTTAATTTCCAAACGGCTTTAGATAGTTCGGTGGAGTTAATTTTTCTACTGTCTTTAAAAGATTGGTTATGGTTATTGTATCGGAGTTTAAATGATGTTTTGCAGCTGCCGTAATAAAACTTGTCAGTTTCATCAGTTTTTAGGGAGGCTTTGTAAACTACTGAGTTTCTGCAACATTTTCCGTAAGTGGGCAGTTTTTATCTGATCTACAATTGCATTGTTTGGCGTCTACTTTGTTGTCCGAGTTGTTTAGGCGTGAAGTGTTTTGCTTATTTATCATAGATTTCATATTTGGCATGCAACTATAGCTCAGTTTTATGTTGTTTTTGTTAAAAATTTTGTGGTATTTGTTGCTGGGTGGAAAGTGTTTATTGAGAAGGGTAAAAAATTCTTTGCCAATATTAGTGGTGACTTCATCATTGAAAGGAGGGTTGAACCAAATAATCTTTCTTGTTCTGTTTCTTGATCGGTTTTTTAAGGTTGAGTTGAATTGATCTGTTTGTTTTGGTTTTTCTTTTACATAAGTTAATTTTTCTCTGTATCCGCTTTTTTCAAGGGCTAGTTGATATTCTGGGATTGTTTTATCAAATTCTTGTAAGCTGCATGAATTTCTAGATAAGCGTGATGAGATTATTTTGGGTAATTGTTTTTTTATATTGGGGGGGTGATTCGATTTTGCATTTATATAAAGGGGTATGTCTCCGGGTTTGCGGTATGCCCAGTATTTACCTGTAGTTAAATTTAGGGTGATATCTAAAAAACCAGTTTGTAAAAGATTGGATTCTGTTGTTATCTTGAGGCCGTTGTTTTGAAAAATTGTTGATATGATTTTCTTGATTCTTTCGATGACTGGTCCTGATTTACTGTTTATTATTGCCAGGCCATCGTCTCTGTATAGCCCCAGATGTTGATTTTTTATGGTTTTATTAAGTTCGTGTAAAAGATACAGTCCAACTAATTCACATATTTCTGCCCCATCGTATGAGCCCATTGTTACGTCAAAAAGGTTGCCGTTTTTCTTTGTCCACGTACTTTGATCGCCAAATAGTACAGATTTTCTGCAGTGCATAATGATGTTGATGGTGTCATCATCAATATTGACGTATTCTTTTGCAAAGTTAATAGATTTTTTCAGTAAATTTTCGGTTATGGATGGGTAAAATTCAATGATGTCAAACTTTATAAATTTGCAATTGTATTTGTTTGGTATGTTTTTGAACCAAGATATTACCTCGGATGTATTTCTCCATTGATGAAGGTTAGTTTTAGAGCGAATTATATATATATTTTTAGAGTATATATTTTTAGATTATTTGCGAATATATATTTTTAGAGCGAAAGAATCAAGAAAATCATATCAACAAATTTTCAAAACAACGGGCTCAAGATAACAACAGAATCCAATCTTTTACAAACTGATTTTTTAGATATCACCCTAAATTTAACTACAGGTAAATACTGGCCATACCGCAAACCCGGAGACATACCCCTTTATATAAATGCAAAATCGAATCACCCTCCCAATATAAAAAAAACAATTACCCAAAATGATCTCATCACGCTTATCTAGAAATTCATACAGCTTACAAGAATTTGATAAAACAATCCCAGCATATCAACTAGCCCTTGAAAAAAGCGGATACAGAGAAAAATTAACTTATGTAAAAGAAGAATCAAAACAAACAGATCAATTCAACTCAACCTCAAAAAACCGATCAAAAAACAAAACAAGAAAGATTATTTGGTTCAACCCTCCTTTCAATGATGAAGTCACCACTAATATTGGCAAAGAATTTTTTACCCTTCTCAATAGACACTTTCCACCCAGCAACAAATACCACAAAATTTTTAACAAAAACAACATAAAACTGAGCTATAGTTGCATGCCAAATATGAAATCTATGATAAATAAGCAAAACACTTCACGCCTGAACAACTCGGACAACAAAGTAGACGCCAAACAATGCAATTGCAGATCAGATAAAAACTGCCCACTTAACGGAAAATGTTGCAGAAACTCAGTAGTTTACAAAGCCTCCCTAAAAACTGATGAAACTGACAAGTTTTATTACGGCAGCTGCGAAACCTCATTTAAACTCCGATACAATAACCATAACCAATCTTTTAAAGACAGTAGAAAAATTAACTCCACCGAAATATCTAAAGCCGTTTGGAAATTAAAACAATCAGGACTATCGCCAGAAATAAGATGGAAAATCGTACAACACGCAACTCCATACCAATGTAGTTCAAAAACATGCAACTTATGCTTATCAGAAAAATTACAAATATTCCAGGCTGACCCAAATAAATTACTGAATAAACGCTCGGAGTTGGTCTCAAAATGTCGACATCGAAGTAAATTTAAATTACGAAGTTTTAATTACGCTAGCAGTTAATAAATATATTTACAAACTCGGTTTACCTTATTTTTACATCGCACCTTTGTCCATTTACTTGATCAGCAAATAAATCAATCCATCTCTACACTACATACTTATCGAACTAAGAATATTCTTAAATTATACCCTGTAAAAAAATTTACTGTTTTAATTTTTAATTCATATCCTAATAATTGTCATTTTAAACGCATTTCTTTAGCATCTTTTTATCGTATTTCCAATGTGCAGACTACTGTATTTAATCTAATTTTAACGCATTTTTAATGCAAACTTTTTATATTTACCCATTATTTTCAAACAATAGAGCAAGCTACGTAAAAAACACTTTTTCTTTGGCAATAAAATTCATTTATCGATTAACCTTACAACCGTAATTTTTCTCTTGTTTTTCTCTTGTTGTTGTTTTACGCTTTTTCGCCGGAATTCAAGCGCTTCGTTTAAACTGTATTTTTATTTATTTATTTATTTTGTTTTTTCAGATTTTTAACCGCCCCCTGACGAGCCCAGGCAGGCGAAACAGTCTGTTGGGGCAAATAAAATTAATGTTAAATTAAAAAATTTTGTGGTCTGTAAGTGAATTATCTAACCGCTCTGACTCGACGTCATTGAGCACTTTCCTGATGAGCGCCGACCAAAAAAATTTTGAAAAATTTATATATATATATATATATATATATATATATATATATATAATTAACTTACACACCACAAAATTTTTTAATAAGCAAAATCTAAGACCACAAAATATAAGCAAAAATCTTAGAAATAAGCACAAAATGCTAACCCTGTTTGTAGTTAAATCAAAGGACTTTTTAGATACAAATCTACAATGTTTGTTTGTCATTGAAACCAATGAGACCGGTTCATTGTGTGTGAACGTCATAATAAAATAAACTTAATCTAAAATGTCGCATTGATTCGTTAGTTTCAATGTCTCGTTAGTTTCATTGTTTGTGAACTGGCCTTAAAGCGAAATGTTATTAATAGTAAAAATCACTTTACTTGAACCTATGAGCGACTGCATCACAGAATTCTTTGAAAATGAACGAATGTATTAATATACAGGGTGGCAACGAGAAGTGTAGACTCATGTAAACCTTCATAACTCTACATGTATTTTTTCAAATTTTATAAACAAACACTCAAATGAAAGGGCATGAAACGACGATTAGAATGAATACCTCATTTATTCAAAATAACCTCCTTTAACCCGAATCAGACGTCGGAGTCTGCTTGACACTTGAGAGCAAGTTGTACGCACAGTTTCTTCACATATTTCGTCCCAGGATTTGACAAAGGCACGTTTTAATAGTATGTGAGTACAATACAATTTACAAAGGCATACAATATCTAAAAGAAGTTTGCTTCAAAAAATCTTTAATTTTTGATTGTTGGACATTTCAGCGACTGCTCCACAAATATTTCCCAGCTAAATTGATATAACTTTCAAGAAAGTGCTTGTACAATATGCAATGACGTTTAAGACATTGACAACTACAACAGTATAAGTAAAGCAGGAAAATGCTGATTAAGTATACGAGTATAAAAAAGCAATCTTTATCTAAAACAGATGAAAACCTGGATTAAAGAATCCAAATTAGCCAAATTTTTCTACTCAAAAAACATTACAGATTATTCTTACTTTAGTTTTAGCCGGATTAGGCAAAGATGTACATTAATTAAATTCAAATTAAATAGTGTTTACTGAACTTTTCTTTTTTCGTAAAATCATCACAACTAGAAGATTCAACACGAAAATTATTTTATTTCTCTCTGTCACAACATTACTCGGGAATCCGAAAGGAACAGTTGAACTAGGTAACCCAAATACCTGCGTTGAAGTAAAGCTGTGTTTATTTTTAATTAGGCTATCTCTTTAAACAATAGGTTCTGCAAATAGGCTATCCATCTGTACTAGAAACTTCTTTCTACAGATAGAAAAAACACAGTTTTTGACTATAAAATATTTACAAAAACAAAATAAAACTTGATCAACTCTCGTAAAACTTGACTCTCAAGCTTCACCAAACTTAAAAACAATTCACAGCACCAACAACTGCGAATCATCACTCAGCAACTCGCACTGACTAATTATAAAAGTAAATTAGAACCCTGATGGCTAATATTAAGTTAATGGTTTGTCCGTCATACAAGTTAAAACAATTATATCTCACTATAGAATTAACTTCCAAAGCGTCAACAATGACCCTAAAACAACTTGATCACAGTTACACAAGCACAGTAACTCGAAATGAATTTTAAATACTTAGGCCCGTATTCAGCAACCTCGCTCAAACTCGGCTCAAATTGAATCGCGGCTCAAACTCGGATCAAATCATTTTTCTTATTCACCAAGTCGGATCAACCGAAACGTCGGCTCGAACTCGGCTCAAATGACGCGTTTTGAGCTGAGTTTTGAACCAGCTCAAGAGGTGGTTCAAACCTCGCTCAACTTTTGCTCGAAGCATAAAAAGTGTTTTTAGTAGGTTGTTTTTAATAAGAGACGTTTTTGATTTTAAAAAACCAGGAAAAAAGTAGGCTGTTATTATATATGGAAAGATTTTTTTAATTTAATTTAAACTTATTTGTAAAATGTAGTCTAATTTGTAATGAAAATAATGATAATTATAATTTTTTTAAACTATGCTTATTATTATCAGCTGAAAAATTTATATTTAAACCTTGGTACATAAAACTTGTAATATGGATATAGTTGAGCTGCTTGACCGGTTACAAGAACCAAGGGTAACCAGAGCCTTACGTGATAGAATTAATTCATTCGAAGAATTTACTGATGAAGAATTTAAAAATCGGTAAAAGAAACAGCTCTTTTATTAGTCAATTTAATTGTGGATGAACTACAACTTAGCACAACAAAGAATAAATTTGTGCCTCCCCTCTTACAAGTAGCTATTGCAATGAGTTTTTATGCAACAGGCAATTTTCAAATTACTGATGGGGACTTAATTGGTGTATCACAACCAACAGTGTGTCGTATAATTCATAGAGTATCCCGTGAAATCGCCAAAAATAAAAATTTATTAAATTTCCTTTGGGGAAAGAGGCACAACTGATCAAATAAACTTTTTGATTTTCAAATGGAATGCCTGGTGTTGTAGGTTGTATTGATTGCTCACATATACCAATAATTTCACCCGGTGGTGAAGATGCAGAATTATATAGAAAATCGGAAAGGCTACTTTTCCTTGAATATTCAAGCAGTATGTGATACAAAATTAATGTTTACAAATATTGTTTGCCGATGGCCTGGTTCTACACATGACAGTCGTATTTTTGACAATAGTGCTTTGTGCTTCCAGTTCAGAAATGGTTTATTTGACGGTATCTTACTAGAAGATGGGGGCTATCCTTGTCGCCATTATCTAATGACCCCTGTTATAAATCCGACGACAAGCAAGGAGAGACGCTGTAATAGAGCGCATAGTACAACTCGTGGAACGGTAGAAAGAATGTTTGGATTGTGGAAAAGCAGATTTCGATGCATATCCATTCCTTTAAGAACATCACTAAAGAACACATTAGTAATTGTAGTTGCTACAGCATGTCCCATAACTTTGCCCAAAACAAAGGTGACTTTATCGAATTTGAGTCATCTGTAACAGAGATAAATGAAGAAATTGCCGTTAGCAGAAATAATTTAGTAGCTGGTAATGTTGCAAGACAGCAAATAATTAATAATTTTTTTTAACTTGCTTTTAATTGTAGTTATGTTACTAATGCTGAACCTTTTTTGCATCTGTTCTTTTAATTCAATAAAATCCAGTGTTTATCATGCACTGGTGTAACGATTAACTGTTAACTATCAAGTTTATAAAAATTTCTAAGTAGGCCTATATATCATTTGCAAGATATACAAACATGCAATATAATTTGGTAAATTGTTTATAGGAAACCACTGATCGCTTATTTTCAATTGTATCTTTATATTTATCTACCAAATTTAATAACAACTGTTTTTCAACTTCCGAAAAATTCTTTAATCTATTCATACTATAGCAAACCTGGAAAGAAAGCAAAGAAGAATCTTATCTATCACTAGAGAAAATTGCAACGCAAATTTACTAATTCCTTCTGTCATGAGTGCTAATGAAAGGAGAAAGACGGTTTTATAGCCACGTGTGTCACGGTCTAATAATTGTAAAATAGAGCACATTTTTAGAAATAAACGAGAGAAACAAGCAATTGACAAAACATTACCTTGAAAAAAATTAATCTTATCAAGGGAAAATATACGCTTGGTTAAACACAGCCTTCAAAAACAGCATCTTCAGCAGTTTCAGCAGTTTGAGCTCGGATCAAACTCGGCTCAATTGAGCGAGCTTTGAGCGGGGTTGGTGAATACCGATTTTGAGCGGCGATCAAACCTCGCTCAATTGAGCGGCTCATTTGAGCGAGGTTTGATCGTTGATCGCGGATCAAATTGAGCGAGGTTGGTGAATACGGGCCTTAATGTTTATCTAATGCAGTGGTTCTTAAACTTGTTGGAGGTACCGAACCCATCAAGTTTCATGCAGGCACTCACCGAACCCTTCCTTAAATTTCAAAAAATATTTATGAACGAACGTGAGCCCAAAGTAAACTATGCATCCGTTGCACATAAAATCATATTATTCACAGAAACAAAACCAACAAAACATGAACTACACACAAAAACACAACTCAATAAGTATTTACGACAAGTCAATGCGTTTTATGCTGTTGCATTTTGGAAACAATTCTAAAAATGCGCGGCTTCACTTTGGCAAAGCTCATAGCAACAAAGTCTGTTCCTTTTTTTATTATTATGTCTACCATCTTCGAAAAGGACTGCTAGCAAAGATACGTTGTAACAAACTGTATGAGTATCTCAAGGGCTTTCTTAGCAAGAAGAGGGTAAGCTACGATTTGGTGACACGAAAATGTTGAGAGCGTTGTTGTTCTGAAGAGTTGCTGTTAAAACTGGCTCTGTTGAAGTTCAATGATTTCATTGAGGTATTCATCATTGACATCTTCTTTATCAGCACTAAACGTAAATGGCTGTTTTACCTATGCTGGATATGACTCTCTGGTCGAAAGTATCCGTCGAGAGACTTTGCAAGCTCATTTAAGTGCATGGAAATTGCTTGCTTCAGTTCTCTCGGTACAAAAATGTTCCCATTTCCAGACACATCTTTGATCTTACTCACACAGTCGTCAAACAGAGAAAAGTTGGTCAAGTTATCATTCTCCATTCGTCGTTTCCGTTTAGTTATTCTTTTTTTTGAAAAGCCTTCAGATATTTTTCCGCTTCGATAATGCTGACTCCACCACCCTGCATCTGTTGATTGAGATTATTGAGAGCATCGAAGATATCGGCCATGTATGCCAAAACGAGAATGAACTCAGAATTTTCAAAACAATCTGCATGACGATGTTGGTGCTCTTGCAATAACACGGCTAATTCCACACACAAGGTAAAAACACGGTTCAGTGTCTTTCCCCGGGATAATTACCAAACATTAGAATAGTACAGAAGTACCTCGAATTTGGAGCTCATTTCATTACACAGCTGCTTGAATATGCGGTATTTAAGCATTATTTCGCACATAGTTCACATATTCCACCACAATTTTTAATACTTCTTCCAGTTTTGGAGTGAAGGTTTTTGTTGCCAATGCATGCCTGTGCAAAAGACAATACGTTACAGTTATGTGTGGTGCATCGGCTTTCAGTAGCGTATCAAAACCAGAATTTTGTTCCAACATGACTCGAGTTCCGTCCAAACAAATTATATAAACAATATGCCACAAAAGATCATTGTCTCTGAAGAAATTATCTACAA
>OY796881.1:5881944-6010496 GCA_963680785.1 Diplosoma virens | reverse complement strand
ATGCAAACTTTTTATATTTACCCATTATTTTCAAACAATAGAGCAAGCTACGTAAAAAACACTTTTTCTTTGGCAATAAAATTCATTTATGGATTAACCTTACAACCGTAGTTTTCTCTTGTTTTTCTTTTGTTGTTGTTTTACGCTTTTTCGCCGGAATTCAAGCGCTTCGTTTAAGCTGTATTTTATTTATTTGTTTATTTTGTTTTTCAGATTTTTAACCGCCCCCTGACGAGCCCAGGCAGGCGAAACAGTCTGTTGGGGCAAATAAAATTAATGTTAAATTAAAAAATTTGTGCTCTGTAAGTTAATTATATATATATATACACTGCATATAAAATTTATTTATTAAAATTCGCGACAGTCTGTTTCACCGTAAAAACGGCTCATCAGGCGATATTCTGAAATAAAAATAAATACAACAACCAAAATAAATAATCCGGGATAAATACTAATAGAATAAAAATAAGAATAAAAAATAAAAAATAATAAATAAAAAATAAAATAAAATAGAATATAAACGAGAAATTATACAAATTTTGTACAACTTAAAAAACTATAAACAGCTATACCGTATCCAAATAAAAATAAAAATAAGCGCAACTGTGCAACTGTTAATTTTGCTCTGATCTTCCAATCATTGAGCACTGTCAAAAGTGAATTGCCAGCACTGTACCTTATATATATATATATATATATATATATATATATGTACATTGATAACTGTAAAATCTTGATTGAAATACCGCAGGTAATCGAAATTTTGAGTTTTTGATTTTGTAAATAGAAATTATTTTGACTTCCGGACGTTTCTTTTGTAATTGTATTGTGATTACGGCTGTATAATAGCTTGGTAAAAAGCACAGTAAAAAAGCAATTTTTTTACTGTGAAAGTCTCTAACTCATTTGCTACGTAAAAACTCAGCTACTTGTAGCTCAGTTAACAATTAGTAATTGCTTAATAGGTGGTCTACATTTTTTTTCGAGTCAGAAAAATAAATACAAAAATAAAATAAAAACTAAAGAAAATAAAAATAAAAAATAAATATTGAAATATTATCTAAACAGCTTTGCTAAATCTAAGCTGAAACATAGAACAACATACTATCTAAACTTACTTGTTGTAGTTGTTTGAGGTGTAGTGGTTGGTGTGGTGCTTTCAGTTGTCGTAGCTATTTTAAAAAAAGGAAGAAATGAGCAGATTAACTTTATAGATATAACCACAATGAACGAAAAGCTTATCATAATACACAATTTTAAAAAATAACTCATGATAAGCTTGAAAACAAAGCTAAATCAGTAACGTTTTGTCAACTCTTGTAAAAACTGTCAACTGATAAGAAGCTTAGTCGTGTACTTGTGGTATTATACTTGTATAAAAGATAAGTGCCTGGTCACCGTTTTTATTATAATATGTTTGTGAAAACTATGTTTAAATTCCTTAATGTTTAGTTTGGTAGAATAAATAAAGCGTTCGACTCTGAGTGCAAGATGTGGGTTTAATTCCATGTCGGGTAATAAAAAAAATTAAAAAAAGCTTTGCTGTTTACGTTAAACATTTAGGAAGATTGTTAAGATTGAGACCCCTGGAGCCAAAAATTTTAAAGTCTACTCGAAGTGTCTTCTTGCAACACAAAGACGTGTTCTGCTGGTGATTAAAAATAAAGTGCTTATTATTATTTTTTATATGTTGAATACAAAACTTCGAAAAAAATTTTTTAACCCTTGAAGCCCTGAATTGATTTTAAACGGTAAAAATTTTTTGACTATTTTTATGCAAATGTTATCAAGCTACCACGCTACGTATGACAAAAAACTTAAATTAAAAAAAATTTCATAAAAGTGTTTTTTAAGAGGACGAATTTGTCCTCTGAGACCTATTAGCTGGAAAGCCGCAGCGACGAGAATCTGGAAAATCTGTAAAAAATATACGAGTAGTTTCATACGAAAATACAATTGCATAAACATAAGTACCGACAATTAATACGATTTACTGCAAATTTTTTGAACAACTTATTGGATACGGAAAATTGAAAAAACAATTTTGATTATTACACAATTTGACGCAAAAGTCTTTTCAATTGCAACCAGGCAATTTACCAAAAACCTTTTCATCCGGGCAATTTACCTACATAAAATTTATATGACTTCCGTAAAAGATAAGCTTTTTATTTATTTTTAATGGGTAGATTGTAGTATTTTCTTTCAGTGAAATCTAATTTACATATATTTTTTACTAAAAAGTTATTAGTATTTTTAAATTTATTATTTATGAACACTTAATTTCAAGCTTAATTTGTTAAAAAACCCAGTGGATCTGTTCAACCCTATTGTATAATTCATTTAATTTAATTGGCACTAGCAGTTTACAATTTTGACAGTAAGTTTTTACTTTACTATTTGAAAAGAATTGTTTTGTTAAGTGAGTACATTTTATTTTATTCTATGACATTTACTAAATTTAATCATTAATCAATAATTTTCAATAATTTTCTATTAATTTTTATTCTTAAAATTTCACAGACTTAATAGAATCGTTAACTGATGATGATCTTTTGATCGAAATCGATTTTAAATTTAAAATAAATAATTTTTTAATAAATTTGGACTGATTCTTGTCTCCCTTATTGAAAAATTTCACTTAATTTCATTAATTTATCGATTAAAATAAGACAAAAAAAGATATTAATTTATTGAATAATTATTTACCATAGAATAAAAAAAGAAGTTATATTATAATGCGCGGGCTCAAATGGACAAATTCGTCCGCTTACGTTAATTAAGTTTTGCATTAAGGTATATTACGAACAAAGTAGTTGGTTTTCCATGTAAGAAAATACTACACACTACTCATTAAAATAAAATACTTACATTTTGAAAAATTTTTATAAATTTATCTCGAATATTACCTTCTCGTCAATTGCGTGAAAATGTAAAACGAATAATGTGGAAAACACACACACACACACACAAACACACACACAAAAAAATCTTACATCAGATTGGCGAAGAAATGTTTTTTTAACTTTGAAAAGGACAGAATTGTTGTATTGGGCTTGGAAATGGAAACTTTTTCATAACAGGACATATTTGTCCACTCAGACTTTAAAGCAGTGGTTCTTAACGGTTTTGGTACTGCGCCTCCCTTGAGCAATTGTTCCCCGCTTCATGCCCCCTACATTTATATATAAACAAAAAGTGTTGCAATTGCATTTTATTTATTAATCACGAATCAATAAGACGCTTGACATTGTATCTTAGCAACAAGCTCTTTAATGTGTGGTTTAATCGCGGACAGCGCGCATCGTAAGTCTCCTTCAATTTCCAGCTTGTTTCTGGATAACTAGTAAAGAAAATGCGGCTTTACAAAGATAAATCAAACCAAACATAACTAGAGCACGAAGAACCTGGTTTGAACTAAGAGGGTAAACAGGAAGTTATTTGTTTTAATTGCTCTTTAAAATTGTCCTTGGCTGTGGAGTTACGTTTTGACTCGAGAAACTCTTCTTGTGCTTCATTAAAAATGCCGCCTTATACTTCGCACTAAAAGGGATTTCTGATAAACTTCTAGGTTTCTTGCTTCTCACTTAAGATGAGTGTTTATTTATGCTTCAATTCAGACGCAAACCATTTGTGAGAGCAAAATCTAATTATAAAAAGCTTGCTGGATTCTCTTGTTCTATTGGATTCTTCCTGAGTTCAAGTTTTGACATGAAGGACTGCATAGTGTCATGTTGCGTACTCATATTGATGTTTTTTCTTTGAAGTTGAAGCTTGAGAACGTTCAATGTCTGAAATATGTTCACAAAATAAGTCAGTGATGATTGAAATCTTTGGGATTGAAACTTTTTTTAATAAATTTTTCTTTTTGAAATAGAGAAATATTGCAACTTCTTTTAATTCATAAAACCGTTTTATCATATTCCCCTTAGACAACCATCGAGCATTTGTGTAGGGCTACATGTTCAGATTGCATATCTTGACATAGAGTTTGAATAGACGACCATTAAGGAATCCCGCTTTTATATACCAAATGATCTTTATAGACAAGTCCAAAACCTCTTTCATTTGCGGAGCCAAAGTTCTGGATTTAAATGCTTCACAATGAAGTACGCAATGTGTGCCTATTACAGAAAGATTTCTTTCTTTTACCCTCTGAAGAAGCCAGAGTGAAAATCAAGCGTAGCTGGAGCTCCACACGTGAACACTCTTGTTATTAATTTCCGCGATAGTTAGTTTTACTGAAAAAAATTTAACACAGCATTAAAAATATCGGTTGATGTTGCACGACTTTTCAATGGGTAGCAGAATACCATTTCTTTTACTTATGAGAACCGTGTTAACTGACAAAAAACCAGAGTAAAGCAGAAGCTGTGAGTGAAAATACTTTCCAATATCCGTCGTTTCATCGCACTGTACAGCAAAAAGCGAAGACTGTTCTATTTAATTGAGAAGCTGATTTTTGATATCGTGATCAGACAGTTCAACAATTCTCCCTTTGACGGTATCATTGGATGGTAAAATTTGAGAAAGCATAATTGCTTTATCCTTGCCCAGTGCTAGTTCGGCTGCAACGAGCATTCTAAGTTTTACAAAAGACTCTCCAATGCTATGGCTTTTTTTATTCTTTGCCATTAACACAAAAATCTCATAAGAAACTTTAAAAACATTTGGAAATTTTTGCCAAAACGTCACGCATGTCCAACTTAGCTTTCTTTAAGGAGTGACTTTTCAATACGAACAATTTTTTATAATTTTCGGGTAAACCAGAATCAGCTCTAGTCAAGTGGTGTTTCGAACATGAGAGACACATTGCATCGTTACGAAGAGTCTTGTAACATATCACACACGGGGCATTTCTGTGTCACCTTTTTGCAGCGATGCCAAACCAAATTTAAATGTATTCACCAAGATAGTTTTTTTTGTCATTTTAATTATCTAAATTGATTAGTTAGTTACGCAGGCTCTGCAGTATGATAAAAACATTAACTTAATTAATTCTCAAGATATGTTACCGTAACCTACCATGAACACGTAACCTGGCTACGTGTTCATTAATTTGCAACTGCTAAATTATCAAAATGAAAGAAACACAAATGACACTTTGGTTGTATTATGAAATCATTATTTAATTTACGAAACAGGATTACCATTATAGGCTAATGGTTCAACACATACTTACAATAATATTTCAGACAGAATGTAAGCACTAAGAACAACTGTTGATGAACTATTTCATATTTAAAGTTATACAGGCTTATACTCTACACCAGTGGTTCTTAAACTGGGTTCGATGAGTCAGTATCAGGGGTTCGGCGGAGATCAGGATAAGTGTACACACGTTATGTGTATGTTGTGGCGACCACAATGTCCTCTTTACTTGAGCCGCGGTTTTTGCTCATTGTGACGTAGCACAATCTCTCCTTCTTTCTCTTGGAGATCATGCTGTATTTTGTGACCACACCAGATCAAGTCTATCAAGTCTAGAGTGCAAGCTTTATTGATTTATATGTTGAGCAATTAGTTTTTGACCTTATTTTGTAATAATTTTTTAGTTGTTGTGTTATAATACAGGGTTTTAATCTTCTGTAATTCTGTTTGAAGTTAAACAAGCACAATTAGGCACTAAATATGCAATTTTTTCCCTTTAATATTTAAATTTAATCTGTTCGTGACATTTACTTTTTTATAGTATTTTGATCTTTTCATACTAACTATGTCGATAAAAAAAGGAGTGGTCAGAAAAATATGTATTTTATGGATTTACGTATATCATAGAAAGTGATGGGAGTCAGCGTCCTTAGTACATGATTTGCTACGCCAAGTTGAGCAATTGTTGCTTAGCACCGGCAAAACTAAAAGAACAATTTCGAAAGGTGCATGGCGATAGAAAATATTGGAATACCACGCTCGCTGAATTTTAAATGAAGAGAGCCAGATTTGATGAAAATGCTACTCTGCCGGTTTTCGGCTTTGTACTCATTGACAAACCGATCCTCAAAGTATCGTACGAAGTTGCGTACTTGATTGCAAAACAGGGAAAACTACACACCATTTCTGAAAAACTTGTAAAAACAACTGCGTTATAAAGATGGCAAATATCATATTTAGAAAAGCAGCCGAAAATAAGTCATCCCAAATTCCTCTTTCCAATAGCACCATTAGCAACATAATTGATTTCTTCTGGTAAAAATCAGCAAGTTAAACTTTAACAAATAACAGAAGGCATAATATATTATCAAAGAAAAACGTAATATATTACGCCTTCTGTTATTTGTTAAAGTTTAACTTGCTGATTTTACCAGAAGAACGAATGAATTTTAAACTAAGTAATATCCCTGGTAAAAATGTTTAAGTTAAAATTGATAAGATGAACGATAACATCTTGGATCAAATAGTTTCAGACTTGATTTCGGACACGGCAAAATTCAGTCTCCAATTCGACGAGACCACGAACGTTTCCGATCTAAGCCAGCTTGCTGTATTCGTGCGTTACGGGAAAGAAGACGTGAAAAAGAAAAATAATTTATTTTGTCAGCCCCTTATAACAACAACTAAGGCTGCCGAGGTTAAGAAATTTGTGGATAATTTCTTCAGGACAATGATCTTTTGTGGTATATTGTTTATGCAATTTGTTTGGACGGAGCTCGAGTTATGTTGGAACGAAATTCTGGTTTTAGCGCACTACTGAAAACCGATGCACCACACATAACTGTAACGCATTGTTTATTGCACAGGCATGCATTGGCAACAAAAATCTTCACTCCAAAACTGGCAGAAGTATTAAAAATTGTGATGGAATATGTAAACTATATGCGAAATAATGCTATGAAACACTGCATATTCAAGAAGCTGTGTAATAAAATGAGCTCTGAATTCGAGGTACTTCTGTACTATTCTAATGTTTGGTCGTTATCTCGGCGAAAGATGCTAAACCGTGTGTTTACCTTGCGTGTGAACTTAGCCGTGTTATTGCGAGAGCGCCAACATCGTCATGCAGATTGTCTTGTCTTGAAAATTCTGAGTTTATTCTCGTTTTGACATACATGGTCGATATCTTTGATGCTCTCAATAATCTCAATCAATAGATGCAGAGTGGTGGAGTCAACATTATCGGAGAGGAAGAACATCTGAAGGCTTTTAAAAAAAAATGACTTAACGGAAACGACGAATGAAGAATGATAACTTGACTAACTTTCCTCTATTTGACGACTACATAAGTAAGATCAAAGATGTGTCTGGAAATGAGAACATTTCCGTACCGAGAGAACTGAAGCAAGCAATTTCCATGCACTTAGATGAGCTTGCAAAGTCTCTCGACGGATACTTCCGACTAGAGAGTCATATCTAGCATGGGCAAGACAGCCATTTATGTTTAATGCTGATAAAGAAGACGTCAATGATGAATACCTCAATAAAATTACTGAACTTCAGCAGAGCCAGTTTTAACAGCAACTCTTCAGAACAACAACGCTCTCAACGTTTTGGTGTCACCAAATTGTAGCTTACCCTCTTCTTGCTAAAAAAACCCTTGAGATACTTATACAGTTTGTTACAACGTATTTTTGCAAGCAGTTTTTTTCGAAGATGGTTGATATAAAAACAAAAAAAAGGAACAGACTTTGTTGCCATGAGCCTTGCCAAAGAAAGCCACGCATTTTTAGAATTGTTTCCAAAATGCAACAGCATAAGACGCATTGATTTGTCCTAAATATTTATTAAGTTGTGTTTTTGTGTGTAGTTCATGTTTTGTTGGTTTTGTTTCTTTGAATAATATAATTTAATGTACAACAGATGCATAGTTTACTTTGGCTCAAGTTCGTTAATAAAATTTTTTTGAATTTTAAGGAAGGGTTCGGTGAGTGCCTGCATGAAACTTTCTGGGTTCGGTACCTCCAACAAGTTTAAGAACCACTGCTCTACACAATGTAAAACAAAAATATTTTTGTGGTTCAATTAAGTCATTAATTTTAAGAGTCATAAAATTTGTCTTACTTATGATGCAGGTTGTTAAACTGCAAAGTTCTGTTTCTTCAGTTGCTCCAAAGCATTCAGGTTCTCCGGGATTTCCATTCCTACAAATTCTACTCCGCTTCCTTGTTCCGCTTCCGCAAGTAGCGGAACACACCGACCACGGAGTCCAGATTTCCCAGCCTATAAATAATGAGCTCAAGTGACTTGAATAGATTTATAACCAAGTCATCGCGCATAGCACACAACATAAAAAAAGACCTGGTAAAAACTTTTTTTCGGGAATTTAGATACAATGGACAGTAATTACTTGCAGTAAAACATATTTGTAATGGAAAGAGCATATTTTTATCAAATGTGGCATAATGCTTATTTAAAGCACTGGGCCAAGTTAGCAGTACTATGAGTATTGGTTATGACATGAAATGATTAAATTTGGCTTTTCTTGATACCAGGTATATTATTAAAATCTTTATTCATGCTCTTCTGTTTACCAGAAGAGCATGAATAAAGATTTTAATGAAATGATTAGCCGAGTTAAGAACAATTCTTGGTGAAAATATAATAACAAACAAGAGGCTCAAAAAGCTTACATTGTACAGTAAAACGTTTTATTGTATTTAAGTTACATGCATGATCAATCGAAACACACAATAACGAAAAGATAATAATGATAATGAACATGCAATTATTAAGCCTTTTTTGCTAAAGTGACTCTGATCTAGAAGTAAACGCTTTAAACATTGCCCGTGCCTAGTTCCAACAGATCATAAATAAAATTATGGATTAACTATCTCTTGTTGCTTTGTTTTCAGCTTGTTGTTATAAACGTTGCGAGAAACGACGTTGCAATTGAGCGATCGCAAATTTACTAACCTTTGCGCCACCTACTGAGATAATTTTTCTAAAGGGCCTTGTAAGCCTTCCTTCTGTTTTTGCAATGTAATAGTCTCTATAGAGCGTTTGGTTTCCACAAAACAAAGCCGAACAACATGCTTTTCAAACGTTGAATCTTCGAAATCACTTTTGCACAATAATCACTGATCATAAAATCTTTATTCATGCTCTTTTGGTAAAATCTGAGTTAAATTGCTGTTAATTCTTTATTAAAAAGTAAAAACAATAATAAAAACTCAACGTTTCGGTGTGCTATGATTTACTAACCTTCATCAGGAGATTAAGTGAAATCAGACTTGGGCAAAATACTCTCCAAAGGTAATTAAATACAAATACAAAGTACAGTGTTTATAAAGTAATTAAATACAAATACAAAATACTTTCTGGCAATGTTGGTAAATACAAAATACAAATACTGTAACAATGTATTTAAATACATTTAAAAATACTTTCAAATACTTTTTCAAAAAAATCATCCACTTTAAAAACAAAAAAAATTAGCGTATGCAGTCGAGACAATGCCAAAATATTTATCAATTTTTATGTTTCTATTAAAACGATCATTGCAATATCATTTGTTTATTATAGAAAAAATATGACTGTAAAATAAACAAAGAATAATTTA
The DNA here is from genome assembly GCA_963680785.1 of Diplosoma virens. NCBI lineage: Eukaryota > Metazoa > Chordata > Ascidiacea > Aplousobranchia > Didemnidae > Diplosoma > Diplosoma virens. The sequence goes on along the minus strand of OY796881.1, from coordinate 6,001,003 downwards.
ATGAATCATGTGAATGGAAACGTAGTAAATAAGTGGGTGTCCATCAAATCGATTCAAACTGTAAACCATTGTATCTCTTAGCTTGGTTATTTTACAATCGCTTTTTGTTTTACACTAAACAAATAAAGATGCATCGATTTAAATTTTGAATCGATTATAGCAACCAGCGAGCCTGAAGACAAAATTCTAAAAACACAGGAAATGTGCAAAATAGACAGCACCACTATACAAAACATGCAGCGAGTTTTGTCTCTACATAATCTGGTAATACAGCATTCAGATGTAGTAAAATAGCTTCAGAAATTCGTGATCGTACAAAAGAAATGCTTTATCAATTTATTATCCTCTAACGCATATCAGCAGTTTTGCATTTGTTTGCTTTCAGTAAGGTTAACTTTTCAAAGTTCTTATCAGTCAGCCTTCCCCTGCGTCCTTGTAAAATGATAGAAGCGAATGAGAAGAGACGCTGAACGGGTGCTGACGATGTCAGTGATGTGTTGAATTTCAAAAACACGTTTTTGATTTTCGGATAGCAATGCAGTGATTCCAGAATATTATTTGGATCTTCCAAAAATTGAAGTACTTCAATGGAAGTTATATTTTTCTGTGTTTGTGGAGTTTCTTCTTCGTTGTCTGACCAGTGAAAAAAGGTATCACTACTTTTGTTGCATTTAAAGCCTTCTGAAATATTTGAACTTAGTTTGTTAGCTGTGTCAATTAGTTCTTGTTTGAGTACATCTCTTTTTTCTTTCAAAATAGGTTTTAAATTAAAATAAGGATGTAATATTGTGGCTAAAAGGGCATGTTTTACCACCACAAAATCTTGTTGAAGATACGGCTGGAATCTTTTTTGCATTTCTCTCAAAGCAGTTTGAACAAGTGGAGCATTGTACTTTAAAGAATGATCCTGAACTCCTGAATTTTGAGTGAAGTTTCTATCTATCGCAGCACAGGAATTGTATAGCCATAAAACAAAAATTGCTCTCCTTGAACCTTATCAATAACCATGGCGATAGCTTCAAGCACAGTGCAATATTCATGCAACAATTCCACTTTACTTTCACTTAGCATCTGAAAACCCGTAACGAACAGAATAGAGATAAGTTGTTCAATATAATAAAGTCACAAATCTTAAAAAATATGTCCTTGAAAAAGTAAATTTACAGGACTTTCCGCTGTGTGGTGAATTTGGCAGGCAACTGTAGATTTCTGCTATGCCTATAATAAAAAAGCTACAAATATACAAAATTATAAAATTTATAGTGGACAGTAATATTTAGTCATCTACGCAAGCAAGTCGAGGTGATTGCTTGACAGTAGCTGTATTTAGAACGCCTTCGACGCTTTTTTGTAAGAAGAATAAATAAAAGAAAAATGAATTTACTGCTGTGCAACGTTTCTTCTAAAAGTTTGCTTAGTGTGCGCGCAATGAAAGGCCGTGTGAGCAGCGGTGGATATTCACATTTAGGAGTCCGAGGAAAGGATTTCCAGAAAATGATGTTCAGTAAAAAAGAAAAAGAGTTTTGATCTCGTCTTTCAGTTTTCTCTCCCAAAATAATCAAGGTGTTCTTTAAAAAAAAAAAAAAGGTCTTCACCTCAAAAACAGCACGAAATCTCGAAAAGTTGGGAAATAGAGAGATCGATTTGAGGTGAAGATCTTTTTTTTTTTAAAGAACACTTCGGGTTGAAGTCAGAGGTGATATCAAAGAGAAAACCTTTTTTTAGCGATCACCATGATTTTTGGAATAAAAACTGAAAGATGAGATGAAAGCTATTTGAATATTCCACCACTGTGTGGAGCTTAGCACGTATTTAGCTTGTCTTGCCAATACTTATGCAGTGCGCAGCAAAACAAAAGTACTGTGCGGGGGTTCTAGGCTAGCTGCCACGCAGCTTAGAGGGAATGTTGCTGCTGTACCGTATTGACGGTGAACTTGTGTTTGTAAAAATGTTTTATTGCTTATTATACGAAATGCATAAAAAAACTGCGTGATACATTTTTATTTGCTGAAGTGAAAAAATATAAATAATCCCATTGAGAATATTTGCTAAAACATAATACCGGAGTAATTTTATGCTTTAGCAAAAATACATCTGTCGTTCAAAATTTGTTACATAAGGATTTATTGAGTGACAAAAAACAACGTTACTTTGCTGAAGAGCTAAAATAAACTACGAGTTTGTTATTTCTTGTCTATAAATTGTCACCAAAAAAAGCCAAAACTTTTTTTCTTGATCAAACTCAAAGCGCGCTAAGATTGCGTGGTAACAAATGTATTTAAAAAAATGTATTTAAAATTTCTAAAAATACAAAATACTTGTAGTAAAAAGCATTTAAATGCAAATACAAAATACACAGAAATAAATGCATTTAAATACAAATACACAATACAGTATTTTGTATTTCAAATACGTGTTTGTATTTTAAATTACAAATACATCCCAAGTCTGAGTGAAATACAAATATTATTCGCAATAAAACCACAGTGGTGCAAAAAAAAAAAAATATTAAAAGTGCATTTGTAATCTAAAACGACATCAAACGGATTTAGAATTTTAAATTATAATAAACAGTTGGATAAAAACAATTGGGAAAGCGATTGTTTTTATCCAAAGAATCACTGATCTTGTTTCGAAAAGTGTATTGTCAAATTTCCACTTTTTGATAAAAAACATTGCAGAATTGAAACTATCAAGTTATCAAATTGTAAAACTATCTCGCAACCTTATCGTTTGCTCTACTTTCTGTCGAGCAACGGGCTAATAAACAAACCAGACCTGGAATAAATTAAGTTGCAACGTGTGTCAGAATAAATAAATACAGAGTTTTCAATACCAGGTTTTGGTAATCAAATTGCTGCATTGTTTCATGATAAATCTCGAGAAAGACTGCAGTAGATTTTATTCCTCAACAGAGAATTGGGGTCGAGTTGTCGTCATTTGGTAACAAATTCGTCTTCTTCGTTTGCAGGAGATGGACAAGAGCTGGATGGTATGATACTTTAAAATGAATTTAAAAGTATCAAAGTCTAATAAATAGTAAATTACAGTATGGAATTATTGTTTGGCATGCAATATTTAAAACATATTTATCTAAATTGAACGCAAGAATTAATCATATAATTAAAGCTTTAATGCTGTAGTCATTGGTGCAGTGATAAGGATTTTTATGAGTTTCACCACTTCAGAAAATGTTAAACACAAACCAACAGTGTTTAGCAATGCTAGCAGTTGTACCAAACCACTTTCTCGGTGCATGTCTCCATCTAACATATAATAATGCATTTTTCCAGAGACTTTTCTGGAAAATCTATGTTAAATGTTGATGCATAGCTTGAACAAAGTAGCTTGTTGGCTTCTAAATGATCAACATAAATATTTTTACTAAATAGTCTTGTGTACCTCTAGCCTCTACTGGTTGATTGCTGGCTTATTGCCAAAGTTGGAGTTGGTCCTCCTCGTGCTTTTATGCTAATTTTTTCCTGCAGTGTTAGCCTCTTGAAGTTTAGTTTCTTTAAGTTAGCAACAGATTTTCCCATAGTGCAACACACAAATTTCAACTAATATTGATATAGATATTCTAGCCTATAAAGTTAAGAATGTTTATTATCAATTAAGTTAATAATGTTCGTTATTAATTGCAGTGTTTGTCCTGTAAAAATTAAGTCACAAGTGCATCGTCAACTAGTTCATTCAAACTTCTTTGTCAACTAGTCAACTAGCTTATAGCTATGAAGTCAATTGAAATTATTTCTTAAAAAAATACACAAAAGCATTACATGTATAAGTGTAACAATTATTTCTAAAGACAGAAGTAATTTTTTTAAAAAATAAATTTAAACAGATTTTGAAGAAATAAATGTCTAATGACATGAGACTTAAACCAATCATGCAAATTAATTTTTATAAAAATGCATGCAATTATTGTTTACAAAAATGTATACTCAATTTAAGCACTAAGAATGTACAAGGAATTTTATACAATAGTTTCAGTGAAAAAAATATGTACAGCATACACAGAGTTTTTGCCAAAAATATTTTTGTGTAAAAAATCACACAACAATAATAATTTTTAAATATGCTATTTTGCAATCATTTAGATGAGATTAAACGAAATTGATTTTTCAGTCATTACGTAATAATAATTTTTTAAAACTAAACCACATTTTTTAAAACAACACTTAGCACTTGTTATCGAAACTTAAATAAATTTCAATAGAAATAATTTACATTAGATTTAGTATTAAATTAGATTTTACTATTTTTATCGTTAATACAATTTTAAGTTGTTGTGGGCAATGATCAGCAAAACGGACAACACTTTTTTTATAATTAAAAAATTTTAATCTAATTTTGAACAAAAAAATGTACATTACTACATTTAATAAATCTTTTTGCTAAAATAATACTTAAAACAAAAACAAATTTGAAAAATTTACATTATTTTTTACAAGATTATATCAAATACTAAACTAAGCTAAACTAACTCTTATTAAATTATTTATTTTCAATTTTAAATACTGTTCTCATTTTAAAAATTTAAACACTAGCAAGCGGACAAATTATTAGTCTTTGTCATCTAACATGCTTGACTTCCAACTATAAGATTGCCGCGTCTGCGATGGATGATTTGCCGCGTCGGCCTGCAGCGAATGCAGACCAAGGCACAGCAAACTTTCCATTACAAAAACTTGCTACTACTTTTGCGATTGGAATTCCCCGAGTGCTTCAAACAAAGAAAAATCCAATAAGACCCAGGGCTGCACTAAATTGGGTCAAGTCTCATTCGAAGAAAAAGCGATTGGAGTGAGAATAAAAAAGAAACAAAATTAGTAGCTCTTAGAGATAAACAGAGATAAAAACGCCGCACAAATTGTTTTTGAAAGCCCAAAACGGACTTAAAAGTTTTTGAATTTTTAAAAATTTGTTAAGAGGCTCAAGAAGAACTTAGCTCCCTTTGAACCAACTACTTTCTTTCTAAAATTAATTCTGTTTCTCCCTAAAACTAACTTTCACTCCAATCGGTTTTTCTTTGAATTAATTCTTTAAGATTAATTAATTCTACAGCGATAGAATTATTATGTGCGTCGGATAAATTTAAGTGTTAGCGCTGGAATTGCTTTGCAATTTGGCAAAGCGTGGGAGAGAATTTTCTTCAATTGTTAGTTGTGTGGATTTTTTGCAATATATTCTTTCTACGTAGTTAGAAACACTGGTCTCTGTCTGTTCCCGGAGGAAAAATGCTAACGAATCAATTAGAACTTAGTTGAAACCAATGGTACAAAAAGCTTCAGTCTCGCAGCAAACTACTTTTTGAGCGGGAATAAATAAAAAATAGACATAGCTTTATTTCAGCGCAGGTATTCGGGTTACCTAGTGCAACTGGTCCTTTAGAATTCCAAAGTATAGTCTGTGACAATAAAAAACACCCAAATTTTTTAATGATTTTTTAATAAAAATTACAGAAATTCGCTCTTGCAAGACAAGTATCTGACTCTATGTTTTTTTTTACTGAGAATGTCAGAAACAAGTACCCAAAATTCACTTTTGTACAAAGGTACAAAGATTTGGTCAAAACTAAAACCGGAGTTGAAAAATGTACATCATACTCCATACATATACTCCATACAATTATTATGGATGTTATCTCAAGGCCACCGAGATTTAGCTTCACCAGACCGCCGCAGAAGCCATACTTCGTTTATGCGTTTCTGAGCGGAATAGACCAACACAGGTTTTGAAGTGGTTAAGCTTGACTTGCAGGTCTGGTAAAGCTAAATCCCGGTGGCGTTGACATAACATCCATAATAAATGTATGGAGTCTAAAGTTGTTTTTTCGCCACTCCATGCTCCATTTATATTCTGCATATCGCGCTACACTGGTGCCTGACTGCGCGGGGTTGTTCAGCAGTTCCAATGCAGCAGCACAAATGGCTGTCTTAATTAAATTGCGGCAAGCTGTCGAACTAGTGGAGACAACAGCCTTTCATCTGAAATGTTCTGGCTCCTGATCGCAGCGAGCTAGAGACAGTACGGGTTTTTGGCGGCGAAGCTCATTTGATTGGACCCCTGCTAAGATAAAGTTGTTGTCCATCGGTGTGGGACGTAAGTAATAAATTCGGGGTGCTTCCGGAGTGGTAAAAAGATAGACCCGCGGCTCCGGAAGCGAAAGAGGCTCGATAAGTCCAGAAATGCTGGTGAGATATTTAACGATCGCAGTAAATTGTTTTGAACGGGAAAAAATTATATTAAAAAAATGCATTGAAAACGTTTAAGTAACTCGCTTTTTCTTTTCAGTTTGAAAGTGTATGCAATTTAGTAAGTAATAAGATCGGATTAAAAAAAATTATAACTCAATTTTATGCAATTGTAGCAAGTTTCGTTATTTTTCTTTTACAATAAAAGATAGAAAAATCTAAAATAACTAATCCTAAAAATGTAATCAAAAGTTTTTAAACAGTTTTTATCAGTCGGGTTGATGCATTCTGACAAAAAAGAAAGTTGAATTTGTCGATTCAATTTTGATGTTAACAGTTAATTTGGATCCAACATCATTATCGTGTTTTCTATGAGCCACAAACTTTATAAACTTGTAATTACCACAAATACCAACTCGGTAAAAGTGCTTTTTTAACGATATATCGTAATTCCAATTTTTTACTAACCTTTCTCATTCTTAAATCTGCTTGCTCATTGGAGCAAAATTTCGGCCACCCACCATCATTACGCAGACTAATCCTCCACTGTTTAAAAATCTTTTTTATTTTTATTTTTTTTTATTCTTTGCTGAGAGGTATTTCATTCGTTCTTTTATTTTTTTTTCTTTAATTTTTTATATTTTACTTAAACAAGGAATTGCGATCGTGCTATCGACCGTATTGATTTGGCACTTTTTTATTTATTTTTAACGTCTTCTATTTATTTCTATCTATTTCTATTTATACAACAAATTTCTATTTATTAAAAAAAAAAAAGTACTGGCATTGACGAAATTTCCCCAACTATTTTAAAAAGCACACCAGATAATATATTAATAGCTCTAACACATGTGTTTAATCTTTCTTTAGCTAGTGGTGAATTTATCTGACTTTAAAATTGCAAAAGTAGCACCAATTCATGAAAAGAGTAGCGTAACTAATGTATGCAATTATCGCCCAATCAGCTTACTTTGCTCCACGTCAAAAATATTGGAAAAGTTAATATATAATCGTGTAGTATTATTCTTAAAAAAAACAAAACTTTTTTATGAATACTTTTTTATGAAAACAAAACTTTTTTATAAAACTTTTTTATGAAAACAAAACTTTTTTGGCTTCAGAAAAAATCACTCAACTAGTCACGCAACTTCATGATAAATTGAAAATATTGCTGAAGCTTTTGAAAACAAAGAACATGTACTTGGCATATTTCTTGATCTATCAAAAGCATTTGATACCATTGATCATAAAATTTTACTATTCAAATCATGGCATTATGGAATTCGTGGTGTAGCGCATGATTGGTTTTGTAGCTATCTTAGCAACAGAAAACAATTAGTTGAAATAAATAATATCTGCTCCAATAATAAGTCAATAAAATATGGTGTCCCTCAGGGTTCAATTTTAGGTCCTTTACTATTCTCAATTTATGTAAATAATTTGAATAATTGTTTGACCTTAGGAAAATATATCATGTACGCAGACGACACTGATATATTTTTGAAAAGTAATTGCTATGAAACCTTATATGAAGCTGCAAACAAGGAATTAGCTAACATAGATAAGTGGCTTCTAGAAAATCGACGATTTCTAAACACTGACAAAACACATTATATGATCTTTCGCACACCAAAAACTAGGCCTCCATCAAAAAAACTGACAATTTCAATCAGAAATAAATTTATTTCTCCGCAAACAAAAACGAAATTTTTGGGAATAATATTTTATGAACATTTAAGTTGGAAATTGCATATGGACTTTGTTCTACAAAAAATCTGCGTAAGTTACGTATGGTACTATAAAAAAATTTCAAAACACTTTGACAAAAAAGCTCTGCTTGTATTGTGCAACTCCCTGATAATCAGTCATATAAGATATTGCATTACAACTTGGCATATTGGTAATAAAAACACAGTCTCGAAAATTCAACAAATCGCTAAATTTATACAATTGACATTTGGATTACATCACAGAACTAACGTTACTGACATCTTGCAAAACAACAACATAATGACAATTGATCAAATAACCGAATTAAAAATAACTTGTTTTATGTATAAATATATAAAAGGCATGTTACCACCATGCTTTGATCATTTTTTTTAAAATAACCTGGTAAGCGACAACTTCACCAAATGTACAAGAAGCCAGTCCAAATTCTATTCCTCATTTTGTAGATTAAATATAACTAAACAATCTTTAAGATACAGAGGTCTTCTTGGTTGGAATAAAGTCCCATCAAGCATTAAACAGATAAAATCATATAGTAAATTTTGTACAGAATTTCAAAAGCACCTTATAGCAACGTAATTTTTAATGGTAATAGACTTCACAAATTTTAAAACATTTGCTGCTGGTTTTTGTTATTACAGGTAACTCCACCTATATTAATTATTGGATGTGCGTATTAATTATCTTCTTTTCGCTTTCCTTTTCTTATTAACATCAGACCGCTTTGTTTAAAGGTACAGCGACCATGCACAACGTCAGTTGTGTGACGTAATAACGTACTTCGTTTAGTCGCTGCTTCCTCATTCACAATCTTTATTTCTACATACACTATGATTAATTTCAAGTTGATTGTGAGTAAAAATGAAAATAAATAAATAAAATAAAACGTCGGAAGTTGTGTCGGTTCTTTTTTTTTTTGATTTTTATGAAGTGCTGATGCTTCGTTAATAATAATCGAGAATAAAAATAGTCAATCATTAAATCAATATTTGGTGAATTTTCATTTTTGATTACATAACTTTCTATAAAAGTTTAAAAAAAGACTGTTTCTTTTTTTTTATTTTTATTTTTAGTTATAGCCTACCCCTGACTCGCAGGAAGCGTCCGAGACGTTGTACGTGCTTGGAGTAGGGTAACCGTCAACCAATTATTCCGATCAGTCATGCTAAGATAACTGTTGGTTTTTATTTTATTTTATTTTGAGATATGATTGAAATTTAGAGCTGCTTGCTAAGACTGCCAAGCAGAGGAAAATGCCGAAAAGCGTTTTTCTCAAAGCCACAACAGAATGGCGCGAGTACGTTTTAAACTGCGGCCGTTTTGATTATGTGCGACACCAAAACGGCGCTTTTACGTATTTACTACGCTGCCGAGAAAAGATAAGCAAATTTTAATTACTAAGGCTTTGAAGATTTAGTTGCGGTTAATGCTGTACATGTTAACGAACTAGATAAAATACTATTGCTATTGACCTTTTTGTTTTAATATCATGTCAAGAAAATTGGTCTGGAACTTTTTTCTTTCTCTTTTTCAGGTTCTAATTATTTCATCCTGGTATTCATTTACAATATTTAACAAGTGATTTGTAATAACAAAAAAGTTTTATTACAACTTTTATTCTATATGTGCTATTGATTGACTCTTCATTTTTCACATAATAGCAACCAACAAATTAATACAATTTTAAAAGAGCAATAAACAATGTCGCTTCCGTTTGACTCACTCGGTTTGACGCATTGCTGAGGAGTGACTGGCGCTTGATTTGTTTGTTGGATTATCCACGATTGATAGAATGAAACCCTTGCATACACTCCAGCAATATTAGCCCTTCCACATTCTCTTCCAAATGATATAATTCCGGCAAGATACCAATCACAATTATTACATCTTTGACAAACTAAAGGACCCCCAGAGTCCCCTGAAAAACATCATAAGTTTTTTGAGTAAAGAAAGTCAGTGAACACACCTAAGAAACCCTGTTTATTAGTCTATGTATTCAAATCAACATACTGTAGGTTAGCTGTCAATTTTTGGTATTACGATATTTAACATAATCAAAAATAATTAAAAAAGTCATTACATTGACGATTAAAACTTAGTAGCTGAATACCTGTTTATAGTCAAAATTAATAAAAGTAGGTCAATTGAAGAATTCAGACCTTAAGTAAAAGCAATTGTACTCCTGAAAACACACTAGAAAGTGCCATTTAGAGCAATGGTTTTCAACCTTTTCTGTACCGTGCCTATTTTTCAACCCAAGTTAACTTCACAATCCACTTTGGTCAACAAAATTAAATTCCCATCCCAAAATCATAGTGTTCTCTAAAAAAAAAAAGGTATTCACTTGGAATTGCTATCAATTTTCTTTATTTTTGTCCCAAAATCATAGTGTTCTCTCAAAAAAAAAAAAAGGTCTTCACTTGGAATTGCTATCAATTTTCTCTATTTTTGTCCCAAAATCATAGTGTTCTCTCAAAAAAAAAAGAAAAAAAGGTCTTCACTTGAAATTGCTATCAATTTTCCCCATTTTTGTCCCAAAATCATAGTGTTGTCTAAAAAAAAAAGGTTTTCACTTGGAATTGCTGTCAATTTTCCCTATTTTTGTCCCAAAATCATAGTGTTCTCTAAAAAAAAAAAGTCTTCATGTGGTTGACTGCACAGGACGCCAGAAAAATGCCCAAAAAATGGGACGGATGGCAAGCCTAATTATACATATATATTATACATATTGCTTTCATTTTGATTTATGCTCCATGGCCCACTAAAAAAACCACTGTGGCCCACAGGTTGAAAACCAATGATTTAGAGCATTATTTTTATATACAACTCCCTACTGTTAGTTGATAATAGATCTAGACCCAGGCTTATAACAACGTTAATTTAAAAAAAATTTTTTCTTGTATTGTAGTAATGTCATTTATCAATTCATCAATTACAAATGTATTTATTGATATGTTTGTACATATTTGCTTCTAGACTTTGCTTTTCCGATCCATCACAATCTTTTAGAAAACACCCTAGCCCTCTTTAATATATATATAGCCAAGGACAGTGTACATTTTCTTTAACCATATTTTAATTGTACCAAGCATCACCAATTTGTTCATTTGCAAGATATGATACAAATAATGAATTTTAATGACATTCTTTGTAGTCATGATACTAAAACTTGTATTTGAGGTCGAACTTAAAATTTTTTTGGTTAGAATTCCAATTTTTATAACAAAATTTAATTCGAAGAATTCTTGTCTCATTATTTCTTTCATGATATTTCCCTATATAGTTGCGGTAAACGGTTGGTTTTATGCTGTAACAACACTTATGTAGTCGAATAAACGGTTGGTTTTGTGCTGTAACAACACTTATGTAGTCGAATAAACGGTTGGTTTTATGAAATTGCAATAAATTTCTTAAACTTTTGATTTTTTAAAAAGTTTTCTATGTCCAGAATCTAGTTTTTTGCTTGCTTATTGATTTTTAACTTTTATTATAAACTCTTTCAATGATCAGCAACTGACCTCCGCAGGCATCCCTGCCATTCATAGCCCCTGCACAAATTTGCGAGGCTTGGTCAAGTTCCGGATGAGCGAGACTACAAATTGATCCGGAAAAAATCGGGAGACCGACCTCTTGTAGAAATCGTGGCAATGCTCCTTCAAAACCTGATTAAAAAAAACAAAGAGTGATGCTGATAACTGCAGATTAAACAAATTTAAGCTATTAGGTTTGCATTTGTTTTTGTAAGTAATGAAGATCAAATGTAACTTAATATTTCGGAGCATGATGACTGGAACGTTACAATAATTTTAACATAAAAGGAAGAGCCAATATTACGGTTATCATTTTATTTGATTATTAACGTTTACTGATTTATACAATTGAATTATTAATTAAGTATGAAAATAAATCAATAAGTCAGCCGCTATTGATGATATTATTATTTCCTTCTTTCTTGATATTGTTAATAAAAAAATTGTTTACTATAAAAAGATGAGTATAGGGAATCACTCCTAACTCTGCCACTGCTTTAATGAATATAACCAAAATCACTTTTGGCCTGCAATATATTCAATTGATCGAGAAAATGCACACACAGGGGTAATTTGACCTCTTACCATCGAGGCAAATGACACATTACTGTGCAAAAGTACAAAGACTCATTGTAAGTTGTTGTTAATTAAATATAATTATTAAATCAATAAAATGAAACAATTATTAATTAAATTCTTATTAATTAAAGCATTATTAATTATTAATTGGCGCAAATTATTAAATAAAGTTTACTTTTTCAAAAATTTGAACCGAATCTTAGTATTGATAAAAGTTCCGTCTCTTTTTACTTATTAAATAATTAATTTTCAGATGATTAAATACCTTTATTACGCAACGATACCTTTTTTAGTGCTTTTTCCCTTTTACGTTGAATTTAAAAAAATGTATTTAATTATTATTTTTTGACTATGGATAAAGTATTGTTAAAATCGAAATAAATTGATAATTGTAACATTGGCTTTTTCTTTTATTCTAAAAATTTTTTAATAATCTTTACATTACTTTTGTTTTTTCTAAGCCATAAGCAAAAATTAACTATATTAGTTAACAAAAATTAAACATATAATAATAATTTTCCTTTTGTTAATTTTTTTTATCTTTTCCCGTCACTATAAGTCACTTTACTTACAATTTTTTATGTCGTTTTTGCTATATTGTACAAAACTGTTTTTATCTTGATGCCATTATATTGCGCCTCCATACAGAGTGCCAAAGAGACAAAAAATAAAAAAAAACATCGTTCAAAAGCATAAGTAATTAATTTTTGACAGTAATTGGTTATAATTTTTCAATCAGAAAAGAAAAAATTACTCAGTCTTTGTTTTGGCAGCTCACTTTTTACATAAAAAGTCAGTTAAATTTTATACATTGGTTGACAACATTTTTTTACCTTTAGAAGTAAAAATGATCTTTATTTTAACGGGAATTCTAATTTTCTTAAGAACTTTGCAAATAATTTCATGAAAAGGTTACTATTTTTTGATATTATAACTAATTTTGAAACATTTTCAATTATGAATTTTAATGAATCTGGGTGGTATTAAGATTTAAAAAATAATGAAAAAACTTGGCAATTTTTTGTCAAGGATGAAATAATTGCAAACCAATAGGATTAGTATTATTTTTCTTGCGGAAAAATATGATTTAAGAGGACAAGTTGTGCTACAGTAGATCTGACCCAGCTTTTGTGTTGGAGAAATCATATAATTACTTTTGACAATTTTTTTTCATCAACACCATGTAAGAAAGCATTGCAAGTAAAAAACATCATTGCTTATGGTAATATTCAACTTAAAAAAAAGTTTCCGAAACTTAATGCGGATAAAAAGTTAAAAGGTGGTGATTTTAATTATCCCAGAACAACAACACGCATTTCAGTCTACAAATGGTGTGATAAGCGTCCAATACATTTTACTCTGACTTTTCATAAAATAGAGGTTATTTCTATGCAAAAAAAGATGGTATACAGTGTTCCATGTCTTGATATTGTAAAATGCTACGATTGTCGTACCAAATGGAGTATCGAACTATGGCATTATTTCAACTGTATTTGTACAGTATAATCGACCGATCATCGCTGCAATGATAACTGAAATAATAAAACTCTTGGTAATTCTAAAACATGTCAATTGCGCTTTACAGCACTTGTTATGTTGAATCGTATCTAGTTTTATTTCTTATACTAATGTTTGTTCTGTTTTGATTAGAATAGATTTTTTCAGTTTAATAAATCCTTAGTTTGATTATTATAAAAATAAATCTTCATACAATTTATTAAACTGAAATATAGATAAGTGTCTCAAGCTTTATGTATTTGATACCGATGCTAATTCGGAAGAAGGTTCTAGAAAGTGGCTGCATTGGAAAAGGACGTTTGAGAGTTCATTAGAAGAATTGATGAGGCAATTGATGGAGACAAATTTGACGTTTTGATTAACCTTCTTGACACAAATGTTTATTCGTACATTGCCGAGTGTACAACATATGCTGATTCTCTGAACAAACTGGAACGTGATTATGTCAAACTAGCGAATGAAATTTATACCAGACATCGTCTCAATACAAGCCGACTAAACGAAGGTGAATCTCTTGAAGACTTTCTGCGAAGACTGAAGATATTGAGCAATGATTGTAATTTCGTTGATGTTACGGCGTCGCAATGTAAAGAAGCTGGTATAAGAGATGCATTTATTACGGGACTTGGTTCGCCATACATAAGGCAAAGACATCTAGAAGACAACGAATTGCGGTTAAACAATGTATTTAACAAAGCAAGGTCCATACATGAAGCGCAAAACAATGCTGAATTCTAAGAAGTTTGACATACTAAGAGAATAGCGACAGACGCATTTGATAATACCAAAAATGGTCGACCGCAGGAAGAAAACGAGAAAAGGCGAACCGAATTTTCCAACATTAAATAAAAAACTTGCACGTTTTGTGGTAGTCCTTGGCATAAACGTGCATATTGCCTAGCGAACCTCCGCCTTTGTTAAAAATGCAACCGCAAGGGCCATTATGCAAATGTTTGTTTATCAAAGATAAAGAAAATCCCGAAGAAGCTTGCGACAGTTTGCGAAGACGAAGAAGAATACAAGTACATCAATGCATTAAATAACCCAACTGGCGATAAAAAAGTAAATGTTATTTTGTTGATTAATGTAATACTAACTAATTGCCTCATTGATACTGGTGTAAAGTTTAATCATATAGATTCAAAATTTTGTCAACGGGCTGAATTAGCTTACGAGGAAAAGAGAGATTTTGAAACTGAAGTTAGCTGTGACAAATTTGGCCGTAAAAACTAAAAGTTTATGCTTCACTTCCGATGAATTTCATACACGCAATTATAATTCTGTAAATTTTTTAGTGTTAGAAAACTTGTGGTTGGATGTTATTTTTGGTTGTGAATTTTTAAGTCAGCATAAAAGAGTGGAAATTAATTTTGGTGGATTTTAATCATTATTAAAATTAGGAGCTTTGAGTACACTTTGAGGTATAAAACCCATAGCAACCAAGAGGCGCGGTTATTCACGTACAGACTTCAGTTTTATTAGCGGTGAAGTTTTGAGATTACTTGCTGATGATATTATTGAACCTAGTAACTCACTATGGCGCGCTCAGGTTGTGGTAACGAAAAGTGGAAAATATAAAAAGCCTATGCATGTTGATTATAGTCAAACCACCAACAAGTTCACGCGTTTGGATACCCGCTTCCAACTATGCAGAATGTTTTAAGCAAGGTATTACATTATAAATGGTTTTCAAAACTTGAAAACGCTTATCATCAAGTTTCGTTGATATCTGAAGAACGGATTTACACCGGGTTTGAGACAGTCGGACTGTCACGCTACGATTTCAATTTTATCCAATAAAGACATTGCACCTTTTTAAATTAATTGTTTAAATCGACACCTTTTTGGGTTAATTATTCAAATTGTAATTTTTTTAAATTAATTGTTTAAATCGACACCTTTTTGGATTAATTATTCAAATCGTAACCTTTTTAAATTATTTGTTTAAATCGCATTAACGTTGACGCGAGTATTTAAAATTTATTTGTAACTGTTTGCCAGAATTCTTCCTTTGCCGTTGTTGCCCTGGACAGCTGTCTGGATTACGGATTTATACGCGGTGAAGTGACTTTGTTCTCGTTGTTGAAAAAGAACGGGTATAGAGCGTTCCTTCACATGTGGTCGCTAAAAAGGTGTATATATACGGGGCGGCAACGAAAAGACATGATTTAGATTCAATTGTAGATGCAGATCTAAAGGCAAATTCGAGAGGACAAACGTATTCTGTGTATATTTTAGTATGTGAATGTATCTGTCGGGGCGGCAAGTTGGTATTAAGCGTTAGCGGGAAAATTTATAAAATTCATAATATTCTTTTGCGGCTCTGTAAATTCAGTTAGGTAATTTGTATGTGTTTAATCTATTGGTAAATTATAGCATCTCGTGTATAATTTTGGCGCTTGTTTTTATTTTCATTTAATCTTTTTGTCTTCGTTTCTCCAATATAATTAATTCAGATTATAATACTTGTCTGTCCTTCTAGATCGCTAGGCCCCGCCAGTTTAACACTCGCATAAGTTCCTTTCAACAGGCTGGTGATTTTCTGCGATATTCACGTAGGGTTTGCCTCTAGTATCTTGTAGTTATTCTGGTACTAAGTAGGTAGAGCGTGACACGGACAATTATATCAATTCAAACGCATCCCTTTTGGTTTAAAGAATGCATTCCCATGTTTTGAAACAGTGATAAATCAAATAATACTTGATTATAAATGTGAGGGGGTTTTTGCGTATCTTTGTGATATAACTATGTGTGGTAAAACAAGAGAAGAGCAAGAGAAGAATTAAAAAGTTTTTTAAAGTCTTCCTCATATTTTAACTTTACTCTGAATGAAAATAAGTGCATGTTTGCTACGAGGAAGTTGAAATTGCTTGGATAACTATATGTCTCATGGAGTTATGGGCCCAGATCTGGAGCGAGTGAAGCCGATAACCTATTTGCCAGACCCTACTAACAAAAAAGAGCCACAACGAGTAATCGGTATGTTTTCTTATTATGCATAATGGCTCCCGCACTTTCGGAAAAAATAAACCTTTGCTACTGGAAAAACCATTTCTTATGGGTAAAAAAGCTTTAAAAGCTTTTATGTCACTTAAAAATGAATTGACTTCAGGAACTCTTCAAATTATTGATGAAAATGTGCATTTTGCAATGGAAACCGATGCGTCAAACAATGCCACATGTGCTTTACTAAATCAACGAAACCAATCTGTTACCTTTTTTTTCAGAATGCTGAACAAAAATGAACGGCATCATCCCAGTGTAGAAAAAGAAACTACAGCTATTGTGGAAGCAATTTATAAATGGACAGAATTTTTGTGCGGTCGACATGTTATATTGATTACTTACCAACAAGCTGTAGCGTTTATGTACAGTGCCAAAAATCATAGTAAAATTAAAAATAACAAAATTTTGCAATCGCGAACGAAACTAAGCGAATATGATTTTGATATTATTTGTCGATCCGGAAAAATTAACTGTGTTCCCCATGTTCTTTTTAGAGCATTTTGCGCCGACATTTACGATAACCTGTTTCGCGAAATGCACCAGTCATTGTGTCATTCAGGTGCTATACGTTTGCATCATTTTGTTGGCGTAAAAAAATTATTGTATTTCGTTAACGAAGTTCGTAATGTTGTTGCAAAGTGTAAAGTTTGCTCTAAATTTAGACCCAATTTGGTAAATCACCAATTGTGCATGTAAATAAAGCAACCCAGCCTTTTGAAAGGCTTTCCTTAGATCATCGTCGTCGTCGTCGTTTGAAGGGCATCCACTCCAGGCCAGACACAAACAGGACTGGGGCCGAGGGTTTATCTTTTACTATCCCAGACTGCTGCACTGCCTGGATCAGATGCTGGCAGTGATGTCATTAAGTTTCGTCATCGTTAAGACATCGAGTTTTGTCATCCAAAACCATCAGACCTCGTGCTCCATGTAGTGCCCGATGTATAGGGCACGCTGTTAGTACATGGTCTGCAGTTTGCTCAGACGCGCCGCAATCGCAATTTGGTGAAGGAGCGAGACCCCATTTAAGCATGGACGAATGGAATCGCCCAACACCAGTCCGCAGGCGGTTGAGCTTAACCCAAGCTGCTCGGAGTAAGCCCATTCCAACAAGCCTGGCACCGGTCTCTGGCACAAAAGCACGGAGCCTGGAAGCATTTTCACAGTAATCCGCGTTCCATTTGTGATTTGTCCATTCAGAGGCGCGGATGCCAAGTCTGGCAAGGTTGTCCAAAAGATTCCGCGCACCTGGCACAAACGGGCGTCTGGATCTTAGTCTCACTTGGCCAGTATCTGAGGACCCACTTAACAGACCATGCAAGATATGATCGGGGTCCAGAGATCCACGGTAAGCCAAGGAGAGTGTCGCTCCCAGTCGGCGAAGCTCAGCTGTCTGGATGCCTGAGAGTACAGGTAGGTGGTCCGTTGGAGTGGGACGCAGGCATCCAGTAACTATGCGCAAGGCGTCGTTCAAGACACTGTCAATGAGGCGAGTGTGAGCACTGCGACACCAGACTGGCGCACAGTACTCAGCTGCTGAGTAGACTAGAGACAAAGTGCTATGCGTAGTGTTTTAGCACCAGCACTCCATCCCGAGCCCACGAGTCGCCTCAGCAGTGTGACGCGGGAAGATAGTTTTTTGCGCAATGCCACTAAATGGTGACGAAACGTGAGTGATCTGTCCAGTTTTACCCCAAGGTAAGTAGGGGTTGGACAAAACGGTAAAAGTCTACCATTGTTGTAGACCTTTAGCTCACGTTTGGCTTCTCGGTTATTTAAGTGAAAGGCTGCCGTCACCGTCTTAGTGTGACTGAGCTTCAACCTCCAAGTCTGGAGATACGCTGACAGTGTGGACATGTCTTGACTTAAAGTCCCCTCCAAGTCCTTCCAGTTTCCAGAAGAGTGCAACAATGCTAAATCATCAGCATAAGCAAACTTTCTGGAAATCATGGAAGGAAGATCGTACGGATAGATGTTAAATAGGAGGGGAGCCAAGACTGATCCCTGAGGAACACCGTTTTTAAAACGGCGTAGCCTGCTTTGCTTGCTGTCACCGGTGGTAAGCGTGAAACTTTGATTTCGGACAAGCTCCATGATCATTTTGACCATGTGCTTATCCGGAAGTAGTCTCAGCAGCTTGCAGGTAAGGCCACGGTGCCAGACAGTGTCATAGACAGCTGTCAGATTGATAAATACGGCACCGGCCTTCTTTTTAGCCTCGAAAGAATCCTCGATGTTCTGGGTTAGCAGAACAACTTGATCTACGGTTGACTTCCCGCGTGGGAACTCAGCTTGCTCTTTAGGGAGCAGTGGATCGATTAATGGTTTAACGCGGGCGTAGATAAGCCTCTCGAGGATCTTGTAGGGGACACAGAGCAGAGATATCGGTCGATTGCTCTTTGGGTCCCCCATGGGCTTTCCTGGTTTTGGGATCTCGACCACAAGCGCTCTTCTCCAGATCTTGGGAATTTTGAGTCGGCGCAAATAGGAAGAAAGGAAGTCACGTAACCAGGACTTCAAAGCAGCTCCGGCATGGAGTATAAGCTCGGGGCAGATGGAATCAGGTCCCGGAGCTTTATCTGGTTTAAATGTTGGAGGGCAGCAGCAAATTATCTCTGTGAAAAATTGTCAGAGATATTTACTGCGTCTGGTGTTGTGGCCCTCCAAAGGTCTGACACTTCTTGAGAGACAAGTCGAGATGACTTGCGATCAACAGCCTTGTATTTCCCATTTCTAACCAGTTGAGATCCAATAGCATCGGCTGAAACGGGACAGTGACGAGGAGAGTGTCGTGATCTACCAGTAAGGTTGTTTAAAATACTCCACGCTTTTCGACTAGATTGTGAGAAGTTAATGCTCCCAACTGCCTCGGACCATCGATTCCTCCGCTTTCTGTCAAGCTTGGCAAGCAGAGCTGTAGCAGCCAAACTTAAGTCGTCTCCCTGAGGAGACTGCAGAAAGGTTTTATAGAGGGATTCACACTCTGCATCCCAACACGGAATATAGTTATTTCGATACCCGCGTGGGATAGTATTTTTGGCTGCTTTCTAAATGGTGTTACGAAGTCCTGGTAAGCCGCATCCACATCAAGTGTATCAGGCGGCAACAAAGTCTTTGCGAATTTATTCGTCAAAGCAATGTAGTGACTCCATTTTGCCTTGCGGAAGTTCCATCGCTTAACAGGCATGCTTGGCACTGCCATAGCAAACCTTGGTGGTGTAATAAGCGAAGGTCAATGTTGTGACCTGGCGATTTAACGGATTTAACGGTAATAATTGTGTTAAACTATTTGATTAAAATTGCATATAACAATATTACAGCATGCCACGAGCCAAAGGAGCATCAGACCTATCCGAATTTGTATAAATTATTTGCTAAATGAAATAAGGGTTTTCTGCGAGTATCAATTCAATTTTGTCATATCTATGTAGTCTATGACATATTGACCTTGATATTGTCCTTGCACATAATGTCAACATTGTCTTTAACATATTAACCATATAACAAACATATTAATCAATGTTTAAATATCTCATTGTTTAGTTATAATTTGTTTCTGCTAAAACTGTTTTGAAATCTATTCTTTTGACTTATCGAACCAAAGACAGCGTTACATAATTTTAAGAAAATATATTTGCTTGTAGTTTGATTGTGCTAGAAGCATTTAAAACGGGGGTGTGTAACCATTAACCAGGCAACAATCATGTTAGGCGAAATATTGTATTGAAAAAAAATTTTTAGGGTAAACCGACTCAAAGCTCTTAATAATTCTATCAATTAGTTTCGACATGTACAAAATACATACTCAATTCGCCCCATCCAGTTGCATAGCATGTTTCTCCGACTGGTGGATTTTCCCCGTTTGGCAAACAAATTATGTTGACGTAGTCGCCGAGAACGGCAGCCCTCGGTAACGTGACCACGGCCACGTCGTTGCTGAATGGAAAGGGATTATTGTACATCGGATGCTGTATGAACTGCGCAAAATGTTAAGAAAGTTGTTGCAGTATTTGTGAAATAATTGCGAATTAAAAAAGCGTGTTTATTTTAACAAAAAATAGGGTTAAATTTTTTATTAAACATAAAGAAAGCAGTAATATTTAAACAAGACTTAAAATAAAAAATCACATATATTGAATTTTTCTTTGTATGATTTCAAGTTTGACAAGAAAGATTATTTAGATAAAAAGTTTATTGCAGTATGGAAAGGATAGAAAGAAAGCTGCATGAAAATAAAGCTTTTCAGATAATCAGTTGCATTGAAATCATTAAACGCAGTGCTCTGCAACCGTCGTGCCACAAAATCAAGTAATCTATGTGTACTTATTCATAATAAAATAAAAAATTCAAGCTTTACAACTGTTAGAAAATTTGCTGATTCAAACTCTAGCAAGGTTTTTAACTCATGGAAATAAATCTGTAAGTCTATTTTTGTTTAAATTGATTAGATATTTTTCTTTTTTGTTGTGGCACACCGCAAATTTTGGAACCATATTACAATTACATACAGCAACACACATATATATTCACACTAAAATAAAAAACAAAAAGACACTATAAACGTTTTCGACTTACATTAGCCCTCTTTAGATGAATAAAAATAAAATGTTAAGAAACTTTGTCATGTAATTTAAAGATCGAGGTCAATGAGCTAATTACGTAGTTGTTTACCGAATTTATTGCACGAGGTTTTCATGAAACGAATTGATCAAAATTAATTTAAAATGCAAACACAAAACAAACGCAAAACAATAACCGTAAAGCCAAACCACCGCGTAAAATCCAAATAACAAAAATAACAATTTAAAATATATTTAACAAAAAAACCATGATTCATTCGCAAATAGTTGTCCATTAAGTCTAGGGTTATGTTTTTTTATTAATAAAGCTCCGTGAATTTTACTTTCAAAATTAGAATTACATTTTTTAATTATCTTAAATGAATTTACGTTGAGTTTAGAATTAGCTAATACCCAGTAGTAGCGTAATTTAAAAAGAAATAAAAGAAATTAGCGTAAAGAAATTGGTATTAGCAAATAAACTCAACATAAATTCGTTAAATATAATCCAGTAATTCTATCAACTAGTTTCATCAATAGATCAAATAGATCGAAATCAAATAGGCATCTAGGAAGATTGCCGATCACTAATTAAGAGAAAGTTGTTGATTCAGCAGTGCCATTTCCGGCATTTAACAATGCACTTGGTAGCTTTACGTCTTTTTTTGTTGTCGATTATGGACTTATTAAAGCTAGATTTGATGTACTATAGATCGGCCATGGTCGTAGCAAGGTAGTATGAAGCCTGGTGAAATGATTTTGCTGTAAAATTGTTGCCAATACGAACGTCTTCAACGATCAAATAAGTTGAACAAGTAGGTTAACCAAATAAAGCAACAAATAAAGCGGAGAAAAAATTAAAAGCAAAACAAGTTTAAATTTAAAGCCATTTGAGCATTTTTACAATAATTTTGTGCATCAGTCTCCGTTTGTAAGTAAATAAGAAAAACTCAACGCAACTCATAAAATGCATTATTTTTTATTTGATTCTGATTGCTTATCAAATTTTTTCTGAAACTTCTGAACTTCTGGCCAAAATTTGCTAACTTCTAGCTAAAACTTCTAAATTTACTTTGTAAATTCTGAAACTTCTAGCCAAAACTAACACTATTTCGTTAGCATATTCTTTAATTTCTTTCAGTCAACTTTATCAATGGTTTTCTCATATTTTATAAGACATACATTGACTTCCTTTTCTAATTCATTGATCTATCACGCAAAGTTCTGAAGCTCTGGCAAAGGAACAAAAATCTGAACTTCACTTCTCCTCACATTCGAAACCAATGATTCAATACGTTCAAACGTACCGTATATACCCGTGTATCTTAAATGTTGTCCAAAAATCGAAACGCAGCTAATACACGGGTATTCAGATTTACCAAATTTTTTTAGAGAAGTTTGACTTTCTACAAATTACACATGTACAAGTAAGCAGCTTCGTAACAATCGTAGATTTTAGAAGTTAGATTTTTTAAATTTTATTCGATTTGTGGTATAAGACTAGTTTGTTATAAATTAAAATAGCGTCTTTTGATGTTGAATGTTTACATTTATTGTAATCATTAAAATTGTCAAATTAAAATGCGTCTTATATACGGCTCACTATTGAAAAGGGAGGTTTTAAGCATTCAACAAAGGTGCGGCTTATACACGGGGGCGGCTAATACACGGGTATATACAGTAATATTGAAAACCAGTTTCTAAATTCCTATATAGAATCAAAAAGTTACTGCATCTCGCTTTAGATTGCTATATACTAATTCATTTATCTTTGAAAGTAAATAATTTCGCTACAATTTCAGGGTGACTGCTCGACTAGAAGACCTTTATCAGTTACTTCGCAGTCTTCTGTCGAGGTTATTTATTATCTTATCACTCTAGTTGTATATAGTCTGTATTGTATTACCTTGATGTATTTTTTGTGTTTATTTTTCATGTATTACCTTTATAGTGTGTAATAATCTCTACGCAATAAATTAGTTCTGTCTGTCTCTCTTCTGTGACATTCCTTGATAAATAAATTTAAAAGATAAAAATAAGTCTAGTTTTTAGTATTTAGTTGATGTTAAAGGTACAGTTTCTTTTAACTAGTTGTCGATAGATAGCATTAAAAGTACCCGCTGTGGCATGATGCGTTGGCAACGCGCAGGCCTAACCCAAGTTTAATTCTTGGTAGGTAAACAGAAGTGTGGCCTAAGAGATTTCCTAATACTCAGTGGCATACGGAAGATTTTTGAAAGGGGGCGGCCCATACAATGACAATGAAATATGCTTAGTGAAAAAAAGTTTTTAAGTGGGAGCTAATAAAAAAATTTTTTACTTGGAATCTGTTTCTAATTTTTTGATTTTCGTCGCAAAATTTTGGTAATCTCTAATAAAAAATCTTTACTCGAAATCTGTCTCTACTTTCTCATATTAGTGATTCCAAGGGGGAGAGTCATGGCACAATGCCTCCCCTAAATATACTACTGATGGTACTGTACCGTTTTTGAGTTGCCTTATAAAAAACTTTTGCACATAAGTCCCAAATAAAATCTTCAAACACGTTAAGGTTGTCTTAAATCTAACTTTTATTTTAACTTATATAACATTTAGGTATCAATAAAAATTAAGCAAGATTTACTGTAGTTGTATCGAAGAACTGTTCGTGTACACTGGTAATATCGCTTTCTAAACGACCCAATATTCCCAGTCGAACTCTTATATTTCGTACTATTTGTCCAGTACTGAAAAAAAAAAGTAATTCAGTATGATCTTTTATACATTCATCGTTCACATACTCGAGTTTTCTAATAACTCTTATCACGTTGGCCTTATTTTTTTTTAAACTAGAATTGCGGCTCCAGTTCAAGAACAACTTCTTTGTTTGATATTTTATTCCGTCCACGTTTAGCACATTTGGTACGGTCTGTGGAAGACGAATAGATTGTTGCAGCTTTGCATTGTTAATCTATACCACCATTTAAAAACGGTGAGAAAATGTTGATAATTACTACCGAAAAATTTTAGAAATCAGCTAATAAATAGTAAAGTTACATTTTAAAAATATTTTTCCATTTAAAAACCCAAAGTTGAAAGAGATTATGGTTGTAAGAAAAAGTTTATAGTTACTTAGTTTTATCTTTCTTTTTAGTCGACGCAATAGCTCAGAGTAAAAACACTATGATTAATCCACAGAAGGACACAAGTTTAATGCCTACTCTGCCCCAGTAATTTTATTTGTCCGCTTGGAAAAAGCACTTGAAATGGGGCTCTTAATTTTTTAAAAAGTTTGTATGTGTTGCTTAACTACAATAATTCATCAGCTTACAATATAGAGCACAACGAAGTCAATATTAGTATAAGCAATAAAAGTAATTCTATCAGATCATATTAAAAAAATACCTATGTACCATAAAAATCCTAAAGTTTACATTTAACCAAAATGCCCACTGTACTTGACAGACACAAACGACTATTATTAATTCATCTTTTATTCTCAAGCTCTACATATAAAAAATAGATCATATCAAACTTGCAGAACCCTAACGCAGGAACGGGAGCAGGGAAATAGAAGAAAATTAAAAAATATAAGAAAAAAAAAACTAATTTAAGTAGAGAAGATAAGACAGTTTGTGACTATAGTCTATTGCGCAGATGATCCATGAGTGACGTAACAAAATGATGACAAAACTTCCTTAAATACAAAGATAGTAACTAAGAAATAATTAGCGTCAAAACCTTTCCTGTTTTAAAAAGGTTTTCAATATGTGCTATCTAATTACAAATTATAAGCTATACAACAGAAGTTAAAAAAATTTTGGAACAGCCTATAACAAGATAAAACATGTTTAAACTTAAACACAGAATGACAGTGAACAATAAACAACAAAAAAAATATAAGAACAATGAAATAAAAAAATACAGAAAGTTAATTGACAAAAAAATATAGAATTAGTTTAAAAAAAATTATTAACTTATTACAAGTTAGTAATAATTATTTGAACTTTCTGAATAGAAGAGAAATTAATCTAAAGCAGTGGTTGGTAGAGAGAGAGGAAGGCCTCTGGAGCGTCCTAAGCGCCAACAGTCAACTAAGCGTTGTTATGACAAGCATACTAAGCCACTGCGGCCTTTTTACTCTGAACAATCAGTGTATTTTTAAAGTATAAAAAAGAAAAAAGGCAAAGTAACTAAGCAAATTGGTTTTCTTTTGTATGATTTGTAAACAGAAATAGAACGCACTGATGTAGAAACAGTGTGTATATTCGCCATTGACATAATCAAGCAGACGAAAAAAATTTTAATGGTTTTGATTTTTATAACTTTATGTTCTTTTATTTCTCTAAATTCAACAACGAATATACAGTAGTTCTAATGCACTTAGTACACGCAATGACAATAATTTGCATTATCACGGTAGCTAGCGCATGCGACGAAGACCAGCCTGGTTCAATGAATATGAACATAATCACAATAATGTTATAGTTTGTAAGCTGTTGCTGTATTTCTAGCGATCTTGAGATCAATTTTTGTGGTCACGGATTAATCCTGAGTTGGTGCTTTTGGTCTGATTCAGAAACACTCAATTCACCAGATTTGTTAGAATTTGAAGTGCTAAAAAGTTAACAGCTCAAGCTTTTATAATCTTGTGTTTTTGCAGGATTTTCACGTCTTATCTGATATTAAAATATTAAGTAAGCAAATTTTCTTTTTAAACACCTTCTCACCCCATCTATAAGCAACCACAAGGACAAGTTTAACTCCTAAATTACGGCAGTATTTGTTAACATCCCCTTCGAAACACAAACAAACAACACAAATGGTTTTAGTACAGCACTGGTTCTCCTATACATATAATATATATACAGTAGAAGTTTTTCAAAGTTTTTTGGTCGGTGTTCATCAGAAAAGCGCTCAATGAGATCAAGTCAGAGCGGTTAAATAATTAAGCTTCACACCACAAAATTTTTACTTTAACATTTATTTTATTTGCCTCAACAGACTGTTTTGCCTGCCTGGCTCGTCAGGGGGCGGTTAGAAATCTGAAAAAACAAAACAAATGAATAAAGATACAGTTTAAACAAAGCGTTTGAATGTCGGCTAAAAACGTAAAACAACAACAAGAGATATTACGGTTGTAATATTGGTCGTTGAATGAATTTTATTGCCAAAAAAAGTTTTTAACGTAGCTTGCTCTATTGTTTGAAAATAATAGGTGAATTAAAAAATTTTGCATTAATAAAAAATGCGTTAAATTTTTGATTAAATAGACTTCACTGAAAACATGGAAGAAGAAATGGGATAGGGATAGTGGTGATGAAGGAGCTGGTCGAAAGTGTTTTGGAGGTGAAGAGGGTGTCAGACAGACTAATGGCCATGAAACTGAAGGTAAAAGAGTCGATCCTAAACATAGTAAGCGCGTGGTTAACAGTAGCATGGAGGAGAAAATGATTTTTGGCAAGACCTGGATGAGTTGATAGAAATTGCATCAAAACAGAAGAGTTTAGTTCTAGGTGCGGACCTTAATGGACATGAGGGCGAAGGAAACAGAGGGTATGAGGAAATAATGGGGCGGTACGCTGCTGGAACGAGAAATAAGAAAGGATCGATGATTGCAGATTTTGCGAAAAGTTGTAAATTTGGCGCTTGTCAACACTTATTTCAAGAAGAAAGACAAACACAGGGTGACGTAATGGCGGAAAAAGTACCCAAGTAGATTATGTGATGTGCAGAAGGAGGAACCTGAAGGAAATGTGCAATTGTAAGGTAATAGTGAATGAGTGCGTTGCAAAGCAGCATCATATGGTGGTATGCAAAATGGGTCTCATGGTGAAAAGGAAAAAAGCAGAGAAAGTAAAGCCAAAGATAAGATGGTGGAAACTGAAGAAAAAGAGCTATCAAGAAGCGTTTAGACAGGAGGTGACCAGGATTTTGGAAGACGAGGATGGGTTATCTGATGAGTGGGACAAAACTGCAAAAATACTAAGAAAAACAGCTGAAACTGTGCTGCGAGTGACATTTAGAAAACAAAAAGGAGACAGAGAGACATGATGGTGGTATAAGGAAGTTCAAAAAAGCATAAAAGAAAAGAAAGAGGCGAAGAAAACATGGGACAAAATAAGGGAAGAAAAAAGTAAAAAAATCTATAAAGAAAAGAAGAGTAAGGCAAAGAAGGCAGTTGCGATGGCGAAAGGACATGCTTATGAAAATTTGTTTGCTAGATTAGAAACAAAAGAATGTGAGAAGGAGTTGTAGAGATTGGCTAGGCAGACAGACAGAGCAGGGAAAGATGTACAGCACGTGAGGGTTTTAAAGGATAAAAACGGTAATGTGATGGTAAATTCGGAGACAGTGTTAAAAAGATGGAAGGAGTACTTTGAGAAACTGATTAACAAGAAAAATAACAAAGAGCCTAGGACAGAGGAAGCAGAAGTGGTTAACGAAGAGGTAAATTGCGTCAGCAGAGAAGAAGTGAAGAATGTACTGAAAAGGATAAAAACAGGTAAAGCGGTTGGGGCAGACGAGTTTTCAGTAGAAGTTTGGAAGTGCATGGGAGAGATGGGGATAAAGTGTTTGACCAAACTATTCAACAAAGTATTAGTGGGTGAACGGATGTCAGAAGAATGGAGGAGTGTGCTTATCCCAATCTATAAGACCAAAAGGGATGCACAGTGCTGTGGAAACTACAGAGGAATAAAGCTAATGAGCCAAACAATAAAGGTATGGGAAAGAATTATTAAAGCCAGGCTAAGGGTTAGTGTAGAGATCAGCAAACAGCAATATGGATTTAAGCCAGAAAAGAAAATTACCGATGCCATGTTTGCCTCAAGAATGTTGATGGAAAAGTATAGGGAAGGTCAAAGAGTGGTGTCCGTTGTTTTATCTTATTTGTGGCGATCACCCTGACTTGTTTTAATTTCCAAACGGCTTTTGATAGTTTAGTGGGATTAATTTTTTTATTGTCTTCAAAGGATTGTTTATGGTAAATATATCGGACATTAAATGTTGTTTCACAACTTTTAAAATAGAATTTTGAAAATAATTTCACCAGTTTTTAACGGGGCTTTGATACTAAAGAGTTTCTGCTGCTTTTTCTATTAAGTAAGCAATTTTTGGCTGATCTGCAATTGCATTGTTTAGCGTCTACTTTGTTATCTTATGTTTGGCATGCAGCTATAGGTTAATTTTATGTAGTTTATGTTAAAAATTTTGTGGTATTTGTTGCTGGTTGGAAAATGCTTATTGAGAAGGGTAAAAAATTCTTTTTTGATGTTAGTGCTGACTTTTTCATTGAAAGGGGATTGAAACAAATAATCTTTTTTGATCTGTTTTTTGAAGTTTTCTTTAGTTCTTGTTTGACGTCGGTTGATTTTTCCCAGTATCTACTTTTTTCAAGGGCTGATTGGTATTCCGGGATTATTATCTTGAATCCTTCTAAGCTGCATAAATTTTTTGATAAGCGTGATGAGATCATTTGGGTTAATTGTTTTTTTATATTGGGAGACTGATTCGAGTTTGCATTAATATAAAGCGGTGTGTCTCCAGATTTGCGGTATGGCCAGTATTTTCCTGTAATTAAATTTAGGGTAATATCTAAAAAATCAGTTTGTACGAGATTAGATTCTGCTGTTACTTTGAGACTGTTGTTTTGAAAAATTGTTCATATGTTTTCTTAATTATTTCGATGATTGGTCCTGCTTTGCTGTTTATTATTGCCAAGCCATCGTCGCTGTTTAGCCTTAGATGTTGATTTTTTATGTTTTTATTAAGTTCGTGCAATAGATATAATTCAACCAGTTTATATTATCTCCGTCCCATGGTATGAGCCCATTGTTACGTCAAAACGACTGCCGTTTTTCTTTGGCCACGTACTGCCATCACCAAATAATACAGATTTTATGCAGTGCATAATAAGGCTGATTGTGTCGTCATCAATATTGACGTATTCTTTTGCAAAGTTAATAGAGTTTTTTTACTAAATTTTCAGTTATGGATGGCTAAAATTCAATAATGTCAAACTTTTTAAATTTGCATTTGTTTTTGTTTGGTATGTGTAGTTTTTTAAATGAACTAATGGCGATGGCCCAAACGCCAACTACACTGTCTTATTCGAATAAGCGGTAACAATGGTCCAGATGGTAGGTGCTTTCTCGCAGCCTGGGCCGTGAGTAAGTCTGTTTATTGACTTTAAAAATGACAGACCGAAACCGAACCTACCAAAACGGAAGGGTATCCACCCATTCCGATGTTCAGTGTGGGTCTGCTAATCGGCAATCGTCCTTTTCAGGACGGGGTAATGCTAGGATAAAACTGCCCTTTTCAGGGAACATTGCCAACAAGTTCCGAAGACCCACTATTCTTCAGCTGAACATCGAAGGCCTCACTGCAAGCAAGATGAACGTTCTTCATCACCTCGCTATGCAGTCTGAGGCACTCGTCATCCTACTGCAGGAGACCCACTGCACTGATGCAGAGAAGTTGGTACTTCCAAACTACCAACTAGCTGGGTCTTCTTTAAGCAGGAAGCATGGCCTTGCCACGTTTGTCCACGAGCGACTGAGATACACGCTTTTGGACCAATCTCCACCGACATCGGAGATCGAGTGGTTGTGTGTGGACGTTGATGGCTATAAAATAGTCAACGTCTACAAACCACCGCCAACGCG
This sequence comes from Diplosoma virens, assembly GCA_963680785.1. NCBI lineage: Eukaryota > Metazoa > Chordata > Ascidiacea > Aplousobranchia > Didemnidae > Diplosoma > Diplosoma virens. Next base: position 5,971,238 of record OY796881.1, on the reverse strand, counting down.
ATTGCGATCTCTGGATCTTCCAGTGTTTTCTCACCCCTGTCTTTACGCTGGCGATTTTAACTGTCGTCATGCTGACTGGGGTTACGATGATAACAGTCTGGACGGTGAGTGCTTGGCTGGATGGGCAAGTATTAATTGTCTTGCCCTCCTATATAATGCCAAGGACGCTGCCAGTTTTTATTCCGGCCGCTGAAACACTGGTACCAATCCAAATCTAGCTTTCGCTAGCGTAGGTCCAAACAGTCGCTTACCGGATAGACGTGTCCTTGAAAAGTTCCCCAGGTCACAACATCGACCTTCGCTTATTACACCACCAAGGTTTGCTATGGCACTGCCAAGCATGCCTGTTAAGCGATGGAACTTCTGCAAGGCCAAATGGAGTCACTACATTGCTTTGACGAATAAATTTGCAAAGACTTTGTTGCCATCTGATTCACTTGATGTGGATGCGGCTTATCAGGACTTCTGTAACACCATTAAAAAAGCAGCCAAAAAGACTATCCCACGCGGGTATCGAAATAACTACATTCCGTGTTGGGATGCAGACTGCGAATCCCTCTATAAAACCTTTTTGCAGTCTCCTCAGGGAGACGACTCAAGCTTGGCTGCTACAGCTCTGCTTGCCAAGCTTGACAGAAAGCGGACGGATCGATGGTCCGAGGCAGTTCGGAGCATTGACTTCTCACACTCTAGTCGAAAAGCGTGGAGTATTTTGAACAACCTTACTGGTAGGTCACAACACTCTCCTCGTCACTGTCTCGTTTCAGCCGATGCTATTAGATTACAACTGGTTAGAAATGGGAAATACGAGGCTGTTGATCGCAAGTCATCTCGACTTGTCTCTCAAGAAGTGTCAGACCTTTGGAGGGCCACAACACCAGACGCAGTAAATATCTCTGACAATTTTTCACAGAGATAATTTGCTGCTGCCCTTCAACATTTAAAACCAGGTAAAGCTCCGGGACCTGATTCCATCTTCCCCGAGCTTACACTCCATGCTGGAGCTGCTTTGAAGTCCTGGTTACGTGACTTCATTTCTTCCTGTGTGCGCCGACTCAAAATTCCCAAGATCTGGAGAAGAGCGCTTGTGGTCGCGATCCTAAACCAGCAAAGCCCGTGGGGGACCCAAAGAGTTATCGACCGATATCTCTGCTCTATGTCCCCTACAAGAGGCTTATCTACGCCAGCGTTGAACCATTAGTCGATCCACTGCTCCCTAAAGAGCAAGCTGGGTTCCGACGCGGGAAGTCAACCGTAGATCAAGTTGTTCTGCTAACCCAGAACATCGAGGATTCTTTCGAGGCTAAAAAGAAGGCCGGTGCCGTATTTATCGATCTGGCAGCTGCTTATGACACTGTCTGGCACCGTGGCCTTACCTGCAAGTTGCTGAGACTTCTTCCTGATAAGCACATGGTCAAAATGATCATGGAGCTTGTCCGAAATCGAAGTTTCACCCTTACCACCGGTGACAGCAAGCAAAGCAGGCTACGCCGTTTTAAAAACGGCGTTCCTCAGGGATCGGTCTTGGCTCTCCTCCTATTTAACATCTATACACACGATCTTCCTTCCATGAGAAGAGAGAGAAAATTTATTTTATTTGCATCACAATTCACAATTTTCTTTAAAAAGAAAAAAACAAAGAATTGTCTCAAACATTGCAAAAAATGCTGCCAATGAAAAGATACAGAAAGCAACAAAACAAGTGAATACAATTGCAAAACAAAACAACAACAATACAAAAGCGTGATGCGGGAGGTAGGAAGAGACAATCGTCATTTAATCACTACCCCCATAAGAATATGATTTCGAAGTAAGGCGAGTAAAAATGCATAATTCGTTCAAAACGTTTTGTTCACACAAAATTTTTTTTTTTTCCTTTTTATGTCATAAGAAGGATTCACATAGGTAAATTAGTCGTTGAAAGGTCAAATAAATGAGCCAATTGAAAATAAATTGATAAAAATAACTTAAAATAACTAAAAATAGAACGTGAGAATATTGATTGAAAGAATAAATTGTGAAGTATTATGATACTATGGAAAGAAGTGTCAATGTTAAAATACTAGGAAAATATAAGTATAGTAGTACAAAAACAAAAAGAATTAAAAAAGATGAAAGTAGAAGTAGCCTAAGTAAAATTTGATTTAAGTTCTGTAATGATTGAATAAATGGTCATAAACAACTTATTAAAAGATTTTGGTCTTTTTTCAGCTTTTATATTATTCGGCAAATTGTTCCATATTTTAGAGCAACTTACAGTAACACTCTTTGATAAATTACTGGATAATAAATTAGAAACAAATACATTTTTGTTTTTTGATTGACGGGTATTATGAGTATGAATATCACTTAATAATTGCATATCATTTTTTGGGCCATTGTTGTATAATAATTTAAACATATATTTAGATGCAGTAAATTTGTACAGTTCATTAATTTTTAGAAGATTAGCATTTGCAAACAATTTATCTATATTTGTTCTATATGGTAATTTTGTAATGTAACGTAATGCTCTGTTATGAATTTTATTAAGATTTTATAAGGTTGTTTTATAAGCATTTCCCCATAAAAGTATTCCATAATGCAGTTTGCTTTTAACAAGAGCATGATAAACTAGTTTTAAATTGGCAATGGACAGATATTTTTGGAGGTAATAAAGTATACTTACAGATTTAGAAACGTTACTTGTTAATTCATCTATATGGGGTTTCCATTTTAAGTGTTTGTCAATAGTAACTCCTAAATATTTCACAGTATTTTGGTTAGAAATTTTTGTTATTTATAAAAATGCTTATTGGTTTATTTTTTTCCTTTTTTCACCAAATATTATAGTGTATGATTTTTTAAAATTTAGGCTAAGTTTAGTTTTAAGTAACCAATTTTCAATTTTTTTGACTTCTACATTGATAATTTTTTCTAATGAGACATAATTATTGCTAGAAGCAAAAAGTGCAGTATTGTCTGCAAAAAGAAGAGTTTTTAAGTTTGATGATTTAGGTAAGTCATTAATATATAAAAGAAATAAAATAGGACCTAATATGCTGCCTTGAGGAACACCATAATTTATTATATTTTTATCAGATTTTTGTGAGTTTACACAAGTAAATTGATATCTATTTGCCAAATAAGATGAGATCAAGTCATAGGATAGACCTCGAATACCTTTAATTTTTAGTTTTTTTTTCAAAATATTGTGGTCAACAGTATCAAAAGCTTTTTTTAGGTCTAAAAAAATGCCACATGTTATTTGATTATTGGCTTGCTGATATTTAAGGTAGTTTTCCAATTCAATTAGTGCTTCATTGGTACTTCTTTTTTGTTGAAAACCAAATTGACTTTCAGAAAGTACATTATGTTTATTCAAGAAGTTCACAATGTTTTCTTTTAGAATTTTTTCAAAAATTTTGGAGAAATGAGGTAAAATAGAAATTGGTCTATAATTGGAGACAAGGTCTTTTTCACCACTTTTATAAATAGGTATTACTTTTGCTATTTTTAGAATACTTGGAAATATACCTTTATTGATACAGTTATTTATTAGGTCACACAATATGGGAGCAATTATAACTTTACTTAGTTTGATAATTTTTACAGGAATGTCATAAGTATCATCACATTTATTAGTATCTAATTGATTTATTTCATTAATAATGTCTTCAATGTACACTGGTTTAATATACATAGAAGAGCAGATAGAAGGTATGGAATTTGTAGAATTTGAAAAACTTGCTTTTGGAAGAGGATGTGCCAAATTAGAACCTACACTTGAGAAATATTTGTTGAAGCATGACGATATGTATTTAGGATCATATAAATCAATATTTGTATCTGTGCATTTAATCTTTGTAAAAGTTGTATGATGAGTTGGTTTATGTATTATTTGATTTATTGTTTTCCATGTTTCCTTGGCGTTGTTTTTGCTCAATTGCAAGTGATGTTGAAAATAGTTTTGCTTTGACTGCTGTTTAACTTTTGTTAATATGTTGTTATATTGTTTGTATTTTTTGTAATATGGTTCAGAATGAGCATGTTGGGAAGATAATTGATATAATTTGTTTTTTTTTTATACTGTCTTGTATGCTTTTTGTTAACCAGGGTTTAAAATAAAGTTTGGTTTCCTTTCGTGTAAGTTTTTGGGTTGGAGCATGGATCTCTAAACAATTTAAAAAAGTATTTAAAAAATGTAAAAAATCTTTTTCAGGATCTAACTTATTTTTGCCCAAATTGCTATTATTTAAATTTTCTTCCAAAGTTTTCAAGAAGTCACATTCAGAGAACATGGAAAAGTTTCTTTTAAATATTTTAAGATGATTTATTTTTCTTGATAATGGCTTAACTTGTTTTTTTGGTGCTTAGACAAAAGTAGGATTATGATCACTTATGTCAAAAGAAACAGTTCCAGAAAGGATATTACTCGAGTTATCATTGCAGTAAATGTGGTCTAATAAAGATGGAGTTTGCTTATTCATGAACCTTGTCAGGCAATTTATGAGGCTTATCACACCAAATGATTCAAGAGATTCTTTGTATTTAACAATTGTAGAATTATCACTTAGTAAATTAATATTAAAATCTCCCAATATAAAATACTTCAGCCTTTTTGAATTTATTTTATCAATTGTTTCTTCCAATTTAAGTTGAAAAGTTGTTATTGATGAATGGGGATGAAAATATATTCCTCCCACGATATAAGATTTATTGTCATTGTTGGATTTAATTTCCACCCAGATGTCTTCAACCAAGTTTTCATTTAGTCTCAGATCAGGTCGAATTTTGTAATTTAGAGAATTATGTAAATATATGCCAATGCCACCACTATTTGTAGTTGAATCAATTGAGTGAAAACAATAATTTTTTATGAAAGTAGTGTTATAATTTTTCTTCTTTAGTTTTGTTTCACTAATTATGATGACATGTGGAGAGTAAGGTAAAGTTGCTAGTAATTCATCTATTTTATTTATATTTTTATTAAGACTTCTGACATTAAGATGGAGAAGAAATTTATCATGGTTATCATAATTTTGAGTTAATAAGTTTGCAAAATCAGTTACACTTACATTAGGTTTACAAATAGTTTCATTTAAATTAAACATTTTTAAATAATTCACATCTAAATTAAACAATTAAGCATATATCTAAATTAAACAAGTTAAACATTAAGAAATAAAAAAGAAAAACTTACATGCGATAAAAGCAAAACATATAACAAGATTCAGTTGCTTTAGTTAAGTTTATCAATGTCATCTTCACAGGAGATTTTAATCTTTTCACTTGCATTGTTTTTTCTCATAAAGATATTGCCATTTTTTGTCCAAAGAAAACTATATTTTAATTCTGTTTTCTTTTTATGAGCCATTGAAAATAGTTTTCTTCTTGGAGTCAAGTTTTCATTTATGTAAAGTTTCTCCATTCCAGCAATTTCAAAATTTCTTACACCTATTAAATTTTTTCTTTTTTGGTATATATTATTCCTGATGTCTCTGCTGGTGAATCTAGCAACTATAATTGGATGGTTATTGGAAGTACTTGGCAAGCAATGAGAAGTTGAAATATCTTCATCCTTTAAATCAATATTTAATTTTTTGGCCATGCTTTTTATGATAAAGTTAGTATTTTCATTTTGAATTTGAGGAATTCCGTGGAACTCTAAATTATCTCTTCTTTGAACTTGTTCTAAATCATCTCGGCATTTTTCTTGCTCATTTAGATTATTTCTTAGAATTTCTATTCTTTTTTCCAAAGACTCAATTTTATTGGGAATTTTTAATTTTTTTAGTTCTGACACATCTTTTTTAAATATTTCAAATTCTGCATTAAGAAAGTTCTGGCTTTCAATAATGCTTTCGATTTTTTCTGCTTGAAGTTTTAAGTTACTTGAAATTTGGTCTAATTTGTTAGTAAATAATTTTTCTTGTTTCTTCAATGATTCATTTATAGTATCCTTCAGGTTATTTTCCATTTCCTTCATTAAATTGGTAATTTCTTTTGATAAAGGCATTTTATATTATATCGGAAGTAAGAATATTTATAAAATTTATTGTATATTAAACAATCAAATAAATATTTATCAAATTATGTTTACTTAAATCAACTTTTTAACACCTTATTCAAAACCTTATTCAAATAGAATGATTTGATTCAAATACCATTCAAATACCATGATTTCCAGAAAGTTTGCTTATGCTGATGATTTAGCATTGTTGCACTCTTCTGGAAACTGGAAGGACTTAGAGGGGACTTTAAGCCAAGACATGTCTACACTTTTAGCGTATCTTCAGACTTGGAGGTTGAAGCTCAGTCACACTAAGACGGTGACGGCAGCCTTTCACTTAAATAACCGAGAGGCCAAACGTGAGCTAAAGGTCTACAACAACGGTAGACTTTTACCTTTCTGTTCAACCCCTACTTATCTTGGAGTAAAACTGGACAGATCGCTTACGTTTCGTCACCATTTAGTGGCATTGCGCAAAAAACTATCTTCGCGCGTCACACTGCTGAAGCGACTCGTGGGCTCGGGATGGAGTGCTGGTGCTAAAACACTACGCATAGCCACCTTGTCTCTAGTCTACTCAGCAGCTGAGTACTGTGCGCCAGTCCGATGTCGCAGTGCTCACACTCGCCTCATTGACAGTGTCTTGAACGACGCCTTGCGCATAGTTACTGGATGCCTGCGTCTCACTCCAACGGTCCACCTACCTGTACTCTCAGGCATCCAGCCAGCTGAGCTTTCGCCGACTGGAAAAGACACTCTCCTTGGCTCGCCGTGGATCTCTGGATCCCGATCATATTTTGTATGATCTTTTAAGTGGGTCCTCAGATACTCGCAAAATGAGACTAAGATCCAGATGCCCGTTTGTGCCAGCTGCGCGGAATCTCTTGGACAACCTTGCCAGACTTGGCATCCGCACCTCTGAATGGACAAATCACAAATGGAACGCGGAGTATTGTGAAAATGCTTCCAGGCTCCGTGCTTTTGTGCCCGAAACCGGTCCCAGGCCTGTTGGAATGGGCTTACCCCGAGCAGCTTGGGTTAAGCTCAACCGCCTGCGCACTGGTGTTGGGCGATTCCATTTGTCCATGCACAAATGGGGTCTCGCTTCTTCACCGAATTGCGAGTGTTGCGGCTCTGAGCAAACTGCAGACCATGTACTAACAGCGTGCCCTATACATCGGGCACCACATGGAGCACAAGGTCTGACGGTTTTGGATGACGAAACCCCGATGCTGGCTTAATGACATCACTGCCAGTATCTGATTCAGGCAGTGCAGCAGTCTGGGGTAGTAAAAGGATAAACCCTCGGCCCCAGTCCTGTTTGTGTCTGACCTGGAGTGGATGCCCTTCAAACGACGAAGACGACGAGCGATAACAATCAACACAAACTGTGGCTGACCTTCTTGTTACGCACGCACGCACGCACGCACGCACGCACGCACGCACGCACGATATGCTACGCACGATACAGCACGATGCGGACGGTTCTTCTGTACGCACGAAGTACTTAATATCAATGAAATAATTATTTAGCTGTTGATAGTTTTATAGAATGATATATAGCAATAAATGTACCAGGCTTGCTGGGCCACGATACCGCTGCAGTCGATGTGATTGATAAGAATATTTACTTAATCTTATTCAACAGAATTAACAAAACTTATTAAGATAGCATTAACAAAACCTTATTCAAATAGAATACAAAACTCAAAATATAAACACAATAGAAAATTAAAACTTTACAATAAACGCAACTAGCTATTCGAAGTAGCTTCTGGTTTAAATTCAATTCTATGCTTTTAAGTGAACAAATTACACGTGCGTTTCTTAAATTTCCACGTTTAAAGAAAAAGGTTAAACAATGGGGTTTGTGACTTAACCTTTTTCTTACCATTGTTCCACAAAGGAAACAAATTTTTCAGAGCTGTTTTAACACCCTTACTATTAATTCTAGATAGTCTAATGTTGTTTTTGTGCTGTTAAGGAGTGTTGTGCCATATTGACCAACTTTCGGAAAAATACTTTGCGCATATGAATATTTGCGCGATAGCCATTTTTATAAAAATTACGTTTTCGGTGTAGGGCATACTTACGAATCTAAAAAAACCTTAGTCGTTTTCAAAACGCTTCTAGAGTGCTATCATATTTAGTAGACACATTCGGTCACATCCCAAAGTAAAATGCAATCCAAAATATAGATATTAGGTTGGGTAAAATTTACCTGAAAAATTTTTCTTCCCTTTATGGAACAATGGCTGTATTTCGGACACAATTTTCTGATTTTCAATAGCAATGTTTTGAAATACATCGGCCTTTGTCTTACGCTAGGAAAGTAGCAGTTTTTATATAAAACTATCCAGCTGTGATTTCAATGCAGTCGACCGAGATTTTATTTGTTTTAGGATTAAGTTTATTGTTCTATTTTTGTGACGTCACAGAGCAGATTATCGAAAAGTAGCACAACGGTGTTGTTTATTTTTAAATTCTCAGCGAGCAAAGAAACACGTTTATCAACAGTTTGTTTCAAGTACAGTAGCAGCAAAGTTTAAAAAATTGGGTCAAACATGGATACTAGTGGTTTTTACGGTGCAAGAAAGCTAACCCATGTATCAACGTTGGCAGAAGTCAACGAAATTATAGAAAATGTAAAAAACGTAGTCAACATGGTTGATGTTATCATTGAATCATGTCATGGATCTCGCGTACTCAACAACATGGTTGATGTTATCACTGAAAATTTCAGTGCTTTGCTGCATGAGTTGTACTTCGTTAACTTTTTTACAAGTTATAATTTAATGTCTGATTTAGCGAAAATTGATTTGTGAGCGACTGGCGCGATAAGAGAAAACAGAACAGCAGGCGCTAATCAAAAAACGATCAGCTCAAAACAGCTTCAAAAACTGGAGCGTGGATGTTTTGAATATTGCTGTGATAGGACTGTTTATATTGCTAAGTGGCATAAAAATTCAGTTGTGACGATTGCAAACAACTGGGAACGTCACACTCTAGTTTACAAGGTTAGACGCCGGGTAAAGGGATGTGCAAAAGAAGTAACACAACTTCATCTTATAAACTCTTATAATAAAAGGGATGAGGGGCGTCGATCTCATGGATCGCTTGTTGGAAGCTTACCGCCCAACAATACATGGTAAAAAATGGTACTGGCCACTTTTTGTTAATCTTCTCAATACTACGGTTGTCGCTGCATGGAAGATTCATTGTCAGATTGGAGATAAGAAAATAACCCACATCAATTTGAGAAGACAAGTGACGCTGTGCCTACTCAAAGTTCAACAACACCGTGAAATGGACACTAGTGTTGCTGCTGAACTACCATTAGATGTGCGCTTCAATGGAGTAAACCACTTCCTTGCACCTGCAACAACCCAAGGTCAATGTAAAGTGTGCAAAAAAAAAATACAAGAAGTATGTGCAAAAAATGCAACATTCGTCTCCATGGGGAGCGTGGCAAGACTTGTTTCAAAACTTATCATACTCGTGCTAATGCTTAAACACAAATAAAACATGCTTTTCCCACAACTTCAGTGTTTCTGTAACCTTCATCGGAAAAACGTTGTTCTAAAGTTACAGTGTTTTTCGATCTACTTTAGTCCTCTGCCGATCAATTTTAATCACGTGTCGATCAATTTTAATCGTGTACCGACCAAAAATAGTTATGTCGACAAACTTTATTTTTATTGGTAAATATATGTAAACTATTTTGAGATATAATTCTTACTATAAGTTTTTTTTTAATTAAAGTTTTACAACTACTGCATTTTCAAAAACAAATATTGTAAGAATATCATAATTTTATAGAATACCTCAAAGAATTTATAGGGTTTTTCGATCTAATTCGTTGTTTTTGCAAACAAATTCGTTTCTTTTGCAATCAAATTCGTTTTTTTTTGCAATCAATTTCGTTTTGCAAAAACTATTATATATATATATATATACATGTATATATATAATAATAAAAGTGGCAAGACTGTCAGTAAAGAGCTCAATGAAAACTCAGAGCGTTAAATTAAATTACAAAAGCCACAAAGGTTTTGTAATTTAATATATATATATATATATATATATACAGTATCTTTGTATAGGGTCTCCCGATAGGGTCTATATACATATATAAATAATATGGGGTCTCTGTATAAGGTCTCCATAATCTATAGTTTCTATAATTACGTTTCTATAATATAGTCTCCATAATGTATATATAGATGGGTGTATATATCTATCGGAGATCCTATATGGAGACCTAATATTATGGGGACTATATTATGGAGACCATATTATGGAGACCTAATATTGTATCTATTATAGAGACTAAATTATGGAGACCTAATTTTGGAGACCTAATATTATGGAAACTATATTATAGAAACCTAATTATGGAGACTATATACATCGTGGAGACCTAATGATGGAGACCTAATATTGTGGTGACCTAATACAGAGACCCTATATTACAGTATATATCTATTTGATAATATAGGGTCTCTGTATTAGGTCACCACAATATTAGGTCTCCATCATTAGGTCTCCACGATGTATATAGTCTCCATAATTAGGTTTTTATAATATAGTTTCCATAATATTAGGTCTCCAAAATTAGGTCTCCATAATTTAGTCTCTATAATAGATACAATATTAGGTCTCCAAGTCTCCATAATATTGGGTCTCCATATAGGATCTCCGGTAGGTATATATACCCATCTATATATACATTATGGAGACTATATTATAGAAACATACAGTAATTATAGAAACTATAGATTATGGAGACCTTATACAAAGACCCCATATTATTTATATATGTATATAGACCCTATCGGGAGACCCTATACAAAGATACTGTATATACATATATAATAATTTTTGCAAAACAAAATTGATTGCAAAAACAACAAATTAGATCGAAAAACCCTATAAATTCTTTGAGGTATTCTACAAAATTATGATATACTTACAGTATTTTTTTTGAAAATGCAGTAGTTGTAAAACTTTAATAGTTTACATGTATTTATCAATAAAAATAAAGTTTGTCTATATAACTATTTTTGGTCGGTACACGATTAAAATTGATCGACACAATTTAAATTTGATCGGCACATGACTAAAATTGGTCGACACATAACTACGTTTAATCGGTAATGACTAAAATTGATCGACACATGATTAAAATTGATCGGTAGAGGACTAAAGTAGATTGAAAAACACTGTAATACAGAAATAGACAGTAAAAACTGAAAAAACTTGTACAGTAAACCTCCAATGTTCCACAAAGGGACCATGACGTAACTTTCGGTAAAAACTTGGTTTTGCGAAAAGGTTATTTATCACAACAATGGCGAAATACGTAAAATTCATAAAAATCGGACCAGCGGAACTATAAGCGGTAAAACAAAGGTTAATTACGAAACACGCGTCTGAAATTAAGTTGCCGCGTATAATAACGAAAAAGCAAACCAAAGAAGGAAAAGCATTAAACTTAAAATCTTACAGTATGCTTTTGAACCAAGATATTACTTAGGAATTATTTTTCCAGTGTTGAAGGTTTGTTTTAGAGCAAATTATCTAAATTTATTTTGTGTAAACATTTTTGCTTATCATTCCCAATTTCCGATTTTGCGGGGTTGTTAAAGCGGCATTTTGGGTCGTTATTAAAATTTGGTTTGTGGTTTTTGAGAGTAATGAATGCTTTTCGAGTTGGAAAACGTTCAACGCGGTCGTCAAATTTGAGTTTGCTGGCTATTGCTTTAGCTTCTTCGTTAATTTTTGCAACTGTTGAATCTTCTGTTTTTGGTAGGTTGGTATATGTTGTCCCGGAGTAGTTTTTTGTAGTTGTCGATTTCAACGCCATATAGACTTGCTGTTTTATCAGCAAGGACGATTATGTTTCGTAAAGATTTTAATGATGCTATGTCATTTACCAAATGTTTTAAAAGTTGCTAGTAACTTTACGATATCTTAAGTTGCTATTCAATTCACAAAGATCGCTTTCAAACCCGATTAAATCATTGCTTGGTGGTGGTGTTTTTTCACTTTTTAAATCCGTAGGTGTTAAGAAGCTCTTCATCTGGGTTTAATTGTTTTTTGACGAAGTAAAACGCTTTCCACCGCAATCGCTTAATAAAACTCTCAACTTTGTCTAAAGTAAATTTTAAATATAATTTTTTGGGTAGGACTGGAGTGTTTTTCACGAAATATTCAACGTTTATTTTTTCAAAGTTTATGATTGCGATCCGTTGTGATAACACCAAATAAAGTGCTCAACAAGTTTTGATCAAGAACCAAATTAGAAATTTTTCAAAATTGAATTAAAAATAGTCTTAAACTATACCTTGTAAAAAAATTTCATTGTTTTAACCCTTTCGGTACTACTGGGACGTGTACATCCCACTCTTTGGCTGTTCTTCAATAACGGTTTTTTCTTTCCCAATTAATATTATTTTGTACTCTGATAATTGTTATTTTTAAACGCATTTTTTAAGCATCTTTTTATCGTATTTTTCAATGCAGTCTATTTAATCAAAAATTTAACGCATTTTTTATTAATGCAAACTTTTTTAATTTACCCATTATTTTCAAACAATAGAGCAAGCTACGTTAAAAACTTTTTTTTTGCCAATAAAATTCATTTATCGATTAATATTACAACCGTAGTTTCTCTTGTTGTTGTTTTACGTTTTTAGCCGACATTCAAACGCTTTGTTTAAACTGTATCTTTATTCATTTGTTTTGTTTTTTCAGATTTCTAACCGCCCCCTGACGAGCCCAGGCAGGCGAAACAGTCTGTTGAGGCAAATAAAATAAATGTTAAATTAAAAATTTTGTGGTCTGAAGTTTAATTATTTAATATATACAGTATACTCGTATACAAATACAGAAGTTTTTTTCAATTTCTAATTTGCTCCTTAATGAAAACTCGTTGAGTACTTTCTTTGGTGGTTAATCAGAACGGATCGCAACCATGCACCACAAAGGGGCAAATAAAATTAATGTTATATTAACTTTTGTGTTCTGAAATTTAATTAATATATATATATACATGCCCGAAACAATGGATGTGCCACGTTAATACTCAATACGTAAATTAGCTTCTTAAACACCATTTTTGACGAAAATAATTTTAAATAATAGAAAATTAAAAATTTTCTCAAGCGAGCAATAGTAGTTTTGACCCAAAAATAGATAAGTTAATGAAATGAAATCTTGCATTTGCATAGTTGGGTATCAAGCAAAAACGGTACATTATTTAAACAGTGTGATTGGTGTTTATACCCGACATAAAAGTAAAAACCATTTGGACTTAAATCAATAAAACTTTTTACGGATTGTAATGTTTTGCGTAAAGCAATTTTTTTTGAAAACTGTTAAGTAATTTTTTTTTTTAATTTTCACGACTTTATTTCAATTGCTTTAATTTGGGTAAAATTAAACTACTGCGTTAGAATATAAATATCAAAAAAATTGATTACGTAATTGTTTCAGAAACCAATCCTTTTTGACCACAAGCAGCCCTAAATATTTGAAAACTTTCTTCTTCCACCTGTGCTTTTGTAATACTTGAAAGCTTCTTCAAGATTTTTATTATGATCTGGGCCATCTGTGACAAGCTAATCCGATTACAAAAAACGTAATTTTGTTGTTGCTTCAACAACAAACGAGATTTTAAACTTAAAAATTTTGTGCTTACACCCTTACCCATTGAAATATTCACACCAAAATACTCTAATAATGAAGAGACAAAGTAATTCGATGACGTGAAAAATTTTAAAGCTAGTTTTTTTATTTGTAAAAACGCTCTTTAGACGAAAGAAATGATACTGTACAAAAGAATTAGATCTACGAAAGCAAGATGAAATATATAGCTTTAATTGAAATGCAAAATTAACCCAAGAAAACGGACACAGATTTTAAAATTTTGACTGCTACAGTTAGCTTATGATGGATTTAACCTTGAAATTAAGTAAGTCCGCAAAGGTTTTAATAAAAAGAAATTAAAATTCTTGTTTCGGACCTTGTATGCATTTATGATGTCATGGACAATGTGATTGAAATGTTATTATATGTTAAGCAGATGACTGATACGAAAAAAAATACTTAAGAGTTAACTTAAAGATAAAAGTTCCTAAATACAGTTGGATTTTCGCAATCCCATTCACCATTGCTTAATTTGCTAATCTACTCAAGTCATTGTTTTTTTTGAAACCCAATCTGACTGGTAGTAAGAACTGTGAAGCCCAATATGCAAAATTGATTATGTCATGACAATCTTGTGACAAATAAAGACTTTATTTGGTCTTCTTTGGCTTTTAGTGAAAACAAATTTTTTAAAATTTAAGTGAAAACCAATAAAAGTCCTTCACTTGCCTTTTAAAGACAAAATTTTGTGTCATTGTAATAAAGACAGAAACATTTTTAATACAATTGCTCATATGCAGTGATGAAGGGTCTCGGTACCAATTTTTTGTGGTCTCGCTATTGACCTTGTACTAGTGGTCTAGGTCCGGGGATGATGTAGTTTGGGTTTTGTATTTTTAAACTTGGTTTTAAGACGGGGTATTTTTTTGATACTTTTTATTTAAACCGAGGATCGTGATCCAGTTGGGTTGGGCAAATTTTTTTAGGGGAATTGAACCAATAAGTAAGCAATATTTTTCAAATATCTATCAATACAACTCTTTTTAGGTGATTTGGTCGGTTTAGGCAATCCACACAAAAAAAATTGAATATCTAAAATTTCAGTAAATCAAACTTTTTATGTCAATAACTATAAATCTTAATATTACGTGTTTTCGAATGTCTTTATACAGGTAGTAGCACTTACATGTTCAAACAATGAGCCGCCGTAACCACGTGGGTTGGTGTCACCAACGACCCTCCACAAATAAAGTTATCCGCATTTGTTGTAATAATCAGAGCTGCCTAAACAGTTTTTGGTCAGTTTCCTAAATGAAATATTGCCATTTATTCTAAATCAATGTTTTTTTTTCTTTTAGTAACGATTGAATTTAAAATTTAACTCAAGTTTTGATTTTTGCATAGCGAAAGAAAATCCATGCTTAATCAATTAGCCGCGCCAATACAAAGATAAAGCCAAAACTTAAACAAATTTTGTTTAAAACTGATTAGAAAACAAACGTACTTATCTTAGAAGTTTTTTAAAACCTAAACCTCGAGTTTAAAGTTTTGTAAATTTTATAGTTAGTATAAAAACTTGTAACTTTTGAAAACTAACTCATTGTCACAATTATACTTGGCAATTCGGAAGGACCAGTTGAACTAAACAACCCAAATACCTGGATTGAAGTAAAGCTGCATTTATTTTTATTTATGCAGGCTCTAAAAATAGTTTGCCGCGAGACTGAAGTTTTTTGTAACTGTTAGTTTTGGCTAAGTACGAATGACTCGCTATAAACTTCTTTCTGCAGATAGAGAGAAATCACAGTTTTTCACTATAAAAAATATATATTAAAATACTTATCTCGAAGCTTTTTGTCCGACACTCGTCAGAAGATAAACGTCGGAATAAAGAAAGAAAAATTCAGTTCATTTTGAAATGAAACTGCACAAAGATAATTGGTTATATATATTTTTTTATTTTTATTTTTATTTTCATTTTTACTCACAATCAACTTGAAATTAATTAAAATGAGAGAAGCGTCATAGCACGTGATCAATGCAAGAGTTTCAAATTGTAAACAAACTCTTTTTGGCGACATAAATTTGGCTTGCATGATTTGATGTAAACGTCTTCTAAAACAGATAAATGAAAAGACGAACGACCAAATGAAAGAATTGTAAATTTTTCATCACTGTAATTTTTGGCGCAAATAGGGTTATCTGAAAGGTGTTGGCCAATCGCAGAGTTACTGAACATAACTGGGGTTGAAGATTTGCCAGAACGAGTAGAAATATTGCGAGAAAAATTCTGTCTTGTAATCGTTGAGATGTGCGGCCTACGTACCGACTATCACAGTGGCACGAAAAATTATAAACGACATTGCTTAAAAGCGAAGCAGGCAACACATCCTTTTGAATTGCAGGAAGAAGTGGGTGAGATGTAAAAATAACACGTTGTTCTACTGCAAAGAAACATTTTTCAACACTTGCTTTGATTTTATTTTTAAGTCCAACCGGAGGAGTTTCCAACCAGGGCAGATGAAGATAGACAAGGCATTTTTTCACCGTATATGAAGTGAGTGATGTAAAAGTTTTTAATTTGCGAGCAATTGCTTTCTCAATGACGTGATCGGGGTAACTAGAATTGAAAAAAAATTTTTAAGTTCAGCTTGCAGTTTACAGTCTGAGCAGATCATTAATACTCGATGTACAAGGGTGGAAATTAAACTGATTTCCTTTTTCCAGGGCTAAAGGATTTCCAGTTTTTATTTATTATTATTTTTTTTATTTTATCTCTCTATTTATTCTCCTGACTTGCAGGAAAGCGACGGAGGCGCTAATACATAGGGTAGGCAATTACGTACTTCGACCTGCTTTCGGAGATACCAAGATATTGCTGTTCGCTTGTAATTTAATAGAGATATGACTGTCATTTAGAACTGCTTGCTAGAACCAACAAGCAGGGGAATGTGCCGTAAAGTGTCTTTTCCAAGGACACAACAGAATGGCGCGAGTGGGTTTTGAACCGAGACCGTGTTGGTTACGAGCTCGGCGCTTTAACCATTCGACCACATTCTCAACGGTTCGGATATTGTCCAGTAAATGTGGGTTTACGGTAAACAGATATAATAAGTTTAGAGACCACCTTTTTCACCTGTACATCAAGAAAAGGAAAGAGATTGATTAACTTTTTTTTCAAACGTAAACTGCAAGGAAGGTTCCAAGGATTTAATTGATGAAGAAATTTATCACATTCGTTTTCATAACCAAAGATAGCAAAAGTATCGTCCACGTAGCGATAGTACATCGGTGGTTTCTTCACTCTTCTAAATAATAAAGATTCATAATAACCCACAAAATGTTAGCCAGCGCAGGACCCAAGGGGGAGTCCATGACCACACCATCTATTTGTCGGTACATAACGTTGTTGAATCTGAATTCAACAGATTTAGTCGCTGTTTGCATCAATTCAATTAAAACGTTATGCGGAAAAGACGGTACTCTAAGGTCACTGCTATAAAGAGCGTCAGCACAAATATTAATAGTTTCTGCTAGGGAAGCATTAGTAAAAAGATTAAATATATCAAAAGAGCAAAGGAAAGCAGAAGGGGATAAATCAAACTGTTTAATTCTTTGAGCGAAAGTGAAGGAATCTTGAATGCAGTTCGTGGAATATCAGAGTAGGACAGGATCAACCATAGACGTAAGCCACTTTGCTAAGCAGTGCTGAACCAAACCAATCATGGATAGAATCGGTCGTAACGGTAAATCTTCTTTATGAGTCTTGGTTAATCCATACAATCGAGGTCGTTGTGATCCGGTTGGTCTAATAGTTTCGTAGACACTAGGTGGTAGTAGACATTTTTTTTCAATTGTAGAAGTTAACGTTGTATTTTAGACTCAACTTTAGCTGTGTTATCAAAATTACAGGATGAACCAATCAACTCAAACTTGGTGGTATCATGCAAAATCTTTTCCATCTTAAGGATGTAGTCACTTTTATCCATAGCAACAACGCCAGAACCTTTGTCCGGTTTTGTTATTAAAATATCATTATTGGAGCGAAGAGACTTGAGTGCTTGCAGACGACATTCTTTTTTCATTAAACAATCACCAACATCTGCCGGGTGTTACAATATGAATGAATTACGTCATTTAATTTTGGTCGAAGGGTCGACAGTTCTTTATTTGAACGAGGCTGGTGATGTAATAATTGAGCAAACCGAGCTTCAAACTCAGCGGAAACCTCATGCCTTTTTACATTACCTGGTGACAAACAAAATTTTAGTATGTAAAGTAAACCAATGCAAAGTAAATCAAAAGATTGGCGTTTATATCATTATTACAGTGTTCTTATAATGTGGTCTTCCGGACGTGATTATTGCAGATAAAATACACAAAATAAAAATTACTTTCATATTAAACTGTAAAAAACGATTCAACACAAACGCAAACAGAATATATATTATAATTCTAAATTAAAATGTCTTTTATTCAAATAGATTTGTTTTTTTTTAAATTAATCCGAGAAGAACCAACAATAAAAACCTCATGCCTTTTTACATTATCTGGTGGCAAACAAAAATTTAGTCCATACTTCAATACGAATTCCTCAGTTGTAGTAAGCTTGTAATTGGAAAAATTGAATACAATGCTTTTGGTGAAAAGAGCAAAATCACTAAACCGATGTCGTCGTAAAAAAGCAAGATTGCGTCTATTTTTTGTTTCATTTTCTTTTTCTTTGCGTTGATCGATTGAAGCAATATACCTGCACAATCGAATTAGGTCGAAGAACGACAAAAATTTAATAGCTTTACGCCAAACTGAACGGTTTTTCCGTTTCAAAAACACAATCAAAAAGCGGTTCTTCTCGATTTTATCAGTAATGAATTCATGTTCAATGTTAGGATTAAGCCGTGCGCGTGACTTCTCGATCCAAATTTGCACTAATTTGGGAAATAACAATCAGCGAGGCAATCCTTTAAAAAAAGCCCCGCGACATTGGTGACCCCGACAACAACTGTGAGTACTATTTCTTCTTTTTCTTGTGTATATATGTGTAAGCCTGGCATTTTATCAGTACGACACTCGGTCGCGCGGCAAATATTTAAAATCTAAAATTACGACTGATGATCAACCTACGCACTCTGGGGTTTCGAAACACTCGCATTCTAAACCTGCTGCATTTAATGATTTACAAAATAATCAGTTAAATTTGCGCCCGGGTGAAAAGATAACGCAACTTTTACAAAAAGCAATAACCACGCTTGATTTTCCTTCTTCTTCTTCTCCTTTCGGCCTTTCCCATTATTCAGGGGTGGCCACAGCATATCATTATTCTCCACATCTTTCTGTCTTCAATGTCCATCTCCTTCACACCAACTTCCTTCATATCTTCTTTTACCACATCTAAAAATCTTCTCTTTGGTCTCCCTCTTCTCCTCTTTCCTGGTAACTCCATTTCCATCATCTTTCTTCCTACATACTCTTGGTCTCTCCTCATGACATGTCCATACCACCTCAGCCTGACCTCCCTCATCTTCATTCCTAACTGTTCTACCTTAACAGTACTCCTGATGTGCTCGTTTCTAATCTTGTCTTTTCTCGTCACTCCCATAGCAAACCTCAGCATTTTCATCTCTGCGACTTCCATCTCTTTCACTTGTTTCTTTGTGACTGCTACTGTCTCAAGTCCATACACCATTGCTGGTCTTACCACTGAACTGTACACTTTTCCTTTTACTCTAGCTGGTAACCTCTTGTCGCAGATTACTGCCGATACTCTTTTCCATCCATTCCATTTTGCCTGTATTCTCTTCTTTACCTCCCTTGGTTTTCCTACTTTTAAAAAATTGTGCATTCGATATGCAATTCTTAGTGATGATGAAAAGCTCCATGCCTTGATTCCTTGTCTCGACCACGAAACACTCGGCCTAGTTCGACCTTTAATTTCTCGAAGTCATAGTTACAAACAAATAAAAACTTTTTTAAATGAAAAGTTTACTCCATCCCTGGAAGAAAGAGTCCATGCCATAATGTCAGTAGATAGCTTGGATGATGTAAAACCTTCCGAATTTTTAAATAGATTAAGATCATTTATATCTGAAGATGACATGTCTGATGCAGTTTTTTGTGAATTGACAATGAATAAACTGCCTCAACAAGTGCAATTCTCCTTGGTTCCTTTCTTAGTAAGACCTTTTTTTCAGTTTGCGGCTGCAATTGATGCCGCAATGCAAGGATTGAGTATGTCGTCTAGTGTTTACTCCGTAGGCTGTCGTCATTTACAATCAATTTCAGAATCTAGTGCTAATGAAAAAGCGGGTCCTTCAAACGATTTAAACTTTGAAACGTTTTTAGACAGAAAATTTTCTTCTTATAACACTCAACTGCAACAGCTTACCAAGACATTAATGTTTTTAAAAATGTTCAGTTAAGTTCTTCAGACGCAGGTACATTTTTTTGTAGTACTAAACTTGAAAATAATAAAATTTTTAATGGTGTTACAAATTTTGCTCCGATGAGAAATAAACAGTCTTTTTTCGCAGATTTCCAAATAATATCCAGCTAGATTCGGCACTTGGAAATGGTACTAAGAATGTAGCTAAATCATCTCCTTTTTGCTTTTATCACCAGCAATTTGGGCGAGATGCCCATCGATGTGTTCAACCTTGTTCATGGCAGGGAAACTAGTAAGTCATCACACGAAGTGAGCTGCACCCGTGATGACCAATCATGCAGTCCTTTGCCACATATTAAGAATAAAGAATCTAGTTTACGTATTATTTCTTGTTAATAGCAGTGCAGAGATTAGTTTAGTAAAACCCTTGCCAAACAAACGTCGAAATCCACAAGCTAGCAATGCTCTAGTGACTGTTAACGGTGCACACATTGTTACGTACTATGTGTTAAGGTGAGAAATACTCTCGTCGCGTAGATGATGCCACGTGTGCTTGTGTTCGTTGCCTTTTTTCTTTTCTTCGTGCTGCTTTGGTTCTGTCTGGTCGCTTTTCTTTGTTCGGCTGTCACGTGCAGTTATTCAAGACAGTTTTACCGTTGGTCGTGCTTTCTAAATTCTCGTGGTTAGTAGTTGGTTAATTTATATTATTTGAAATTTTGTAATGTGCTGTTAATTCTATTTGAATAAGTAATATTCTATTTTACAGGCAGGTCTAAAGCAGTTTTTAATTTATTTTTATTCGCATAAATTCTTAAAACGTTTGTTAGTTTGTCTGTGGTTATTTAAATACACTCTCCTCGGCTAACGTTCGTGTTGAGAACGGGTGTGAGGATTGAAAGACTAGGCCTTCCAGCCAAAAATTCTTAAAATCATCCTAATCGAAGTGTTCACCGTAACACTATGTACATGTCCTTTGATAAAGTAACAATGTTTCGTTGAATTTTTATAATTGCCGACGCTTCCAATAATATAATAGGGGCCAATTTTTTAAAAAACTTTGATTTATCTCTCGACTTTGCCTTTATGAAACTTGTTCGTGCTGGTTGTAATTCTCTTTGGGAACTTCAAACTAAAAGTATCGCTCATATTAGAGCTCCTAAAATTTTCTTCCCCAGCGACAGATATTTGAAATTACATATTTCGTTTCCTGACTTGACTACTTCTCTGAATAAGCATAAACCTGTCGAACATTCTGTAGAGCATCATATTGTAACTAAAGGGCATCCTTGTTCTTCCAGGCCACGTCAGTTGTCTCTGAGAAACTAGATTTTGTAAAAAAATAAATTGACTATCTTCTTGAAAGCGGTATTATTAATCGTTCAGAATCTCCTGTGTCTTCGGCTTTACACTTGGTTCCAAAAAGTCAGCCTGGTAATTTTAGTCTAGTCGGTGATTATTGTAAATTAAATCAGCAAACTGTTCCTGATTGTTACCCCACACCATCAGTTACCCACATTTTACACCGTCTTCAGGGATCTTTCATTTTTAGCAAAGTAGATTTGGTCAGAGCCTATCATCAAATTCCGGTAGCTAAGGAATCTCGTCATAAGACTGCGATAACCACTCCAATTGGTCTTTTCGAATACAACTTTTCACCGTTTGGTTTACAAAATGCCTCAAGAACCTTTCAAAGATTTATAGATCAAGTTTTCCACAGTTTATCTTACGTTTTACCTTATACAGATGGCATAATTATTTTCTCAAGATCAAAAGAGGAGCATTTTGAACATTTGAAGACATTTTTTAAACGGCTTGATCAGCACGGTATTGTTATTAATGCAACCAAATCCAAGTTTGGAAAAACAGAGTTAAATTTTTTAGGCCATTTAGTTACTAAAGAAGCTATTAGTACCAGAAAAGAGAAAATTGAAACTATTTCTAAATTTCCTATTCATTCTATCACTAAGCAATTACGAAGGTATATCGGAATGATCCAATATTATCACCGGTTTGTTCCTCATGCCGGCGAGTTATTAGGTCGTTTGATAGATGTGCTTGCAGGAAAACCAAAAACTAATAAGAAACTAATTTGGACTTCAGATTGCGAGGCTGTATTTAACAAAACGAAAAATATTCTTTCTCAAGCTTCACTGTTAGTTTATCCAGTTATTAATGCTCCCACCAGTTTAATGGTAGACGCTAGTGATGTAGCCATTGGAGGAGTTCTGCAAATATTTTTGAATGGTACTTGGTCTCCAATTGCTTTCTTTTCAAAAAGACTCACTCCTGCTTAGCGTAAGTATAATGCTTTTTACAGAGAACTTATGGCTATGTATCTTACTGTACAGCATTTTTTTATACTTTATTGAAGGAAAGAAATTTACTATCTTTACTGATCACAAACCTTTAATTGAAGTATTTTTGTCTTCAAAGTCTCAAACTATTCAAAGGGCGTTCGACACATGGGTTACATTTCTGAATTTTCTACAGATATTAGATACGTGCAAGGTTCTGAAAATTTTGTTGCAGATACATTATCCAGAGTTGAAATCAATGGTATAGCAACTTTACAAGATGGCATTAAATACCAACAAGTAGCTCTTGATCAAAGAACAGATTCAGAATTAAACCAATTACTCGAAAATCCTATTGATACTGGATTGCGTTTTGA
This sequence comes from Diplosoma virens, assembly GCA_963680785.1. NCBI lineage: Eukaryota > Metazoa > Chordata > Ascidiacea > Aplousobranchia > Didemnidae > Diplosoma > Diplosoma virens. The sequence continues at coordinate 5,948,543 of OY796881.1, read as the reverse complement.
TACTGGATTGTATTTAAGTAAATACCCCGTTCCGCATAGTAATTACATGCTTTGGTGTGACACTTCAACCTCTATATTTCGTCCTGTAATTCCTTCTTCATGGAGAAAAATTATTTTTAACAAATTTTATTGCATTAGCCAGCCTGGAATCAAAGGTACTTCAAAATTAATTTCGCGAAGATTCGTATGGACAAGTATGAGAAAAGATATTAAGTAAATGGGTTAAAGAATGTCTATCTTGCCAGCAGTGTAAAATTCACAGACATACCGCCAGTCCTTTGGAAAAATACAAATAATCCGAAGAGCATTTTAACCATAATTGGTTCTTTATTAGAGTCACATGGTTTCTCGTACATATTAACAATTATAGATCGCTGTACTCGCTATGTTAGTGCTATTCCTATGAAAAATTCATCTTCCATTTCTGTTGTTAACGCTTTTCTTCATGGTTATGTTTCGCATTTGGGTGTACCCAAAACCGTAACAATTGATATAGGTGCACAATTTGAATCAAATTTATGAATACAGTTAATTCAACGTCTTGGAGCCAAGCGAATAAGAACTACTAGATACCATCCACAGTGCAACGGTTTAATTGAAAATTTTCATCGGCGATTGAAAGATTCTCTTCGTGTTCAATAAAATTAATTTTTTGTATTGCCAATTGTACACAATTAACCAATATAATGCAATACAAAATAAATTAATATTTTGTATTGTATTATATTGGTTGCGTATTTGAAAGAAGTTTTTAGATTCCTCATCAACTTCCCTTCAACAGCAATAAACATTTTGAAAATTGTTCAACCTTTGAATTCTTATCTTCAAAACGTTTCAATCACAAAAAGTTTCAATTGTTTTCCAGCATCAACAAAATCGCGATAGACGAAGCCTACTTCCGTCTATCTGCGCGGAAGCTATGTGGTGAATTGAACCCACTTTAAAATTCATATCGTTTAAAAAAAATACTGATTTCAACGCAGTCACAACAACTTTATAAAACCGGACAATCGAAGCTTCAAAAACAGAGCAGACAACAAGAAATTTAGAAAAGTTACAACTCGGACCCAGAGAAGAAAAAGAAGTTTTGAAACTACTATTGTTGGTTCTTCTTGGATTAATTTAAAAAAAAACAAATCTATTTGAATAAAAGACATTTTAATTTAGAACTATAATATATATTCTGTTTGCGTTTGTGTTGAATCGTTTTTTACAGTTTAATATGAAAGTAATTTTTATTTTGTGTATTTTATCTGCAATAATCACGTCCGGAAGACCACATTATAAGAACACTGTAATAATGATATAAACGCCAATCTTTTGATTTACTTTGCATTGGTTTACTTTACATACTAAAATTTTGTTTGTCACCAGGTAATGTAAAAAGGCATGAGGTTTCCGCTGAGTTTGAAGCTCGGTTTGCTCAATTATTACATCACCAGCCTCGTTCAAATAAAGAACTGTCGACCCTTCGACCAAAATTAAATGACGTAATTCATTCATATTGTAACACCCGGCAGATGTTGGTGATTGTTTAACCCATATTAACCCAAGGGTAGAACTAAAAAACTAAAAACAAAAAACTTTGATAGGCTGTACAATTCTATGGCACAACTTAAAACAGTGTTTGTAAAGATATTTTACAACTTTTATATATCTCAAAGCTATTCATAATCTAAAATAATAAAAAAACAGTTATTTTTAGTTAGAAAATGCATTTGAAATAATGACTACAAATGACTACAAATGTAGTCATTGGGATAGTTCGGGTTAATGAAAAAAGAATGTCGTCTGCAAGCACTCAAGTCTCTTCGCTCCAATAATGATATTTTAATAACAAAACCGGACAAAGGTTCTGGCGTTGTTGCTATGGATAAAAGTGACTACATCCTTAAGATGGAAAAGATTTTGCATGATACCACCAAGTTTGAGTTGATTGGTTCATCCTGTAATTTTGATAACACAGCTAAAGTTGAGTCTAAAATACAACGTTAACTTCTACAATTGAAAAAAAATGTCTACTACCACCTAGTGTCTACGAAACTATTAGACCAACCGGATCACAACGACCTCGATTGTATGGATTAACCAAGACTCATAAAGAAGATTTACCGTTACGACCGATTCTATCCATGATTGGTTTGGTTCAGCACTGCTTAGCAAAGTGGCTTACGTCTATGGTTGATCCTGTCCTACTCTGATATTCCACGAACTGCATTCAAGATTCCTTCACTTTCGCTCAAAGAATTAAACAGTTTGATTTATCCCCTTCTGCTTTCCTTTGCTCTTTTGATATATTTAATCTTTTTACTAATGCTTCCCTAGCAGAAACTATTAATATTTGTGCTGACGCTCTTTATAGCAGTGACCTTAGAGTACCGTCTTTTCCGCATAACGTTTTAATTGAATTGATGCAAACAGCGACTAAATCTGTTGAATTCAGTTTCAACAACGTTATGTACCGACAAATAGATGGTGTGGTCATGGGCTCCCCCTTGGGTCCTGCGCTGGCTAACATTTTGTGGGTTATTATGAATCTTTATTATTTAGAAGAGTGAAGAAACCACCGATGTACTATCGCTACGTGGACGATACTTTTGCTATCTTTGATAAAAATTTATCAGAACCGGCCAAATTTCAAACTCTCGCAATATTTCTACTCGTTCTGGCAAATCTTTAGCCCAGTTATGTTCAGTGACTCTGCGATTGGCCAATACCTTTCAGATAACCCTATTTGCGCCAAAAATTACAGTGATGAAAAATTTACAATTCTTTCATTTGGTCGTTCGTCTTTTCATTTATCTGTTTTAGAAGCCGTTTACATGAAATCATGCAAGCCAAATTTATGTCGCCAAAAAGAGTTTGCTTACAACTTGAAACTCTTGCATTGATTACGTGCTCTGACGCTTCTCTCATATAACCACTTATCTTTGTGCAGCTTCATTTTAAAATCAACTGAATTTTTCTTTCTTTATTCCGACGTTTATCTTCTGACGAGTGTCGGACGAAAAGCTTTGAGATAAGTTTTCTGTTAGCTATCTTTAAATTTTGTACCACTAATCACTTGTTAAAAAACATATTATTCACAAAATCAAACAAGCTCGAACAGATTTTGTAAATTTTAACACTCAAACTTTACCAAATTTCAAAGCAATTTACAATGGCAGCAGCTGCGAATAATCACTCATCAACTTTGTATTGACTAGCGTTAAGAATAAATTAGCACCCGATGGCTAATATTGAATTGAATAATTTATCAAAATAATTCCATCTCACTATAAAATTAACTTCCAAGGCGTCAACCTGACTCTTAAACACTTAATCACTTTCACAAAAGCGCAGTGACACAAACGGATCTAATTAATATAACTAGAATAAATGAAAATTAAACTGCGAGCTACATATGCTATTTAATCAACCACTTTTACCGAGTAGAAACCGAAGATACCAAAGAACTACAATTCTTAAATTACTTATACGAGTATATAGGTTTATGTAATTAAAAGTCAAAAGTTTATTTTTAAATGCTTTTTATGTTTGCGAGACTATTCTCCTTTGTGACGTAATAACAACGTTTTACGAATCGATAAAGCTCGCACAATTTTGTCGCATTGTGCTGAGTGAGCAAGAGTTTTTACAAAATTAGTTTTAACAGATAATTTGTTGTTACGTTTTGGTAGCTTTGCAATCGTGTCGTTCTTCTTTTCATCTTTTTTATTAATGCATTTGTTACAAGCTATCGAGGCCCAAGTTGCAAATAAAATTAAGAAAAGATGAGTTTAAAAGTTACAGACGTTTTGAACCGATTTTTAATGGCGACGTTGACGTATCAATTTGGCTGAAGCAAGCGCACTTAGCCAAAAGCGTGCTTAAATTAAAAAATTTAACAGTTGTGATTCCCCTGTTTCTTGATGATCAATTAAAAAAAGAGGAAAAGCGAGATGCTGATAAAATTGAGTTAGCACTGAGAACTGCTTTCGCTTGTGATAAATTTCTAGCTGACGATGAATTTCGAAATAGACAAGGGAAGAATGGTGAGTCGGTAGATGTGTATTTGGCTGATCTGAAGCGGTTGGCCAATTTGGCAAACATCGACGGTGAAAATGAAGAAATTATTAAACTTTCGTTTGTTATGGGGTTATTTAATAAAGTTTCTTTCCAGTTAAGAGCAACGCCAAAAATTGACACAACTTGATTTGCCTGCAATATTACAAATTTCTAGAGCTTTAATGACTGAAATATTTAAAGGCAATTTGATTGAAGTTGGCGCTGTTGCGAGAAGCAATACAAGTGCAACTACTCTCAGATGTTTTAATTGTGGAGGTCCGCACTACCGAAAAGACTGTATTAACGCAAAAGAGATAATTTGTTATGCGTGTGGCAAGCGTGGGCATATTGCACGACTTTGTGCGGCAGGAAATTGTAGTTTTGCGGGAAACAAAAATGGGGCATTGCGTGCGCCAGCAATGGCCCCAATCATAGCGAAGTCGCAATCGTCCCAAGAATGAATGTTAAAATTAATGAACAGTCAGCTTGTGCTTTAATTGACAACGGATGTACGCAAACTTTAGTGGGACCTACAATACGAACAACTCAAGCAAGTGAGCGTAAACAAATTATCACTGCTAATGGGAGAGTGATATATTGTCAGGGAGAAACTTATGTCACTTTGTCAATAGCGGGTAAAACGATTGAAGTACCATGTGTTGCAATCCAGAAAATGTTGCCGGGTGTTGACGTCGTAGTCGGAACCGACGTGTTAAAGCACTTCAAATTCTGTCTAGATTATGGCAAATTTTCTATTGCGGCCGCTGCGGTCTCAAATGAAATGCCTGTTGATAACCTAACAATTTCTAAAAACTATTTTAAATTCAATTTTGATGGAGAGAAATGGGTTGCAAAGTGGAAATGGATAAAATAACCAGTGCTACGCAATTAAATAGATTTTTAAAAGATAGACGAAGCTGTTTATCCAAGATTCAAAGCGGAAGTAAATAGATGAATCGACAACGATTAGTTAGTAAAAACCAAATGCAATGAAGAGGGTGTGATACCCTTAATGGCTGTTGTTCAGGAAAAAAAATATAAGGTGCAACCAGTGCTTAATTTTCGAGAATTAAATGAATTTGTTGAATGCAGCGAAGCAGACGCAGATGCTTGTGACGAGAAACTGAGGTCATGGAGGCAGAAATCGGCCAACTGTGCGTTACTAAACTAACGCGATGCCTACATGCCGATAAGTGTTGCTGATGAATGCAACAAGTATCACAATGTTAAATTTGAGGGCAATTTTTATAAACTGAGCAGGCTTGGGTTTGGTTTAAATTGCGCCCCTAAAATAATATAAGCCGTCGTTTCTAAAGTTTTGTCGTTAGATGAGAAGATTTTTAAAGCAACTGACCATTACTGTGATGACATTATCATTGACCTCAACGTGGTAAGTGCACAAGTAGTAAAAGACCATTTATTAAAATTTGGACTAATAACCAAACCACCTGAAAATTTAAATTCTGCTAAAGTCCTTGGCTTGCAAACTTATGAAAAGAAAGGTGTTGTTCATTGGAGAAGAACTGAGGTAAAAGAAGAGATAAATCCGTCAAATCTGAATTCTATGCCAAAGCGGCAAGTGTTTTCCTTGTGTGGAAAATTGGTTGGTTATTACCCAGTTGCCGGATGGTTGCGAGTAACGTGTAGTTTTGTAAAAAGGGGCTTTGAAAGTAATACATGAAAAAAGTTTTAAGTCGTTTGGACGTTGATGACCTAGTTAAAGGAATTTGGTCCGCTTTCGGAAAGTTGAATGTTTGGTGTGACGCTAGTCAAATAGCGTATTGTGTTGCTTTGGAAAGGAAAAATCAGATTATTGAAGATGGGGCTTTGTTGCGAAAACCCGATGCTGGAACTCACATAAACTTGTCTGAGTTGAATGCGGTGATAAAAGGAGTTAATTTAGCAATGAAACGAGGAGCCGGAGATATTACAAAATTTTTACAGACTCTGCCGCCATTTACTCATGGTTGTCATCATTGTTAAAAAAAGATAAACGCATTAGAGTATTTGGACTATCCGAAATGTTAGTAAAAAGAAGACTTTCAATATTTTCGGAAACACTAGAAGCATACAAAGTCGAGTTGAGCGTATCCTTTGTTTCTACAACTAAAAATAAGGCTGATGGACTTACGCGCGTTCCAAAGCATTGGTTGATCATACCTTCTTCAAGTTCGATTTGTGCAATTGCCCTCCATGAAAAGTTTCCTAGCAATTGTGGTCTTGCAGAGCAATCCCATACTTTGCATCATTGTGGTATCGAAACAGCACTGCATTTTGCAAGAAAATTAGACCCCAGCTAGAGCAAAAGTGATGCGGAATTTGTTGTAAAAAAATGTCGCGAGTGCCAGTCAATTGATCCGAGCGTAGTAAGAAATAATGGAAGAGAGTTGAGTGTGGAGGGGAATTGGAAACGTCTGGCGCTAGACGTAACACACCATGGTTGTCAGAATTATACTTGACAATAGTTGATTGCGGCCCCAGTCGATTTGTCATTTGGAGAAACATCCAAAATGAATCAGAAAGTCAAGTCGTGTCTGTGTTAAGACAGGTATTTTCTCAGTTTGGTCCATCAATTGAAATTTTGTGTGATAACGCTAAATTGTTAAGATCCAATTTGATGCAGGAATTTTGTAAGCTTTGGAAAATAAGTTTAACTTTTAGATGCGCTTACAAACCTTCTGTGGACGGGATAGTGGAACGCAATCACAGGACTGTTAAGAGAATGTCTGCTCGTTGCGGGAAAAGCATCGATTACTGCGTTTTCTGGTACAGTATCACTCCACATGGCAGTAAAGGCGTAATTCCGTCGAGTAAGCTTATTTCTTACGAATGGCGAAATCCGGTTTTGGAAGTAGAAGTCAATTCTGAAATTCATGTTGGTCAGGAAAGCAATAAACATGCGTACTCCGTGAGTAATAAAGTTTGGGTAAAGCCTCATGGAGCTCGTTGCACTTCCCTATGGAATCCCGGAGTAGTGACAAAAGTTAACTCTGAACACAATGTCGAAGTTGATGGGGTGCCGAGACATGTGTGTGAAATGAGAAGAAGATGGGCGGATGAGGGCGAGCGATATGATAAAAGTCTTATTTCGGCGAATTTACCAACAGTCGGTCCAAATTTTGTGTCTTCTAGTTCTGAATCCAACTTTGAAAGAGACGCTGAAAGGCCTAATGCCACTCTGAAAAATGGCAATGATCGTCATCGTCGTTTGAGTTGGCCAGATGGTAGGTGTTTTCTCGCAGCCTGGGCCATGAGTAAGTCTGTTCATTGCTGTTTAAATGACAGACCGAAACCGAATCTACCAAAACGAAAGGGTATCCACCCACTCCGATGTTCCATGTGGGTCTGCTGGTCAGCAAACGTTGCTAGTACATTGCCAACAAGTTCCGAAGACCGGGCACATTGCCAACAAGTTCCGAAGACCCACTATTCTTCAGCTGAACATCGAAGGCCTCACTGCAAGCAAGATAAGTGTTCTTCATCATCTAGCTATGCAGTCTGAGGCACTCGTCATCCTACTGCAGGAGACCCACTGCACTGATGCAGAGAAGTTGGTACTACCAAACTACCAACTAGCTGGGTCTTCTTTAAGCAGGAAGCATGGCCTTGCCACGTTTGTCCACGAGCGACTGAGATGGCAATGATGTGGAAAACGAATCACTTCTACTACTGTACCTTGGAGGGGGTTACGTGCGAGGCGATTGCCGGCGCATCTTACAGACTTTTTTGTTAACGATGATTTTGAAATCACGGGGGGATGTAATTAAAGGTTAAAAGTTTATTTATAAATGCTTTTCATGTTTGCGAGACTATTCTCCTTTGTGAAGTAATAACTACGTTTTACGAATCGATAAAGCTCGCACAATTTTGTCGCATTGTGCTGAGTGAGCAAGAGTTGTTTACAGTGCTGGTTTTAACGGATAATTTGTTGTTACGTTTTGGTAGCTTTGCAATTGTGTCGTTCTTCTTTTCATCTTGTTTATTAATACGTTGGTTACAGTTTAGCAATCGGACAAAGTGCTTTATAATGTCACAAATACAATCGTATATTGAAGTATAAAACTGGTTATGTAATTTATAAAATAGAATTAGGTTGATACTTGTAGATTATACTAAAAAAATTACGTCAGCGCTACCGCAATAAACGTAGCAATGGCTTAAACTTTAATCAATTAATGTGCTTTCGATAAAATAGTAAAATAGACGTACAGGAACAACTTGCAGACTAACTAAATTAAATAGAAGGTGGCGTACCGATTGCACAATCAATTACTACATAACAATGGAAACAATGACGTCATAATTAAAAGCTTTAAAAGTTACTGCAAATTACTAAAAATCAACTACAGATTAGATTTGTAAATAAAGTATGACACTCATTTGTGAACAAAAAGTTTTCTTTCAGCCATTTAACAAACATGGCAGCCGTTGCTAAGCCGAGCAATCTTTGGCTTTATTTTGTTTTTTAACAGCAAAGTCATAAAGCGGATAGCTTATTTTGAGGATTTGAATTGAAGTTGAGAGTAGAAATTTAGTTAAAATTTTATTGTTAGCTAAGTAATGAAAACTATCGGCCATCGGTGGTAATAAGTAATGAAAGGTAATAAGTAATGAAAAAACCCAGCCATCGGTGGCACATTTCTGTGTCTCTTGATGCCGGTCCCAAGCCCGGATAAATGGGGAGGGTTGCGGCAGGAAGGGCATCCGGCGTAAAACTTTTTGCCAGATTTATACAAATGCGTAATCATTGTAAATCCATACCGGATCGGTCGCGGCCCGGTTACCAACGACCGCCTCAGGTGTCGCACAGCAGGGCAGCTGCGGAAATTATGCTACTGCTAACAAAGTGAAAATAAGAGCAGAAAGAGAGGAGGAAGGCGAGTAAAGAAGCAGCGAGAAGCATGGAAAGGAAGATGCTCACTCATAAGGGTGGGTACTTTAAATATTGGAACGATGACTGGAAGGGGAAGAGAGCTGGCAGATATGATGGAGAGAAGGAATGTAGACATATTGTGTGTAACGGAGTCGCAAACTGCGTCGTCCTTCCTCCAACTCCTCACAAACGCGCTTCACGACCAGCACCAGATTTATAATTTTATTTTACAAAACAAAACAATAATGGCGGCGCCGGTCCGAAACGGTTTTTCTAAACAATAACACAAATATTACATTAAATAACACATAAACACAATACACACTCACCAACGATGTTGGGCGGACAAGCAAAGGAAGTATGAAATAGCAAGTTTTCTACCTTAAGTAGACAATGTCCAAAGGGACAAGTATAGCAGCCAATTCAATCTGAAGACTGTGCAAAATGCCAAGTTACAGCCAGCTCAAATCGAAACGCTTACCAAAACAACGTGGCATCACTTTATGCCCAATAGTCTTGCAAGAACGCAACTAAAAGGTAGCGCTGATTATTCAGCGCCGATATTAAAGGCGCGCTGGCTCGAAACCCGCACCCAGCATCTAATTCTCAAATAATTTACGCGGACGACGTAACATTGTGCCTACAAGAAACTAAGTGGAAAGGGAGTAAAGCAAGAAACATTGGAGGTGGATATAAAATATTTTACAACGGAGCGGATGGAAGAAAAAATGGGATAAGGATAGTGCTGAGGGAGGAGCTGGCTGAAAGTGTCCTGGAGGTGAAGAGGGTATCGGACAGACTGATGGCCATGAAGCTGGAGGTAAAAGGGTCCATCCTAAATATAGTAAGTGCATATGCTCCACAGGTTAACTACAGCATGGAGGAGAAAAATGATTTTTGGGAAGACTTGGATGGATTGATAGAAAGTATATCAAAAGAAGAGAGAATAGTTCTTGGTACAGACCTTAATGGACATGTGGGCGAAGAAAACATCGGGGATGAGGAGATAATGGGGAGGTACGGTGCTGAAACAAGAAATAAGGAAGGATCAATGGTTGTGGATTTTGGGAAAAGGATGGATTTGGCGATTGTCAATACTTATTTCAAGAAGAAAGATGAACACAGGGTGACGTATAAGAGTGGAGGAAAAAGTACCCAAGTAGATTATGTGATGTGCAGAAGGAGGAACCTGAAGGAAATGTGCGATTGTAGGGTAATATTGAATGAGTGTTTCGCAAAGCAGCACCGTATGGTGATATGCAAAATGGCTCTTATGGTGAAAAAGAAAAAAGCAGAGAAAGTAAAGCCAAAGATACGATGGTAGAAACTGAAAGAGACAAGCTATCAAGAAGCGTTTAGACAAGAGGTGACCAGGATTTTGGGAGGCAAGGATGGGTTACCAGATGAGTGGGACAAAACGGCAGAAATGCTAAGAAAAACAGCTGAAACTGTACTGGGAGTGACATTTGGGAAACGAAAAGGAGACAAGAAGAAATGGTGGTGGAATGAGAAAGTTCAAAAAAGCATAAAAGAAAAGAAAGAGGCAAAGAAAGCATGCGACAAAACAAGAAATGAAAATACTAAAAAGATATACAAAGAAAAGAAGAGTAAGGAAAAGAAGGCAGTTGCAACGGCAAAGAGACGTGTGTATGATGATTTGTATGCTAGATTGGAAACAAAAGAAGGTGAAAAAGAGTTGTACAGATTGGCTAGGCAGAGAGACAGAGCAAGGAAAGATGTACAGCACGTGAGGGTTATAAAGGATGAAAACGGTAATGTTATGGTAAATTCAGAAGCAGTGTTAAAGAGATGGAAGGAGTACTTTGAGAAACTGATGAATGAGGAAAATAACAGAGAACCTAGGACAGAGGAAACAGAAATGGTTAATGAAGAGGTAAATTGTGTCAGTAGAGAAGAAGTAAAGAACGCACTAAGAAGGATGAAAAAAGATAAAGCGGTTGGGCCAGATGAGTTGCCAGTAGAAGTTTGGAAGTGCATGGGAGAGATGGGGATTAAGTTTTTAACCAGACTGTTCAACAGACTATTAATGGGTGAACGGATGCCAGAAGAATGGAGAAGAAGTGTGCTTATTCCAATCTATAAAAACAAAGGGGACGCACAGTGCTGTGGAAACTAGAGAGGAATAAAGCTAATGAGCCACACAATGAAAGTATGGGAAAGAATTATTGAAACCAGGTTAAGGGATAGAATGGAGATCAGCAAACAGCAATATGGATTTATGCCAGGAAAGGGAACCACCGATGCCATGTTTGCTTTAAGAATGTTAATGGAAAAAAACAGGGAAGGTCAAAAAGAGTTACATTGTGTATTCGTGGACCTAGAGAAAGGTTACGACAGGGTTCCACGGGAAGAGCTGTGGTACTGCATGAGAAAATCTGGAATAGTGGAAAAGTATGTGCGACTAGTACAGGATATGTATGAGGAAAGCGAAACAGTGGTGAGGTGTGCAGTAGGAACTACAGAAAGTTTCAAGGTCAAGGTTGGACTGCACCAGGGATCAGCGTTAAGTCCATTCCTGTTTGCAGTTATAATGGACAGGCTAACGGATGAAGTAAGGAGAGAACCACCATGGACGATGCTGTTTGCTGATGATATTGTGATTTGCGAAGAGACCAGGAAAGAAGTGGAGCGGAGATTAGAATCCTGGAAGTATGCATTGGAAAGGAGAGGGATGAAAGTCAGTAGGTCAAAGACCGAATATCTTTGCATAAATGGAGAAAATGACGACGAAACAGTGAAGATGGAGGATACAAAATTGCCAAGAGTAAAGGAATTTAAGTATTTGGGATCAACGGTGCAAGAAAGTGGTGGTTGTGAGAGGGAGGTAAAGAAGAGAGTACAGGCAGGATGGAATGGATGGAAAAGAGTATCAGGAGTAATCTGCGACAAGAGGTTACCAGCTAGAGTAAAAGGAAAAGTGTACAGTTCAGTGGTAAGACCAGCAATGGTGTATGGACTTGAGACAGTAGCAGTCACAAAGAAACAAGTGAAAGAGATGGAAGTCGCAGAGATAAAAATGTTGAGGTTTACTATGGGAGTGACGAGAAAAGACAAGATTAGAAACGAGCACATCAGGAGTACTATTAAGGTAGAACAGTTAGGAATGAAGATGAGGGAGGTCAGGCTGAGGTATATGGACATGTCATGAGGAGAGACCAAGAGTATGTAGGGAGAAAGATGATGGAAATGGAGTTACCAGGAAAGAGGAGAAGAGGGAGACCAAAGAGAAGATTTTTAGATGTGGTAAAAGAAGATATGAAGGAAGTTGGTGTGAAGGAGATGGACATTGAAGACAGAAAGATGTGGAGAATAATGATACGCTGTGGCCACCCCTGACTAATGGGAAAGTCCGAAAGGAGAAGAAGAAGTAATGAAAACTAATTTTTTGCTCTTATTAAGCTAGACTTTATCTATAATATTGTAGTTATCTTTTTTACAAAATTTTTCACATTGCAGCTCGCGGTAATTTTGCTTTCAAAATTTCTCGAATTCCAATATTACATAGCTTAAATTAAAACCAAAATTAGCTAGAGGACCAAGATATTTTATAACTGTATTATGAAAACCAGATTTTGTTAATTTAATTTGTTTTTATTTATTTATTTTATCTCTTTATTTATCCTCCTGACTTGTAGGATAGCCACAGAGGCGCCCAAACGTGGAGTGGGCAATTATCCCGACCTGCTTCCGGAGATGCCAAGATATTGCTGTCCGCTGGTATTTTAATAGAGATTTGACTGTAATTTAGAACTGCTTGCTACGACCACCAAGTAGGGGAATGTCCCATAAATCTTTCCCAAAAACATAGCAGAATGGCACGAGTAGGTTCTTAACCGAGATCATGTTGATCATAAGCACGGTCCTTTAACCACTCGACCACGCTGGCGACATTTACAAACATCAACCATTTTTACGTGTCTGTGTCAACATTTTTTGTAGAAATGAGTGGAATAATTACGTTCTTGTTTCAAATAGTATAGTTGCTTTTGGATTGTTTTAGTGGTTATGTGTGTAGATAATTTTGATTTTAATTTAAGCTACAGTATGTAAGATTGGACTTCAAGAAATTTTAGAAGCAAAATTACTGCAAGCTACAATGTTAAATTTTTAAAAAAATGTTACAGTATCTTATTACAAGAAAATTTAAGCTTAATACAAAAAAATTAATTTTTATTATTTAGCCAACAGATTGTAAAATTTAAACTAATTTTGTAATCTCAACTCAAATTTAAATTCCCAAAATAAGTTATTTGTTTTATAACTTTGCAGTTAAAACAAGCTAAATAAAGCTAAAGCTTACAAGGCTAAGCAAAGGTTACCATGTTCGCGAGATAACTGGAAAAAAGCTTATTTATCATCAATTAAGCTTTTCAATACTAAAAAATAAATAAACACGCAACTTTTTTCATTCAGACTATTGCCAACGAATCTGTATCATAATTAGTAAAACAAAAAATAAAAAGAGTTTAAGGAATTTAAAAAAATCTAGCTTAGATTGTATTATTGGTTTTAAAAAAATGTTTGGTGCCAGTTTATTGTGTGATCTATCCAAAAAATATGATCTACCACTACCATTGTTAATAGCGCCTAAAAAATTCTGTAGCAGCTTTTTCATCTCGGATGACTTGTGTATACAGTTGTCTAGCTCTCATCATGGGCTGACCTGATCTGGAGTAAATGTGGTGCGCGGATGCCAACTACCCTGGTATATATACTAGATCTTAAACTTCAGAAATTTTCAGTTATCCACCGGTGCTGGAATTTCCCAGTAATCCGTCTAATCTTTTTTGCAATTTCTATTCACCAACTGTATACTGGTCGAATTTCCCAATAATCTGTACGGGAATTTTCAGTTAATCTCATCGTGGTATTTTTTAGGTAAATCACAAGCTAAACTAGAAACATGTAGGTAGATCACATACTAAACCGGCACCAAATATTTAGTACTAGACTATATGATTTGGTAAATCGTTTACTAAACTGTTAAAAAGATGTTGAACACTTGTATTTCTTAACAAAAAAATAATTTATGCACAGGTTTCAGATTGAAAATTGTCAAGCTTCGTGTTCTATGAAATAACTGATGTATGGAGCTAGGTTGTGACATTGTGATTTGCGATTCGTTCAGCGGCAACAAACTTGCGATCTGGTGAAGAACTAAGACCTTAAGTATGCGTAGACAAATGAACCCGTCCATTACCAGGCTATTTAGTTTGACCCATGCTGTTCTGGGAAAGCTTCTTTCACCAAGCCTGGTACTGGTCATGGAAATAAATGCCCGAAGCCGTGATACACTCTGAGAGTACTCCGTGTTCCATTTATAGAATTCGTTTGTTAGAAAGAACAAATTCTTGGTTCAACCAGGTGGTTCAAATGGTTTTGTACAGCTGACAAAAACGGGCATCCAGATTTTAGTTTTTCTTGTCAGGAATCTGGAGACCCACTTAATGATCATAGTGTATATATAGTATAGTCATGGTTCAGAGTGCCACGGTTAGCCAAGGAAGGTGTCGTCTCATAAAATCTCTAAGCTCAGCTAGTGGAATGTTAATGAAGCAAATGAAGAATTTATAAGATGCAGGATTTCAGTGACAATACACTGAGCGGCGTTCAAGATGATGTCAACGAAGGAAGCATGTGGAATGCAAAACTAAGCTAAGGCTGTGTCACAACTTTACGCCAGAATGTAAAAAGACCGGTTGAACCAGGTGAACCAAATACCAGCGCTGAGGTAAAGCTGTGTCTATTTTTTTTATTTATTTTAACTTCACTCCGCAGACCGACAGAAACCACTTTCTCTAACTATAAAAAGAATATACTTACAAATTTAACAAAACTTGATTGATTCACAAAAACTTGGCTTCCAAGCTGCACCAAACTTCAACGATTCTAGCGCCACAACAACATTGTACTAATGAGCTATAAAAATTAATTAGCACCCCGATGGCTGATTTCAATTTTAATAGTTCGTCTGTAACACAAACTTCACAATTCTATCTTTTTATGGAATTAACTGCGGTCACAAAATGCCACAAAAACACAAACAACTAAACTAAAAGGCAACAACTCAAACCGGCCTAGAATAATTGACTGGACTGGAATCGGGAATAAAATGAAAACACAACGTGCGCTTTCCAGCCAACAATGCTATGCAGGTCTTATGCGGGCCCTGCAAGGGCTGCTAGTACGGTACCCGTACCGATTTGGCCGCAGGCGCTGCAGTGGCCCCGCATGGGTTTACAGCACGAGTTTCATGTTGTTCAAACTATCTTTTTAAAAATAATTAAAAATATTCCCGCATGGGCCCTGCATAGCATTGTTGGCTGGGCATGTAAAATGACGTTACGTGAGTTTGGATTATAAGCAAATTTTCTGAAATAACGTGGATTTCCCCAAACAGCCAATAAATTAAGGTCACTGTTTACAAAAGCCAATCAGAGACGCGTTACGTTCCACTGATTAAATAACTAGAATTCTTTGCTTTAAATGAAAAATATTCAATTAATGATTCTAGAACACTCAAGAAAGAAAAAAATCTTAGAAACTAAAATGAAGTGCACTTAATCTGCTTTACACGTGCTTAAAATTGCAATTGATGAAACAAACAACAAAAAAATCACAAGCAGCTTGCAAATATACTAAATAAAAAATGAGGGTGTACCGACTATGCAATCATTACTTAATATGAAAGGATTACGTTATATTGAAATTTAAAACTACTCAGAAAGACAGAAAATTTACTATGGATTTGTGAAGTTAAGATTATATTGCGAATAAAGTGTGACAGGCTGTAAGTTGCCTCAATAGTGTGACGCCCGAAGATAGTATTTTACAATGTCATAAGATGATGACAAAGCGTAAGAAATCTGTTCATTCCACTATGCAGTAAGATAAATCATGACCAGACAGAATAATAAAGTTTATTGTGGTTGTAAACTTATAGCTCACGTTTGGCCTCTCAATTTTTTAAATGAATCGCTGCTGTCATAATCTTATCGTGACTGAGTTTTAACCCACTCGCGCCATTCTGTTGTGTTCTTGGGAAAAACACTTTACGGCACATTCCCCTGCTTGGTGGTCCTGGCAAGCAGTTCTAAATTACAGTCAGATCTCTATTAAATTACAAGCGGACAGCAATATCTTGGCATCTCCTGAAACAGGTTGGGGTAATTGCCTGAGCTATGTATTAGCGCCTCGTCGCTTTCCTGCAAGTCAGGAGGATAAATATAGAGATTAAAAAAAAAAATAAAATAAATAAAAACTTCCAAGTTTGGGAATCCGTTGAAAGCGTAGCTATTTCTCAAATTAAAGTTTCCTCCAAGGCTTATCAGTCTTTAAAAGAAAACACAAATGACAGATTGTTAGCATGAATAACTTTTAAAAGATTTTAGCTGTTGGCACGTCGATTATGGTAACAATGCCAACAATGCAGATGAAGCATGTTTGGCTGGGTGGGGCAATTTTAACAGTCTTGTCCTGCTGTACTATACCAAGAATGCAGCCAGCTTTCACAATGACTCATGGAGTACTGGCAATAATCCAAATTTAGCTTTAGCTGATGTTTGTCACTTAGCTGACAGACGTGTTGTACAAAAGTTTTCCTGGTTAGAATATAAAACCGTGCTTATAACACCTTAAAGATTTTCTTTGCCAATGCCAAGCATACGTTTAAGCAATGGAGTTTTGGCGAGAAAAAATGGAGAGACTACGTTACTTCGACGAACAAATTTCCAAAGACTTTGCTGTCACCTGATTTACCTGATGGAGACGCAGCTGAATAGGACTACTTAAACACCATCAGTAAAGCATACAAAAAGGTAACACACGTCGTCACCATAACAACTGCATACCACAGGGTTGGTTAAATTGTCTGACTTTAGTAAGAACTAGCAATTGCCCACTAAGGAAATGCAATCTTAAAAAGTAGTAATCTCAGAACAATCTTCACTTTGAAACATTCTTCACTTTGAATATCATCATCATCATTATAATTTTTGGGAAAAACATTGAATTAGTTCAGTGCGTTTTCCTTTGCCCGCTTTAATTTTTAGGGTTTTAAAAGCAGCAGCTTGAGTTGGAATCTCATGTATTTCAATCTTTTACAACTGGCCGCAATTGCGTCGTTGGAAATCCAAGACACGACCTGGCCAATAAGAGTATCTTTAAATATTACTTTGATTTCTCGATTTTCGTCCCAAAAACATAGCAATCTCTAAAAACTCTAGTTTAATCAAAATCAAATGCAATCGACCAGCTAAGATGTCGCAATCAACGTGTCGGCTATTCCAGGTATACCGTATTAGATAGCCGTACCTGCCAAGGTCAGGGAGGCATTTTCCCCTCTCAAGTTTCAAACATTTGGGAAAAATTAGAATATTTTGGCAAACGAAAAACAAACGAAAAAATTTGGGTAAAATTAGAATTTTTTGGGCAGCGGTAGAAAAAATTTGGATTATATTAAAAATTTTAGTGTCATCACGAGGAACTATTTTGACAAAACAAGTTTATTTTTGGTGGCCGAAAATGTACATAAAATGCAGAAAAACGTTTAAGATTTAAGGTGAAGTCCTTGTTTTTAGAGATCACTATGTTTTACGTTTTAGGGAGAAAAATCGAGAAATCAGAGACAAATTTTAGGTAAAGAACTTTTTGGTCTTCACCCTCAATTTAAAAAAAAATTGTTTTGCATATACGCTAGAAAATTATGATTCGGGCAAACACCACAAAAATTTGGCAAAACTGTATCCCCCAAATATTTTTGGATGGTACGTCTATGCTGTATTGAGATGCAGTGTGTGAAACCCTTTCTAAAATATTTCTGAAATCCACTGAAGGACACGACTTGAGTCTGCCTGCTGAGGCTTGCTCGCCAGGAGTGACAAGAAACGGAGGGATTAATAGTTTGCAGCAGTTTACTTATTTATTATCTGTATTTATCCTCCTGACTTGTAGAAAAACTTTAAAGGTGTTATACCTAGTGCGACCACGAGTGATTGCCCAGACCTTCTTTCGGAGATATTAAGGTACATATTAGCTGTTCAATTAAAGTTTTTAGTCGATTTTTTAGTTTTTATTTATAGATATAACTAAAATTTAAAGCTGCTTTCTAAGATCACCAAGTAGAAAAAAGTGGTGTAAAATGTCTTTATCAAGGACTCAACAAAATGACTAGAAAAACTTTTGAGCCATGATCATTTTGGGTCGCATTCCCGTCAACACGGCGCTTTTTCCGATTCGGCTGTGCTGCCGCTCAGAGCATCAAATTTTTAATTTCTAGTCGAAAAGCTTGGAGTATAACAAATAATCTTACTCTTAGGTTACGAAACTCTCCTCTTTATTATCTCACCTTACCTAACGCGATAATATCTCTCCTTGTTACAGAGGCAAGAGATACGAAAGCTGCTCCTTACAGGTTGTTTTTACTTGATTTCGCAGAGGTTTCTGAAGATTCTGAACATCTTTATAAGTTTTCGGCTCCGAGAAATCAATACAGATCTGCGATACTTAAAACCCGGTAAACCTCCTAGCCCTGATTCCATTTGACCAGAACTTAAAAACAATGTTTACATAACTTCAATTTTATCTGCCTATGCCTACTTGCATTGCGACATGCTAAATGATAAGATACTAGTTTTATGCGGTAAAAGTGAGAATTAAAAAGTAAAATAGACATCTTTTAGCAAATTCACCAAATTTTTTGAAATTTCGTCAAAGCAAGCGGCAAATACCTGTAGTTTAATATTATATTTTAACGAACAAACTGAAACTTGGTCAAGCTGTAAAAATCTAAACAACGAAAATTATTGCGGCCAACGTTGGAACATTTACTAGCTTTGAAAAAATTTGGTGTTTCTGAACATCATATTCGTTACAAAAAGCTTATAAGTTTGTTTCGAAAGGGGCTAACTCGAGATAAATTTGCTAAATTCAAATTTTGCAATATTGGCCATTTTTTAAAATGTTTTTGTTAAACCAAAAATAAAATAACTGATCTTCATATTAATAAATTTTAAGACTACAGGTTATGTAGTTTTGAGTTTTTAATTGTCAAACTTTGTAGGTTATTAAAGTTCCGCTGAGGAATCAAAACTTGAGAAAGTTTGAAGCGAATAAAATTAAATTATGCGATGCCATCATCAACAACTTACCATCCAGGGCCAACGTCTGATAGTTGCCGCATATCCACCAACTATACGTCCCATATTGTTGTTGCTTTGACCACATCCTGAACTGGTATCTAGAAAAAACTTAAAGTTTGAGAGCAAATATATGGTCGACGATTAGAAAAAAGAAAACCTTTTTTTATAAACAAAGAATGAAAAACTGCTACGAATTTTAAAGAATTT
This sequence comes from Diplosoma virens, assembly GCA_963680785.1. Classification (NCBI taxonomy): domain Eukaryota; kingdom Metazoa; phylum Chordata; class Ascidiacea; order Aplousobranchia; family Didemnidae; genus Diplosoma; species Diplosoma virens. The sequence goes on along the minus strand of OY796881.1, from coordinate 5,929,256 downwards.
GCCAAAGACCCCCACTGAAATGATCAAAGAATTTGCAGCATCAGTTTTTCTTGCAGTGTGAGTTTTAATTCGCAAACTCTTAATTTCTTTTTGATTTTTAATGGCAGCTTAGTTTTCTATGTATTCCCAATTTTTTTCACCAGTTATGTAATCTTTCTTTCAATCAACTTTTTTCAAGTCTTCTCTTATTTATTAGTGATATTTTGAATAACAAGTTACTGTACAGTACATAATTCTGATTAAAAGTATTACGGTTTATTGCAGTTACATCAAAATAAACTAAAAATCAAAATTTATAAGACTTCCTTAATCATTTATAATCATCATCATTATCATTTTCAGGGGAAACACTGAGTTAGTTCAGTGTATTTCCCTTTTTCCGCTTGTCCTTTGGGTGTTGCGGGGGCAGCAGCTCGAGTTGAAATTTCCAAGCATCCAGATCTCCTGCAAATAGCGGCAATTTTGCTGGTGAAATGTCAAGACGTGACCATGCCAGGTGTTCAACATAATTCCGTCAGCGAGTTCTGGGTCTCCCTCTAGGTCTTTTGCCACTCGGAAGAGCATCCATTAGTTGTTTTGCTGTTTGCTTGCGTAACATTTGTGTCACATGGCCATATTAGCGCAGTTGAGATCGTTCTATCCGGAGTAATAGCTGTTCAATGCTAAGAGATTGACGAATGTCAATGCTTTTAACCTTGTCAAGTAAGGATAAACCTCTGACTTTTCGCAAGAAGCCTATTTCGGCCGCCTATACTCGGGATTTTACTCTTTCGATTATTACCCAACACTCATGACCATAGGTAAGGATAGAAACAAAAAATGATCTGAAAACAGAAAGCCTTGCTTTTGTGCACAGCTCTCGACTCAGTACAACTGATCGATAAAGCTGGTGCAGTATAGCCAAATTAATTGCTTACTTTTCCAATACGTGTGTCCAGTTTGTTATCCAGTCTACCATCACCCGAGAATGTGACTCCAAGGTACTTACGCTTCTTCGTCTGCTGGAGTTACTCCATTTGTTTGGAAAGAACATTGGACAAGGTACCTTGACAAACGCATGATCTCATTTTTACCCGTACTAATTTTCATCATAGCATTTAAGCATGCATCAGAAAACCAATCAAGTGCATATTGGAAATCACGTTTGTTGGAGCTTAGCAATGCAAGGTTGTCTGCAAACAGTAGGCGCCGAATATGTGACCCAAATATAATGCCACTACTGGAGGAAATGTCTCTGTCTAACTTGTCCATGTATATAATAAACAGAAGAGGAGAAAGAACACAGCCCTGTTTTAATTCAACACCGACAAATAAACGGTTTTGTTTTCATGTCATTGACACGAACACAGACTTCTGACTGTTTGTACAATGATTTGATAGCAGCTAATAGCTGACCTCTCACGTCATGCTCCAGCAGTACTGACCACAGCTTGTCTCTTGGGACACGGTCATATGCTTTTTCAAGGTCTACGAAACATGCATACACCTCTTGGCATGTTCCTACTATTTTTCAAAAACTTGCTAAAGGGAAAAGATCTGGTCCATGGTGGATCTGCCAGGACAAAATGCAACATGATTGCTGTGCTCACCTCTGATTCGGTTTGATGAATTTCTTCACCAATTTGTTTCTGGGATGTTTCCAAATGTTGGATTGTTATTGCATTTACAATTGTTTAAAAAACATTTTTAATTGTTTAGAAAAAGATTTTCCGATATTCTAATTACATAAGCACATTTTTTCATGGAAACTAAGCAATAATAAATACACAAAATTATATCGATTTACTCTCAAAGTTTTAATAAGGCAGTGGTTTATCTAACAGCTCCACAAATTGAATTGCATAAGAAACAAAAAACAAAAATTTCCTGGTTTTATAATCTAGTTTAATGTTTTTCAAATGAGAGGCAAATCACCAGACTAGACGTTAAAGAATTTCAAAAGGCGCACGAATATTCAAATTATAAATAAATAGTTTTGTAGGCTGCTACTAATACATATCTGCTATTTTCAAAATTGTATTTTAATCCGAATTAATATTTAAATTTGTGCTGAGGAATTCATGTTTTGTTTAGAACATTTTTGGCTGTTTTGGTTTTCACTTCTCTTTTGAGATTGGAATAAAATCCTGCTGGTGCCCTTGTTTTTGGGTTGCTTTGTTCCGCCAAATTATCTAGAGGGTACGGACCAAAACAAAAGTTAAGAATAACTAACTGAATTAGATCATCCACAACATAGTAATTTTATTCTTATTAAAAGTAATCGAAACCATAAAAATTAAATCATCCATAAAAATTAAATTCTTATAACTTTTTATCACAGGACACCGTCAGAAAGATTAAAGTTAATATTACAAAAAAAATATTTTTTTCAAAATTATAAAAAAGACGAGCAGTTTGGGTTATTTTCAAGTGTGTCTTGCTAGCTTACAATTTAATTTGCTTAAAATAAAACCTAGAAAATAACTTTTTTTTGTGGCTTAAAATACGTATTTTATGAACTTGGAATTGTTTCATTGTATGATTTACTTACTTCTTAAACAGCAATCACTTCGTCTGTAATAGGACCATATATTTCCGGTGGTACTAAGAGATGTACAACCGGTACAGAAAAAGCTTCCTTGAGTATTGAGGCAAATGTTTCCAGTTGGTGAATTATCACAGCTATTTGCCATTCGGCATTCATCAACGTCTTGAAATAAAAATTGATGCATAATTGTTATCAAAAATTCATTATGTAGATATAATACAATTTATGTTGATAGATATAAACACTAGTTTTCTTTAAAAAAGCTTTTTTATTTCGAACAACATATTACGTTTCAATAAATTTTACTAAAAAGAAATTCTACAATATTTCTTTTATGTTTTTTTATTTATTCTTTGTTCTATTTCTTTGGCAAGTTTATTCTGTTTTGTTTTTTGATTTTAACATTTTTAGCCACAAGATCCTTATTTACTTTTTTTTTGTTTTTACTATAAACTGTGCTAAATTTTGTTTATTCTAATGAATATCTTTGCATTATTGATTTTGTTCTACAAATTTATATCTTCAAAATTTATTTAGTGATAATATTTCTTTTTAATCTTTTTGTTTAAATGGACCGGGTTAAAAAATCAAAGAACTGTATTTGTTTTTTTGTGTCATTTCTTTATAAATATAAGAATGGAGAAGAAAAATTTTTTCAATTTCAAATAAGCGAGCGAGAATGCTGTCAATATGCCTAAAAACATTTTTCAGGCAAATATTTTAAGTAAGTGGTTTAACCAGCTTTCCATCTCGTGTCAAAGCTCACTGGAGGGTCAAAACATAAAAAAATTTATAACTTAAGTTTCAATAAAGCTGGAGAGCTAGAAGCGCAATAGTATTGTTTTTATTTATTTTAGATAAAGGTTTTTCATAAAGTCAGTAGTTTTTTATTTGAAAAAACAAAACAATTTTTTGTTTTTTTTAGGTTTGAGCGATGCAGCACCAAATTTCTTAAATGCACTTTGAAACAAAAAAGTGATGTTATTCAAATTATGTCATCAATGTTCCAACCCAGAAAAAAAATGAAATTGTGGATCTAACACCAAATTCAAACATAACAGCTAGCAAATTCGAGGAAAATTTTTTGGTGATGTTAAATTGCTAATGTTAGCCCTTATCTTAGTTCAGTCTTATATTACCATCAATCTTAGCCCTTTGGCGTGGTACAGACGGCCGATTTTGAGCAATTCTATCATTATGCTAATATTATATCGGTGATCACATATACGGAAACTATTGTAAGCCTACTGATCTGTGCAAAACCATCAATAATTTTATTATTCAAATTTAAGAATTTTTCATTTCTGATTGGCTTGAAATTTTCTATTTTCCGTTTTGACACATTTCCACATAATTTTTTTCCATTGTTTAATAATACATCGGAACCGAAACTTACTTCTTCTGTATTACTAATAATATGTCGTAGAGGCAGCTACGAACAATGTGAAAATCAAATGGACCACTTGAATGGATTTCCAGGAATCTTTTATAGATTATTATGACACTATTCAATGCACATTATTATTATAGTCGTTTCATCCCTCCCGAAAACATAAAAGTAGTTTTTATAAAAATAAGTTTCCTAGATTTTTTTCATATATAGATGCTGGAATATCCACACCCTTGCCAATTCTGGGGAAAGATGAGAGAAATTGTTTACAAACACCTTAGATGTGATTTCAAAATTTGCAGCATTGCAATTTCTCCATCTATTCATTTAACATTCAACATTATTTATCAAATCAAATTGTTTCTTCCCTTCTTGATTCAAAGCATTTTTATGTTTCTGTCTATCTCTCTTTTTTGAGTATGTTCGAGTCTATTATGTAAATTCCATCTGTCTCTCTACTAAACTCATGTCCTTTGAGAGCACTTCTGGAAAGAAAACACTATCTCTATTACTAATATTAAAGCAGTCGCAACACAGAGTTACGTTTTTGTAAGATTGCTTGTTTTGAGTGAAGTAAAGTTTTAGAATTTTTGTGCCAATGCCCAAATTTTTTAATAATCTGTAATAGATTGTTGTTGGTTTACTTACATTTGCAAGTTTTTCTATTGTTGCTAAACTGTTTTTGAAAGGAATATCTGCAAAAGTATATTTCTCCAGCATTATGGCAAAAAATATTGAACAATTTTTTAGAATGATCCAACGTGCAATCTTATAATCAAATTAAAAATGTTTCTCCACATTATTTCTTGCTTTCTATGATGTATTTCTGAGCTGGTAAATGGTAATTTATGTTTTTGGTCTTTCTAACAAACACGTATTATACACTTGCGTCATGCGAAACTTTTTCAGCTAAAATCACAAAACCTCTAGTGCTTTCAGTACGTATTTGTTCATCTAGCATTTACAACAACTTGTTGCAGAATTGCATTTTCGTTAAATGTGAAACATGTAGTCTAAAGGCTTATGTTCTCGAAAAGTTTTCTAAAATATTTATAGCCCACAAAGAGGATCCATGCCCACAAGATACTGTATTTGCTGTTCAAATACACAAATTAGATTGCAAATTTTTCGCAGAAAATCAATTTGACAATTTGAATCAAATCAAATTTTTGCTTTAGAATGCACTTAAAAGCTATTAGTGCTGAATCGTCCATATAAACCTCAAAAAACATTTTTTGGAAAAAAATTACTAATTTTGTAAAAAAAAATTTAATTAGCAAAAATAGCTTACTTCTAAGACCAAAACCAGCTTTCTAGCTTAATTGGTTCTTGAGTTATAGCATTTTTACGTATTTTGACAGCTCGGTATCCTTTGACCAGAGAAAGGGGACTGGTTTATGACTTCTTCTTCTTCTTCTTCTCCTTTCGGCCTTTCCCATTATTCAGGGGTGGCCACAGCGTATCATCATTCTCCACATCTTTCTGTCTTCAATGTCCATCTCCTTCACACCAACTTCCTTCATATCTTCTTTTACCACATCTAAAAATCTATTCTTTGGTCTCCCTCTTCTCCTCTTTCCTGGTAACTCAATTTCCATCATCTTTCTTCCTACATACTCTTGGTCTCTCCTCATGACATTTACATAAATCATGACACATCCATAAAGAAGGCAGTTGCAATGGCAAAGCGACGTATGTATGATGATTTGTATGCTAGATTGGAAACAAAAGAAGGTGAAAAAGAGTTGTACAGATTGGCTAGGCAGAGAGACAGAGCAAGGAAAGATGTACAGCACGTGAGGGTTATAAAGGATGAAAACGGTAATGTTATGGTAAATTCAGAAGCAGTGTTAAAGAGATGGAAGGAGTACTTTGAGAAACTGATGAATGAGGAAAATAACAGAGAACCTAGGACAGAGGAAACAGAAATGGTTAATGAAGAGGTAAATTGTGTCAGTAGAGAAGAAGTAAAGAACGCACTAAGAAGGATGAAAAAAGATAAAGCGGTTGGGCCAGATGAGTTGCCAGTAGAAGTTTGGAAGTGCATGGGAGAGATGGGGATTAAGTTTTTAACCAGACTGTTCAACAGACTATTAATGGGTGAACGGATGCCAGAAGAATGGAGAAGGAGTGTGCTTATCCCAATCTATAAAAACAAAGGGGACGCACAGTGCTGTGGAAACTAGAGAGGAATAAAGCTAATGAGCCACACAATGAAAGTATGGGAAAGAATTATTGAAACCAGGTTAAGGGATAGAATGGAGATCAGCAAACAGCAATATGGATTTATGCCAGGAAAGGGAACCACCGATGCCATGTTTGCTTTAAGAATGTTAATGGAAAAAAACAGGGAAGGTCAAAAAGAGTTACATTGTGTATTCGTGGACCTAGAGAAAGGTTACGACAGGGTTCCACGGGAAGAGCTGTGGTACTGCATGAGAAAATCTGGAATAGTGGAAAAGTATGTGCGACTAGTACAGGATATGTATGAGGAAAGCGAAACAGTGGTGAGGTGTGCAGTAGGAACTACAGAAAGTTTCAAGGTCAAGGTTGGACTGCACCAGGGATCAGCGTTAAGTCCATTCCTGTTTGCAGTTATAATGGACAGGATAACGGATGAAGTAAGGAGAGAACCACCATGGACGATGCTGTTTGCTGATGATATTGTGATTTGCGAAGAGACCAGGGAAGAAGTGGAGCGGAGATTAAAATCCTGGAAGTATGCATTGGAAAGGAGAGGGATGAAAGTCAGTAGGTCAAAGACCGAATATCTTTGCATAAATGGAGAAAATGACGACGAAACAGTGAAGATGGAGGATACAAAATTGCCAAGAGTAAAGGAATTTAAGTATTTGGGATCAACGGTGCAAGAAAGTGGTGGTTGTGAGAGGGAGGTAAAGAAGAGAGTACAGGCAGGATGGAATGGATGGAAAAGAGTATCAGGAGTAATCTGCGACAAGAGGTTACCAGCTAGAGTAAAAGGAAAAGTGTACAGTTCAGTGGTAAGACCAGCAATGGTGTATGGACTTGAGACAGTAGCAGTCACAAAGAAACAAGTGAAAGAGATGGAAGTCGCAGAGATAAAAATGTTGAGGTTTACTATGGGAGTGACGAGAAAAGACAAGATTAGAAACGAGCACATCAGGAGTACTGTTAAGGTAGAACAGTTAGGAATGAAGATGAGGGAGGGCAGGCTGAGGTGTATGGACATGTCATGAGGAGAGACTGGTTTATGACGCCAACATAAAAAAAATTTTTGTGAAATATACTTTTAGGCCTATTGAAAACATTCTAAACCATCTATATAAATTTAAAAAAAGTGTTTTCACCCCATTCTAATAAATAAATATACAAATACTGTAAAATTATATAGGTTTACTGTACATAGTATTGCAGGATTATCGAATAAGAGTCCACTCCTGGGTATTGAATGAGAGTCACCTACGCACGAGACACAAAGGTGAAACTGAGGCCAAAAAATTTTAAATTTAATAGAATTTTTTCGTCGGTTTTATTATTAATTTGTTGCTGTAAATTTTTTATTAATCTCTTTTCTGACAGTCTTACCACTTTTATTTAATAAAGTAAAAATTAATTGTTTTTTGTAATCCGTTAATAAAAATTTCGTAAATTAATTAAATAGTTTAAACTAATAATGTGCTGTTGTCGTTTATAACTTTTTTAAACAATAAATGTTTGAAACAATAAACAAGAAGGAATTTGGAGTTTCTCTATTTTTTTAATGGCAAAACAGTAGTTTCTAACTTTTCTTAAATGTTTCTAACCCTTTCTTTTATAAAACAAGATTACTTCAAAACCCGATTTGGATAATTTAATTTTTGGATTTCTAATCGGATTCAAAGTTCACTTTTGTTATTAACGTTAGCAAAGTACTTTAGAGAATAAGTTAAAAAGGCAGTTGTAGCTTTTGCGACTGATTTACTCTAAAGAATGAAGAAATTTACCTTTTGAATTTAATTCATCCGAGATTTTTAAAAATCATGATGTTTAAGCACCTGGAGCGGCAGAAGCTCAAATGGTTTTGGCTGATTGCACTTGATTCTGGTTAAATGCAATCACTGCCAACTTCTGATTAGGGAAGTACAATAGGTAGGGTAGTAAGCAATAAACAAGCGGCCTCAATTTTGTTATATCTGATCTAATCAATCAAAAACAACAGTTTTTTGAGAATGATTGTAATCCAAAAAGCGAGCGTTTACTTTCCCAAGTAAACTTGGTTTGTTCTGTTTGGTAAAAGCTTTCATTATAGATTACAATTTAAAACCAGCCGTTTTTTATTTGTAACCATGTTGATAAGCCATACTTGCAATAAAGCAAACTATAAATTTTTTTACTTTTTTGTCCTCTTTATCAAATTTAGTTCTTTTCAAATAAAATTTATCAAAATATTTAAAACATAGTCAATCAATATTTTTGATTCTTTCTGATGCAGGGTATTTTTAAACACACAAAGAATTATTTGCATCAACGGCTTTATTGGTTTCTTTTAGGCACGAAACACTATTGTATACTTAAACATATTACAAGGATCTTTTTTTATTAACCATAAGTTGGCCCCGCAGCACTTTTTTTTTACTGTGATGACCTCTTTTTTTAGGTCAATCGCTATTTTTAAACAATTATGTTTATCGAATCTTTTTCATAGAATATTATTTAAAAAAAATAGCCTAATGCTTTAAAGTTTTTTTTAGGTGTATTTTTTCTTTTAAGGTTGTTATAAAAGTGATTTTGTTTTTTTACCCCATTTGGTACCGTGATTTGCAATTAAGGATAAGGTAAAAAACATGGTTGCCATTGCCATTTGTTATTCAAAGTGTGAGAAAATAACTTATTTTCTATTTTTTGCAGGTGTATTTTTAAAAATTTTTTTATTGTCAACAACTAAAAGTAATCTGTGTGGCTCTTTCACTTACTTTTAACTGAATACAGTAAAGTTTCGAAAACTGTCAGAAGTGTACTTTTATTGGGCAATAAAAAGTGTTTATATGATAGAGAAATTGGCTCATCTTGATCAATGGTAAGTCATTATTGCATTATGATTGTTGCTTTTTCATCATGATAGTTTAACTGGGTGATAGGGCCCTGTTACTTTGATTCCCATTTGGGGCTCACGGATGTTTCTGCATACATTTTTATAGACTTCTACAAAAATATGCAGAAGTTTTTAAGTTTTAATATTTCGTGATCTGGAGTATAATTAATAAATATTTGATACAGTTTGTTTACTTGTTAAAATTTTGAGCTCATGTTACATGGTCTTGTTGCTAAATTGATATCTATTCTTATAGGCCTATGTGAACTACAAATAGCAGTTTTTAGAAACTTTGGTCCTATATGTTGCTCATATTGTCCTATGCCTTTTAAGAGAGATACATAAGCTTTAAATATAATTTAGGTAGGGATACAAAACCTAGATTAAGTGTCCTCAAATGACCTCTTCGCATATGAAATAGTTATTTATAATTTTGGTTTTGAATATTGTAGGAAGATTGCGAGATACTATTTGGTACATATCTGAACAAGAAAGAGGTTTTATAAAAAAATTTATTTTTTTCAAAAAATGACTCAAAAAAAGGCATCGGCCATGAAGGAGACATTGGAAATAATAAATGACGACAATTTCCTAGTTGGTAATGTTGATAAATTGGATGATTTGATGATTGGTATTGTAGACTTCCTCCAGATACTGTTGACAACTTTTTAGACTGTAAAGTGCTTATGGCAATAATATGGACGATGAAGTACCAACAGATGCTCTAGGACATGTAGAAATTTATTATGCAACAAGAAACAAAAAACCTAATGAGTTAGATCATGCTGGGCCACTCCAAAATGCCAAGTTTCGAGTTTGTTGAAGCACCACCTGCTAAAAAAAAATGCTATCCTTGGTTTTATCTTGGAAAAAGAAAAAGCCACAATTTACAAAAGTATATGTAGACTCTGATATTGTAGAGGCAAAAAAAAGCCACCTTATCAAAGAACTGCCAGGTAAAACTCCTGTAAACTGCTTTAATATCCTCTTTGATGACAAAATTGTCATACACATTGGGCAAAAAACTCTTGCATACTCCAAGCAAAAAAATAACCATAAATTTGAGCTGTCAAATGACTGCATACGAAAATTTTTTTGAATTTTGCTTTTCACTGCATATCATTTTTTCCACAAGAGAAACTCTACCGGAACGAAGACAACGATATGGATATAAGCTTCGTAAAAAGATGCATAAGTCGCAATAGATATCTTAAAATCAAGCGATATCTGCTTGTCAATCACAAGTCTGGCACAGGAGATTCAGCAGAAAAACGAGACAAGCTATTCAAAGGAAGACTATTGATGGATCAGCTAAATAGAAACGTTTTGATATTATGTATCTTCTCAGAAAGAGTAAATATCCACAAACAAATAATCCGATATTATAGACAACATTATCTCAAGCAATTTATAAAAGGAAAACCAGTTCAATTCGGGTTTAAGTAATGGACAATCTGCTGGTCTAGAACCGGATATCGCAACCAAATGCAAGTCTACAAAAGGCAAAGGCAAAGATAGGGAAAAAGATGAGCATGTACCTTGACTTGGGGCACATATTGTCTTGAAAATGATGAAAGTTTTAGAAACTCCTCAGCCTCACTAAGATTATTTGATAATTGTTGAGATATCTCAGCGAAGTTAATGTCAGAGCAACGGGAACTGTTTAAACTAACAGAATGAATAGATTGAAAAAAAAATTGATTAAAGAAGACAATTCGATTGAAGAAGACGATTGAAGAAGACAAACAGTTTGAGAAAAGAGATAGGGGCAACTACGATTATTGATTTGATTTACAAAATAAAATTGTCGCCGTTACTTGGCATGACAACAACTGTGTCAAGCTTCTATCCAATCATGATGTTGCAAGTGAAACGATTAAGTCGGGCTTACAAAAAATGCATCCAAGTGCCACATCCAAAACTTATTGAAGAGTGTAATAGAAACATGGGAGGCGTGGACAAGATAGAGTGGAATGTCCAAAAATACAGAATCAGAGTGAGGAAAAAAGTTGGTATTTTCACCTCATTGTAAATCCTGTTGATGTGCTTTTGGTCAATGGCCATACACTGTACTGCCTTAAAAATGGTACCATTTCCTTGCTGGGCTACAAAATAACAATTCTAAGAGGATATCTTTCCACTTCATCTCCCTATTCTGACCCAAAATACGATGGGAGAATGTCGCTTGCTGGAGCCTAAGCAGTAGTGTTCCACTTGACGTGAGAGCTGTTGGGAGCCATTACAAAGGAAAAACAGAAAGAGGGGAAACAAAAAAAATCGGAAGTTTGCAAACGAAATGCGTGGAAACAATCCTGTGTTTGCAACGTTGGTCTTCATGTGGAATGCTTTCAAAAATGGCAACCCAAATAGATAGAATGTGCCGTGATCCCCATTTGGGTATCAAAATGAAATGATGATTTATTGCAAAAATAAAATCACCATTAAAGAAGTTTTTGTTTTTCTGTTTCTTCTAGTAGAACAATACAAAAACCAAGCCAAAAAACGTAAGAAAAAATTGATTAAAGTAGGAGGAGAGATTAGTTTAAATGTGAATTTTTAAATATACATTGTGCAAAAAGTTTAAAAAATGTTGCAATAAACCGCAAACGAAAAATCGTAACAAAAAAGAGAAAGTGTCAAACTGTGCCCCTCCAGTTTTATTTGGCCTATGCAAAAATTTTGAGTGGCCCCGACGATATTTTCAAAATAACGCAAACCAAATAAAGCAATGGCGTTTTTAAAATAACTATTATGCAAGTTAAATACCAAAAAATAGTTTTCAGGTAAGTTTGAAGGCAAACAATTGTTTTGTGTGAAACAAAGATCAAAAAACTGCTTTTAGGGAGATGAAAACTAAAAAAGACTTTTTTGGTCTTTATCTGTAAAATTTAGCCCGGTGTTTTAATTTACTTGGCCCACTACGATAAGCCAGAATGAGCCTCCGTTCAAAACTGTTGAACGGTCATGATGTACGAAAGACAACGTAAATTGCGATCATTACAAAGCCATTTTACGCACAACTAATTGTCGCGCCTCAAAAGAGTATAAGTTTAAACATACAATGTGCTAAAAATATATATATTTTGTTACTTTTAACCATTTTCCTTTTTGAACATAAAAAAATGTATATTGAAAAAAGTGCAAATGTAGCTATAGTAATGATGATATTTTTGCTCAAACCTAAAAAAATATTGAATTTTAATAAACGTTATAAGCCTTGCCCCAAAGAGGGTTAAATATATATTAACCTACCTATACAATCAGATGAATTTGATGGATTAACTTCATATCCTGGAAAACAAGCACAACTACCGGGAAAACCATCTATACATCTTTGATCACATCTTAATGGGTTTCGAATACAGCCTGAAAATACAGAAGTAAAAGCTTTGATTTTTATATGTGATATGCTTTGTTTATGAAAGAAAACTTTTTTTACGGTTGAGTAATACAAAAGCATTTAATGTGTGGATTTTTTGCGTGACGTTTGTTTGATTATCCCTGTTGTTTCAGTAGTTGGCCTCAGAAAAGCATACCATGTTTCATTTTAAAGATTTTTGGACAAACTAATTTTTGTTGTAAATAGTATTTCTACTAAATTATTATGAATACGTACCTTGAGGATGAACAAAACGAAAAGCAATCGCCAAAACAAATAATGTCAATGGAAACCTAAAAAAATGAAGTCATTAGAAAACTTTTAATTTGTTTTTCTTCAAAATGGAAACAAAATTTGTATTTTTTCTAATCTCTAATAATTTGTCTATTCTCGGAGGCTTGCAATTCTAATGGCGGGTACTAAACTGCAAAATTGGTCTTGTTCATTGTCTTACAAATTGGATGGATTGCAAAACTGGTCAATTGTTGATGAAGTAATTTGGTAGTGCACAAAGAAACTACTAATTTCTCTGAGAATTTACAAGACATCTTTTACTGAATATAAACCTTGTCCTTAGTTAACAACAAAAACTGTTGACCACCACTGCGATTTAAACGGCCAACCACCTGATAATTTTTGAATAAAAAAAAAAGCATGAATTGGAAAATATCATCATCTTCTTCTTTATTTATTGTGAAGAATCTTACCAGCTCTTGTAATTCTGTTGTGTCCTAATATAAAGACACTTTACGGCTTTTTTTAAGTGTTGACAAACTTAGCAAAAAATTTTAAATATGAGTTACATCACCAAAAAAAAAAAAAACTTTCAATAGGGTTTGTAATATTGTGTTACTTAGAAAGCAGGCAAAGATAGTTGATGGTTGCCAAGTTCAAAACCTCCTTCATTGTCCATCGAGTACAACATAATGACAAGTTTAGGAGTCGAACCTAGGCCATGTCGATTGTGGTCGTTATTAATATGGTGTCTCACCCACTCGGCTATTAACATCGTTGAGAAGAAGTCGGAAAGTAAGCCCGGAATGCCTAAATGGCAGCCCGCAATGTAAACTCTGACCTTTCAAGTGTTATAAACGGACGATTGCAGTTTGTTTTAATTTTATTTGCTTTCAAATGATGAATAATTTTTGAACTTCAATTCAAAACGAGAATTTTAAGGGACTGATTCCGTCAACAAAGTCATTTTAGGGTCTCATTTAATAGACAACCATAATTTTCACTTTTCAGTTGGCTTTTACTTGACAAATGCGGCATGAAAGCAAGAGGATTGGAATTCTCTCGATTTGAATAAGTGCTGAGTTGTATCTTAGCTAATAAATTGTTAAGCAAGATATCACCTAGTCAAAACATTTATTAACTAATGGCAGCTGTTCTCAGATATAAAAAATTGTACAAACGTCTTTAACTGGTTGCAGCTCACAGTAATCCAAAGATTTTAAAGAAAAAACTCAACAACATGCAAGCCACAATTCAATCATAACACTAAGCCACAAAAAATGGGTCACCTCGGAAACTTAAATCACTACATCTATTTAAAATGTAATTTGAGGTGCTGAATCCAAATTGGAACTTAATTTTTTTTGCATCACACCGTAATTTTGAGTGTTTCTTAATTTTTTAATTTGAAATATGGCAAAAAATATATGTACTGTATAACAACTTTTAATTTTTTGAAAAACGTTTTTTCTTGCAAATACAATGCTACATAAATAAGTAAATAAGGTAATTGGCATTTATATACGTGTATACCAAATGCATTTCAATTAGTAACACCACCGAATATTGTTGAACTTAATGCAATTGTTCATACACCAATAAATCTAAAAGGGGTAAAGGCCTATTTAGAGCATAAATTAACATATTTTAATAAAAATATACTTCAATCAATAGCCATATATTTTTTAAAGGCTGCCGGCTAGAAATATGAATGCCATTCAGCAAACACTGCTACATTCAAATTTTTTAATTTTTTTCTGCTCTCAAATTTTTTCTAAAAGAGATCTATTTAAATAGAAAAAAATATTAACTTATAATGAAGAAAATGTGTTTTTGATTTAAAACTTTTTAGATATTACTAGTTTTTGCAACAAAAAAATCTATTTGAGTTTAGCAAAAAATATATCTGCTTGACTGGGCTATAAAATTGTGCTTGACTGGACTATCTTTACTAAATAATTTATGTTGCTGTTCTTTCTAAAGTGTTTCTTCTACATTATTTAATTTGGTTAAAAACAATGTTGTTTATCAGCCTAAACTTTCAAGGCTATTTGAAGGAAAACCATATTTTTTATTAGACTTATACTGTACATTATAGTGTTTTATATTTTTTAGTAAGCTACATTTTTTAATTATCATAATCATAGTTGTATATTTTTGTTCATTGAAATGAATGCACATCTATATAAAATGACCCAAACATTTTTTGTTACAAATGTGGAAAGTTTTCCTGATTTAATCTTTGTAAAGCAATGCTACACTGAAGCATGTTTACAAATTGCAATTTGGTATACTATTAGAAAAATCATGAATTCCTTATATTTGTTGTTCTTTTCTGTTACCATCCATTGAAACAATGTACATGTAATACCAAATATCAGATGCGAAAAAGGAAACTCTGTGGCTGAAGCATTTTGAGACATTCACTCAGTATTTGGAAAATAATCTTGAATAAAGTAACTTTCAGAAGATGGTTTGCAAAATTCAGAAGTGTACATTTCAGATCATAAAGACTTAATAGGACTTCCAGTTAAATTTGATGATAACTTTCCTGTGGCATCACCTGAAGAAAGTAATTTATTAGCAGTACAAAATTGGAAGTAAAATTTAATTCAAATCAAAGAACTGCTTGCCGTCATTTTCAACAACTTGCAAAGGTTCCTAAACTCGGAAAATGGGTGCCAGTTTTAGAAAATAGAAAAGAAGGGATATTTCATAAAAATAATGCATGATCAAACTGCAAAAAGGATATCACAGAATATCGATGAGCTTGATTGAGAGAAAATTCCACATCCCAATCTTCTTCTTCAGACTACCATTTGTTTTGTGGTTCAAAACAATGATTTGAAGGAAATAATTTTCAAAAGCCAGGAAGGGTCGAATGCAGAGTTCTTTTGCTCCCAAATAAAAGAGTTTTACAATAATGTGTTTAATAAGCTTGTAAATAGATTGAAAGAAGTAATAGATAATCAGGGAAATTACATTAATGATTAAATTTCAAGTATGTGTAACATTCGATCACTTGATTTTTGTTTAAAATTTGGACAAATCTTATGAAATAATTTTACATATTGAGATTTTAAAATAGCTGACATAGAACCGAAAAATGTTTTATTTGGTTTCAAACATGTAAAAAAAGAAAACAAATTTCGCAAACGTAATCAAAAACAAAACAATTGAAAACATAAAAATTCAACACAACTTTTATATGTGTAATTGTAAAATATTATTTAACAATGCCTGGTACTTTACTTAACATTGGTTTTTATAAAAAATTCTTCAAAAATTACTCCTGCATTATGCGATGTTGCGCTGCTGGTCAAAATTACAAATAACAAAACAAATTAAACTTAATGTTAGATTTATTGCGTAAATATAATTTGAAACATTCTTCTTCATGCACCACCAATAATACTAACCGGATATCACTCATCGTAATTGTTTTGAAGTTAAACAAGTTAATTTTAAAGTTCAATTTTTTATGTTTAACAATCTAAAAATAATTTATGAACATTTAAAATATTTAATTTGTTTCTAGCTTGTTCATTCGTTTTATAAATCAAAAGACTGTAAATAATTAATTTGTTTTTATGGAATTTAGAAGCAAATTATAGAAATTAAGTTTTTCTAAAAATTTTTGATAGAACGAATTGAAAATACTATGAGCAACGTTTTGTTAACAGTATTTTTTACAATTAATTTATAAAACAAAATTATAAAGTTGTTTTAACAAAAGTGGTTTTAATCCATTATTTACCAATGTTTCTAAATGGGAACAAAATTATGAGAAAAGGTTTTGCATATTAGTAAACATTGTTTGTATAACAAAACAAAAGAATGAGGTTGAAACTATGAAAAAAATCTTATTTATTTTTTCTGAGTTATTTATCAAAATTGGTGTAAAGTTTAAAGTTTAGCGAATATTTGATTTTTTTTGTACTTTTAGATTGTCAGTTATTTGAAAAAAAGATTACAATTGAGTTGTAATCTAAATTGAAATCTTTTTGTGGTCGTTCTTGCCTATTTTTATGTCAATAGAAAGATTTTGAGATAGATTATTTTTACTCATTTTTTTAATGTTTCCAAATCAGAACATTGGGAACTTGTGACTATGTATTGGTGTGTCATGGTGGTGCATTTTCTATTTACTCACTGATACAAACTAAGAGAAACTAACTTGTCAAATTCTGCAGCAGTACTAATACTTTTTGATATCTTTTAATGGCTATGCTTTTACTTTTCAAGCATGGCCGTACAAAGAGGAAGCAGGAGGGCAATCTATTTTTATTTAATTTTTGTATTAAAAATTAGTTTGTTATTAAAATCAAGTGTTTCATTTAAAAATTTTTTTACATAAGTAGCTTAGAAAAGGCGGTTTTAAAAAAATCGAGCGTTTTCGTCTAGCTTTCATCAGGAGGTTTTGCTAGAATGAACCGAAGAATTGAATGTAGCATTTGAAAATTTTAAGACTGATTCTGATTGGCTAAAAATGAAGATTTGTAACAATTATCAAAATAATTGAAAATATTTAATAAAGTGAATCCATGTTTTATCGGCGTAAAAATTTTTGGCAAAGAAGAAATAAAGTTATGCAAGTTTTGTGTTAAAATTTAAAACTAAAAAGAAAATTTTTATACTTACCCTAATAATTTATGTTTATAAACAAATCTGTCTACATAAATTAGATTTACAAAAAGTTTTTTATGATATGTAAAGCCAATAAAAATCGGAAATTTTTTAAACCTGTATACTCTTGTTTTCGTTTTACTCTGATACCAAAAAAATTGGTAGAATTTTTATGGGAATTTCAAGTTTATCTTACGCTTATATGCAAAAAAATTGAAGATTAGATAAACTTACAGAAATCAGCAGCAAGTAAATACTAAACTTGTGAAGATGTAAAGGTTTTTAGAGCTGCAGTTTGAAGAGTTGTTACTTATGGTGCCTAACAAAAAAACTCAGTAATTGAAAAATATTATCTGGTTTGGGTGCTTCCACAATTGCTCTCATACATTTGCTCGTTTTTAATATGATTAAAATTTTCTAGCAGTGTGCCGGAGTGGGTAAGAGGTCTGTATTTATGGCGAACAGTCGCCGTTCAAACTATAGTATCTTCATACTGTTGTGTTCTGAAAAAAGGATTTTTGCGGCACGTTTTTTAGCTCTGCGGTTTTAACAAGTAGTTCTAATTTTCGATGACATCATTATGTAAAACCAAATAAAAAATGTCAACCGGACATCAATGTTTTGGAATCACCAAAAGCAAGTTGTTCAAACGCTTGATGAATTTTCCTTAAGTACAGGGTAACCCAAAAAAAACAGAACTCTACAAATTTTATTAAATCTTACCAACATCAATAGAATTTCAAGATACTTGGTCGACTTAAATAATACTCTTTGTACTATCATTCCTCAAAGTTTCAGTTATTTTGGTTGCTTTACATTGAAGTTATACATTGTTTAAAATATGCTCCGAATGGCCGCAACAGCATTGGAGGCAAACTTGCAGACGTCACTCAAAATTGTCACTCACTCAAAATCTCTCTTTTGAGATTTCTCAAATTTTTTGCTGTATTGAATGCCATCAGTTTAAATATTGATGAACTAAAGGCATTCAATACAACAAAAAATTTGAGAAATCCTAAAAGAGAAATGTTTTGGAATGATTGACAATTTTGCGTGACGTCTGCAAGTTTGCATTCAATACTGTTGCGCCCATTTGGAGCATATTTTAAACAACCCATAACTTTAATGTAAAGCAACCAAAATAACTGAAACTTTGAGGAATGATGGTACAAACATTGGTATTTAAGTCGACCAAGTATATTGAAATTTTGTTGATGTTGATAAGATTTAATAAAATTTATATAAGTTCTGTTTTTTTGGGTCACCCTGTAAACGCTTGAAACATTAACTTTGGAGTCAAAAGGATAAATCGACATTATAAAAATGACAAAGTGTTAATAAAATAAGTTAAAAAGATATAATTAAGGTTTTATGATTTTATTTACTATACAATATAGTATAAGTGGTTAAAACTGTAATAAAATTTTGGTAGATAGAAAAATCAGAAAAAACAACGTTACATCAAAACTAAGAACACTTCAAAAAATCTTCAGTTTTATGGCAAGCAAGAAATTTACTATAAAAGATGTGTACAGGGAATCACTCCTAACTCTGCCACTGCTTTAATGAATATAACCAAAATCACTTTTGGCCTGCAATATATTCAATAGCACACACAGGGGTAATTTGACCTCTTACCATCGAGGCAAATGACACATTACTGTGCAAAAGTACAAAGACTCATTCGATTTCGACCAATATCACATTGGTACTTCGCTGTTTACGACCGCATTGCGCTAATTTTCAACAGTCAGGACAATTACTGGTGAAAATTGACTTAGTAAAGTGCAAACAATAACCAATAACTTCAAAAAATATTTTAGTATGTTTCCAAAAATGTGGTTGCACAGAGACACAATTAAAATAATTAGACAAAAAAAATAGTAACCGCGAATTTATTGCATGAAAGCCTTCCAATTAAAAATTTATTAAATAGAAGAATGTTTGATGAAAATATAGCCGTTGAAAAGTCGGCAAATTTAGAGATATTTTAACGCTTTATTGTTAGCACCTTTATTCATTCAAAAGAAATAATTAATACCCTTGAAATCTGCAAGAATATAAGAGCAAGTGCGTTGATACAAGATAAACAGCGCTCAAAAACAGGAAACTAAACCAATCGGAATAAAACAAAAGTTTTAAAACTTAAGCCGGTTGCCCGTTTGCAATTTTCACTTTTGTATCCATGGAATTGTAATCTAAATATTTTCAACCAATCAAAAATAAAAAATTTTATCACTCAGCTCTTGTAGCAATCAAGGAGCACTCTATGTTGATTGTCATGGCAAAGCTTTTTTTTACGACTTTTTAAGATGATAAATAAACCAATCTGTTTCTTATATTTCGTTCGCAAATATACCGAAAAATAAATATGATTGATTTGCAAATGTATCAAAAAATAAATGTGATTGAACTGCAAAGAGCTGAATGAGAATTTTTTGAGGAGAAAAAATATAGATTTTTGATAGATTGAAAATATCTAGATTACAATTTCATGGGCAGAAAATTAAAAATTGTCTCCTGTTTACCATTATTTTGTTTTTTTACTTTTACATCATCAATGCACACCTACTCTGAAACGAGGTATTTAACGCAAAAATAATAACCCTACAATGTAGAAAGTTACAAGCTTAAATGATTTAACCAAAACAATTTTATTTGAATTAAGTACTGTATTTAAAAGGCAGACAGAAACATAGAATGCGAGTATGCAGTTCATTACAAAGTTATAATTGGAGTTGAAATTATTTGTGATGTAAAGAAAAATGAGCTTAGCTATGAGTCGTTTAAGAATAGAATGCTTAGTTTTAAGCCGAGAAGTGCGCGCTGAGGAGTCGGAAAAAGTTTTTATAATGCATCTGAACAAGCAATTATTTCATGAATAAATTAGTTTTGGTGCAATTCATTTTTGTTTTTTTGCATTTGGGGCCCGCTCTTTTTTTTTTCAAAGAGATCAAAACACGTTGGCTAGGTATTGAACTTGTTTCAACAGCTTTTTGGAATATACATTTTTAAAAGTAAATAGAACTAGACAAAACAAATTCGAATAACAAAAGATAATTAGGTGAAAGGGCTTCAAGGTTGAGCAATTAAATAGTTTGAGATGATAGTTAACTGTAAATTATTCAATACACTTTGAACTTCACAAAGAAAAGTGGTCAAAAATTTGTTTGTTTGAGCTTTATCCTTTTATAAATCAGTTAGCAATTTGCGAAATGTCTTATTTTTCTTTCTTAAATGCTGCCATGGTAAGAGACACCTTGGGATGAAATATCTACATCACTGAAAAATATAAAAGATTTAAAATGTTCTTTAAATTTATTAATTGACAATATTGTTGAACCGTGAGTAACATCATTCCAAATATTTGGTTTCTGATCATTAGGTGCGCTTGCTTTGAGCAAAAAAAATATTAACTTGATTTTTTAATGCGAATCTTGTAGTGCGGAAAAGAAAAACAATTGTTAAAAATTATAGGCAGGAAGTTAAATTTGGCGATTTCAAACTCAAACAGTTTAGACCACGACTAAACATCAGTTTTTTTTGTGTAGAGGTTTAAATTCAGCTGACAGATAAAAAAAGGTAACAAAGGATGGCCTAATAAAAAGGGGACTCTGTGCAAAAAAAGTAAGAGGAGGGCCACTATTTAGTATCCAAAGCACTGCAAACTCTAAAAAAATCTGTTGTCAAAGCGGGGGCTATTTTTAGTTTAGCAAAATAAAGTGATTCCTAAAAAAAGATATTTTATGTTGGCGGGTCACTGTTGAATGATCCACAGCATTGTGATCTCTAAAAAAGTTGTTGTTTGATGTTGAGGGCCACTTTTTGGTGTCTCAAAACAAAGTTATCTCTAAAAAAAAGTTCTTCATTTTAGGGGACCACTGTTACAAGTTCAAATCAGTGTAGTTTCGAAAAAGTATTGATTGCTTTAGAAGAAGCCACTTTTTAGTCTATCAAAACAAAGTTATCTCTAAAAAAAAGAAAAGAAGAAAAAAAAAATTTTATTTTTGACATGCCATCAACGTCCTGGTGCTACCATGAAAAAATAAAGCAATTTCTTATGTAGGGGAGGCCACTTTTGATGTATTTTAAGGGACTCGTTGCGCCCACACCGTTTGCACTCTATTAAAGCCATCTCTGAGTAACAATAAAAAATCGCTTTATTTTGAAATAGTTTTAGTTTGTTTTCTCATGTTGATGAGTGTTATGTCTAACAACTGGGCCATAATTAAAAGAGAATAAATAACTGAATAATATAACTTTAATACATCGTACTTCCTGTTGGATAAAATCTGTCTTGATTTTTGGAAAATTGTAAGTACAAAAGCTATATTTTTAAAAGGTTTTACGATCACAATTATCGATTATTACTCCTAAATATTTTGCTTCCCATATAGCTCAATTAAAGTCTGTCTAACGTTGAATATTTATATCAAATTTAGAAAGATTTGGATTACATTGGAGATTGTAGGAAGATTTTTAACTCCCTTAATGTTTTTTTTTTTATATTTTGCCACTTTTCACGATGCAGCTTTTTCTTACTAAACTCAGTAGATGAGCCTAAGTAACTTTTTAGTTGAAACTAAAGCTTCTATATATAGCTTTTATTATTTTTTAAAAAAGGCTTTCTAGTTTTTATTGAACTGTTCCAGAAACATTTTTTAAAGTGATTTTGAAAACAGCCCAGTCTCTCTTTACACTTGTTTTATTTTACATATTTAAAACATTGTTGTTCATTTTGTTTATTTGAAATGCCTCGTTAGCGGTTATGCTTTAAGTTTCAAAAATTCAAAAATTTTAAAGACCGAAACAGTGACACTGTCTGCTGTTAATTTTAATCTACTTAATTAAATATTTTTGATGATATAAAAAAATCATTAAAAAATAACAACAATCAAATAAACCTAAAATATTTTTTGTTCAGTCACTTACAACTGAAAGTTTGTTGACCTATACGTAACAGTTTTATCTATTTCGAAATAGCTAAACGAAATAAAAGGATATCAGAAAAGATCAGATCAGAACAATTGCACTAACAGATATCCGGTTTCGTTCCAAAAAATTCCGCTCTATTAATTGTTTAAAATGGTAGGTACGAATTGTGGAACAGCTCAATGAACAGCTAGTTCTTAATTTTTTATCTATTAAACTACGGCACCAACAGCTTAACACTTGTCTAGTTTTTTTATACACTGCACCAGAGATGGGCCGAGTTTAGCATGGTAAATGCTTTAATTGGGTTTTCTAATGCCTACTATGAATCGCAATATTAAGTAATGTTTATTATTTTTTTAAGACGAAATAATTACAATATAAATTGCGTTGTACTGTAACGCAAGTTATGTTCTTTAATAAATTTAAGTAACCGTTTTAAACATAACAGTGTGGTCTTTTGAAAATGTGATTTTCTGATTGCAGTCCTTGAATTTAAAAGTTTGCCCAATATTGTGCCATGCAAGTAAGCTTAAGACATACTAAGATTGACCTATTAATGAAAAAATAGTAACGAGTAAAACAAATTATGGAAAATTTAAGAATCATTGTAAAGCGATTTAGCGTAACTTTATTTTCTTTGACAAAGCAAAGGTTAACTAGGCGGCAGCGTGGTCGAGTGGCTAAAGCGCCGGACTCGTGATCAACACGATCTTGGTTGAAAACCCACTCGCGCCATTCTGTTATACTTTACGGCACTTTCGGTTGCTTGGTGGTCCTGGCAAGCAGTTTTAAATTACAGTCATGTCTCTATTAAATTACAAGCGGACAGCAATATCTTGGCATCTCCGGAAGTAGGTCGGGGTAATTGCCTACCCTATCTATTAGCGGCTCCATCGCTTTCCTGCGAGTCATGAAGATAAATATAGAGATGAAATAAATTAACTTCGTCAATTTTGTCGCCACGGGGACCTACAGAAATTGCACACACTATTTGTTTACTTGTTTTTCCACTTTTGGCATTATTGAAAAATTTAAATTTTTGTTGAAGCTTCACTCAGATAAAGTAAATACGTACAAATTTTGTATAAATGAAGTTACTCGAATTAATGCTGGCTCGTCCTAGATTTGGAAACAACAATGCTGACAACAGAAGGTCCTTAAATTGCACCAATTTTGCAAAAAAAAGAATTATTCTTTACCAATCTAATTGTTTTCTTAATCTGTCTAAGGACAGAACTTGTTTATACGGTCAGCAAAATCTCTCCAAGTCTAACAATAAGCTCTAGCCTTATGTATATATAAATATATATAAATGTGTACCAACGTCCAGCAAAAAAAAACATTATAGTTGTAGGCAAACGTATCCGGGACATTTGTCGTAAGGCAAACTCGTCTTAGAGGAATTTTTTCCGTGAGAAATTTGGCCGCATAAGATTTTTGCAGTGAGACAGTTTTGCTGCATTTTTCAAAAAATTATGCAATCTACCATGTTATTAAGTATATCTGGCTTTGGCTTAGGGGTGAGGGTTAGGCTGAGTTTTCCAAAGCAAAAATTCCTGAGGTGAATTTTTATACGGCAAAAATGTTTACGGGGATTGCTCCCAGACCCCAGATGGGAAAGAGGATAAAACTTTTTTTGTGTTTGATTAAATCCGATCAAAGCAATCGAACGCTTCAGCAAAGCACAGTTGAATTTAACCACCCAAGAAACATAATAACTGACCACAAAAATAAAATGGTGCCTATCTTATATTAAGAGTCAAATTAGCACACGTAGTTAAAACAAAATAATTTTCAAAAGGCTGCATTTTTAATTAACCAAAACTGAGTAATTATCTACTTTTAAAATAAATGCGCTTCAATGCGAAACAGTTTGAATGCCGAAGACAACAAATTTGTTGTTGAAACATCTGCAGAGAAATTCAAAAAGTTCCTCAATGTTGCAAAATCGAACTGCAACCGCGATTAAAATGCTGCTTGTCTTTGCAACGCTCAGTGCACTGAATAATCAGATCGCAGCTGAATCAAACACTAAAGCCTGAATAACATAGTGTTGTTTCGCAATCAGCTCTTTCTTGACGTTCTAATTTTTTAATTGGCTATTGTTTCTGGTAAAGTCATTATGTTTTTTGTTCAAGCTCAGACCATTTAAATTTGATTAGGATTGTACTGTTTGGTTGAAATCTTATTGCGTTTGGTTTAGATTATTGTATTGTAGCACGATGTCAACTGATTTGAAAAGCTTTGCAATTGCAAGGATTGTACATTTGTGGTATCAAGGTCATTTGCAATGATTGAAACAGGTGTATATCACCATACTAGAACTTTTAAAAAATCTCGAAAATGGGAATTTTTTGTATAGATATCAGAAGAGAATAGTCAACTACTAAATTTTTAACTATTGCACCATTAATGGTATTTTTCTTTGGATGGTTTTCATAAGCAGATGTCTTTGTCAATTGAGAAGTTGAAGGTTTAACTCAAAAAGTGAATCCACCATGGTATGGCCATAATTTTGATTTACATTCGATTGCACTAATATTCTTTATGTTTTGCCGGATGCACTAAACGTAAATGTCGATTGAAAGCGGACGTTGTTCTTATAATCGTTCTAAGATTGTTTTTCGCTTTAAACAAAATTTACAAACAACCGAATGCTTTTTGTTTCAAGGTTTTTATCAATAAATTCAATATGATATTTAAACCCAAATAATTTTTTATTTTTGCTAATTTTGTGCAATTTAAGGACCTTCTGTTGTCAGGTAAATTAAACGGTTCAAGTTGCCGTGTTTTTCTTAACAAACCACTCACAGTATGTTTTAAGCTTACTTGCATGGCACAATATTGGGCAAACTTTTAAATTCAAGGACTGCAATCAGAAAATCACATTTTCAAAAGACCACACAGTTATGTTTAAAACGGTTACTTAAATTTATTAAAGAACATAACTTGCGTTACAGTACAACGCAATTTATATTGTAATTATTTCGTCTTAAAAAAATAATAAACATTACTTAATATTGCGATTCATAGTAGGCATTAGAAAACCGAATTAAAGCATTTACCATGCTAAACTCGGCCCATCTCTGGTGCAGTGTATAAAAAAACTAGACAAGTGTTAAGCTGTTGGTGCCGTAGTTTAATAGATAAAAAATTAAGAACTAGCTGTTCATTGAGCTGTTCCACAATTCGTACCTACCATTTTAAATAATTAATAGAGCGGAATTTGTTCGAACAAAATTGGATATCTG
Source organism: Diplosoma virens (assembly GCA_963680785.1). Classification (NCBI taxonomy): domain Eukaryota; kingdom Metazoa; phylum Chordata; class Ascidiacea; order Aplousobranchia; family Didemnidae; genus Diplosoma; species Diplosoma virens. The sequence goes on along the minus strand of OY796881.1, from coordinate 5,903,861 downwards.
TTAGTGCAATTGTTCTGATCTGATCTTTTCTAATATCCTCTTATTTTGTTTGACTGTTTTGAAATAGATAAAACTGTTACGTATAGGTCAACAAACTTTCAGTTGTAAGTGACTGAACAAAAAATATTTTAGGTTTATTTGATTGTTGTTATTTTTTAATGATTTTTTTATATCATCAAAAATATTTAATTAAGTAGATTAAAATTAACAGCAGACAGTGTCACTGTTTCGGTCTTTAAAATTTTTGAATTTTTGAAACTTAAAGCATAACGGCTAACGAGGCATTTCAAATAAACAAAATGAACAACAATGCTTTAAATATGTAAAATAAAACAAGTGTAAAGAGAGACTGGGCTGTTTTCAAAATCACTTTAAAAAATGTTTCTGGAACAGTTCAATAAAAACTAGAAAGCCTTTTTTAAAAAATAATGAAAGCTATAGGCCTAATACTGGTTTCAGGTATAAAACAGGGAGCCTAGATATATTTTCAGAATACTCCGCGTTCCATCTATACTTTGTCCACTCAGAAGTGTGTGTGTCAAGTCCCTCTTTATAATTTATTAAAAGATGTATCAAAATTTTACTTCGTTCACAAGCCATTACATCGAACTTAGTTAAGTAAGTAAATATGTATAAGAATATAGAATTGTTTGATAGCCTTTGTGAATTTTTTTTTAGATTACACTCGAAAACCAAATTGCGCAATCATATGCTTGTAAGTTCCCAAAAGGTCCTGCAAAGTGTCACTATATGATTGCACTATTGATGTGGCTACTCAAAAATGCATCAACTAATGTAGAATGTGTTTGGAGCCAAAAGCAAAGGTGGTACATAATTTCAAACTCTTGCATTATATTTATAATTAGTTTTTTTAAGTAAAGTTTTGTTCTAAGGTCTTATGACACTGTCAAGAAAGTGGGTGATGTGTGGCCAGATACTTTATGAGTTGGTTGTGAAAGAATAATTACCAATGAAGACAAAATGAATTTTTTTCATGAGCTACAGAAGTTGCCATATAAATGTAACATGGCATGGATACTACAACAACAAGTTTTTCAAGAAAAGAATGTATATACTAAACTAAAGTTTTTGCTATGTACTGTATTATAGGTATATGTCTAACTGGTGCCTATTTACCTAACTAGTTTAAATAATATTGTTTAGAATCACAGGTAAAACTTTAATATGCATTCATAAGTGTTGAATTTTATGTAAAATTTCAGGTTGTTCACAAGAAATGTATAAGATTTGTTGTCAACAAGCTTGAAAGTACCTATCCTTCTCAGCTTGCACGAGCTGATGTAATATCGGCATTAGCGATTCTTTCCGAAATTATCAAGTTAGTTGCAGAAATGCCAGTTGGTCAAGCAACAAACCCTTTATGGTATATTGGTGTTCTTTTTTTTTATTGTCAGATGTATAGACATTTTTCGATGCATTATGATATTTTTGTAGGCTTAATTCAATTTGGTACTTGTTTTTATAATGTTAAGACCTGTGCTAAACATTGCTAATGGTTTATGTATGCACCAACTTCGAGAATAGCGTTTAACAGCTAGCAACTTCGGTGCTGTTATTACTTCCATTAGAAATGGCAAAGTCCCTTCATCACTTTTGAAGAAGTTGTTTAATGAGTATGGACCTTTAGACAAAGTCCAGGTAAATTAATGTAGTTATATTAAAATTTCATAACTATTGTAAATAAGCCCTTTCTCGCTGTTTTGTATGCTATGTAATTAAAATTGCTGTTTTTTAAAAATAACACCACTTTTAAGAATCTGTAAACAGTGATGGCTTAGTACGGAGCAAACAAAGCGACTGCATTAGGGTACCCCTAAACAAAACGGCAAAAAGTGCTCCACCTAAGAAAAATATAGCTCTATTTCTTATCAGTAGCACGATGACGATAGCCCCCCTGTCTGCACCTTAACTTTATTTACACAGCTGGGATAGACAAAGTTACATTGCAAACGTTGTAGCCCTCTATCAAAAAAGTTGTCTCTTTTAGCGAAATTTGTCAATATGTTTCTTTTTGGTTTTTTAATTACGTATGGCTACTTAATTATTTGGCAAAATATTTGGACCAACACATAATTTCTTAATTTTTAACCCGAAAAGTTAAATAAATAGGAATCAATGTGCTTGTACGCTGCGGAGGCAGTGATAAAATACAATAATTGTCTTATCAGATAATAAAGTAATAAAGTTTTTATTTTTTTATTTCTATAATTATCCTTCTGACTTACGGGAAATTGTCGAAGGCGTTACATTTAAAAGGAACCGTCAAGCGACTACTCCGACCTGCTTTGTAAATGCCAAGATATTGCTGCCCAGTTGAAACTTTTTTGTTTCTTAGAGATATGACTGTAATTTAGTGCTATTTGTTAAGACTGAAAAGCAGCGGAAAGTGCCATAAAGCATCTTTTCAGATGAAAGAACAGAAGTGAAGACCAAAAAATAATGTTTTAACTTGCCCAAATGCCGTAATTAGAGGCATTTACGTAAATGAGTTTTTAGCAATAATTGTTTTTGTTTTAAATGCTCCCGAACACTTTCACAACTGTGCCAATGTAAACGAAATTGTTGACTTACAGTATTTTACCGTACTTTTGGCGTATTGCAAACTTGAAAACATTAAACCATGGGTAGGAAACCTGCGGCCAGCAAGATATTAGAATGTGGCCCGCGTGTGGTTGGGAAGAAGCATATAGAAAAATGCCTAAGAAAAAAATAGTGCTCCGCTACCGATGTACCTGTTTTGGATTTTTTTATTCATCACTGTTTTTTAAAAAAAGGTAAATTTAGAGTAGGTTTTTTTTTAGTCATCACTGGTTTTTTGAGACAAAAATGTGTCGCTTAATGTTATAACTTCAGCAACGCAACATGATCAGACTTCGGGCAACCGTCAATAAGATTTAAGCTAAGCTGCATTGCCTACCGAAAGATTCATGCGAGTTGAGAATCATGTCAGATTTTCCACCCCTACACAAAACCGTCAATGGCACATGTCTGTTTAAAGAAAGTTGACAATGCCTCTAAATTTTTTAAGTGGCAGCACAATACACACTGGATTTTTTAGCATTTTTATCTGAAATAAAAATTGCATCTCCATTTTTCTGTTCAAAAATTCTATAATGTAGGCTACGTACTTTTGACATCGGGATGAATTAAGTTAATAAATATACATTTTGTTTTACGTACAGTCGGTTCAGTGGGGAAGAACTCATAAAAACACAGCAATCCTCAATTATGAAATGACGTTTAACAAGACGGTTACAAAATGTGGGCTTTTTGTGTCTAACAGCGGCATGTTGGCGGGAAGCCCCTATGGTAGTGTTTATGAATGTGGTGAGCTGCTTTTATTGGAAATCAAGTGCCCGTGGAAACATCGCAATAATTCTGTTCGACATGCTGCTCTATCAGATAAACAGTTTTTTTAGCAGTTTCAGAAAGTGGCGAGTTGTATTTGAAACCTGATCATCAGTACATGCACCAAATACAGGGTTGTATGCACCTTGTTAATGCTAGTAAATGTTTTTTTGTTTGGATTTTAAAAAGTATTGAGGTCATTTTGGTGTTTCGCGATGCTACCTGGAATTTATTTTTATCACAGTTAGAAAGTTTTTTTGTTGAGTTTATGCTGCCAATTATTTTGACAAAATAAAATGTTTGCTTTCAACTCGGCAAACTAACTAGCAATTGCAATTCTTGTACCTTAAGGAGCTTCCAGATAAAATCCATATATTTAAATTTCCGAAATACCTAGGTGGAGACATTTCCTGAACCAAGTTTCATCAATATTTGTTTTTTCCAAACCGGGTTCCATGGCACTTTCATTACAGTCCCAAAGTAAACAAAATTGTTGACTTAAATTTACCGTACTTTGGCGTATTGCAAACTTGAAAACACAAAATAGCTACAAAAGTTTACCCGGCAGTTCGGTTCGTTTGACTAAATTAGGACGATAATTGAAAAACAAAAATCTCTGTTCATACTCTCACGTAAGGAAGAATTTTCTTTTGCTTCGCGACCTTAAGAATTTTGCTGGTGTAAATTATTGTCACACAACTTTAACAGAATATTTCAAACGGACGAGATATACGAGCCACAACCGTCTGGAACTAGGGGGGGGTCTAAAATTGAAAATGATGCCCTTAAAATTTTATAGTATGATAGTAAAAATTAAGAATACAATTACTCTTCAATTTACTAGCAAAAAACTTCCTGCAGCCCCCAGTTTCAAAACCACTAGTCTAAAAATTTACTTGATTAAAATAAAATAAACCTAACTGCTACAGATAAAAAACAAAGAAGTAGAGTATTACATTCTTTATATACATATTTTAATTCGTATTTTTGTCAAATCAATCTCCTGCGTGACCCAGAGCAAATACGAAGAAACAACACGTACTGCGAATTGGGCACACTTCAAGTAAGTTAACCCGCGGTTAAGCTCAACTGCCTGCGGACTGGTGTTGGGCGATTCCATTTGTCCTTGCACAAATGGGGTATCGCTCCTTCACCGAATTGCGAGTGTGGCGCCTCTGAGCAAACCGCAGACCATGTACTATCAGCGTGTCCTATACATCGGGCACCACATGGAGCACAAGGTCTGACGGTTTTGAATGACAAAACTCGATGCTGGCTTGATAACACCACTGCCAGCATCTGATTCAGGCAGTGCAGCAGTCTGGGGTAGTAATAGGATAAACCCTCGGTCCCAGTCCTGCTTGTGTCTGACCTGGAGTGGATGGCCCTTCAAACGACGACGACGACGACGAGCTAGTCATTTGTAGAGTTTTAGCAAAATTACATAAAGTGCGCTTTACTTCAAGAATAAATAGACAACGTCCGTATCCCAATGCATTGCGCTCTTGGCCTGTTATCAGCTAAGTATAAAACTGTGCAGTTTGACAGCCAATACAGTTACAATTATGATTGGAATGTAAATTATACAAAAAACTATAACTCCCAACTTTCACTTTAAAAGTAGTAATGAATTGTACTGTACATACGTACAAGTTAAAAGGCGTGCATGTTTATGGCAAAAAAATTAAGAACATGCAAACGTGTTTTACGAAATCAATATCTGGCGCTTCCCAGGTAAAGGCCACCGAGTTATTTTTAAGCTTTAAATTTAAACAAATTTCAATTGCTCTAAAGCATAAATTGATAATCAATTGAAAGCTGTATTATTATTCTCCATTTACAGTTTGATTTTTTAATTTTAATTGCCATAAAATTTGTCAAAAATGAGTAGCGTTATGTCATTATTGAGCTTCATCGCGCGGGAGTGTGCAATTCGATGATCATCAAGCAGCTTAAAGTACCAAAATCAACTGTGTACGACAGAGTAGCAAGATTTAAGGAGCTAGGTGATGACAAAGACCTTACAAGAAGTGGACGCCCTCGCACAGCTCGTACACCCAAGATTATTAAGGCGGCTTGTGAGAAGGTGACACCAACAAGACGGTACTCCTTCACACGTCCAGAAAAACTCAATTGTGGTGCAGAGCTCATTTTCCAAGTTTTTGGAGCAATGAAATGTGGCCCCCTGCTTCACCTGATTTGAATCTTCTGGACTTCAATATTTGCGATATTAGAAGTTAAAGCTTGTGCTAAAACACACAACATTGTTGAAGGTTTGAAGGTGTCTCTGAAGACAGCCTGGGCCAAAATACTACAAGAAAAGCTCTGTGTTTAAGTTGAGAGTTTCAAAGGAAGATTCGAGAAAGTAGTAAAACTAAAGAAGGACATATTGAAATATAGACATATATTTTATTTTGTGATAGTCCTAGTAATAATATTATAATATATTTATTTAATATTCCTTTACCATAATTGAAATATTGTCATTTCAATTTTTTTGGAAACACTACTATACAGGGCGGGGCTTTAGAAAATCTCATATCTCGGTAACTGGCAAAAATAGCAGGATAAAATTGGTTTTGTTGGATAGGTAAAATCTCCAATTTTTTTGTTTTGACAGACCATTGTAATGTCACAATCAAAATTTCAGCTTTTTGCGTAAAATATCATTTCTATCAATTTGCCTCTTATTGGGTTAAAATGTCTTTTACTGGAAAGGAGAAAGCATTTTGTCTTTTGGAATTTGATAAAAACAACTTGTGGACATATGTTCAACATAAATTTTGGACAGAATTTTTAAAGCAGTCACTAGATCGACGTACCATACAGAAATGGCACGCGAAATTTAAGGAGAAGGGATGTTTGTGCACCCGGAAAAGAATTGCCCCACCACTTTCAACTAAAACGATCGAAAGAGTTCAGAACATCTTCCAGCGGAGCCCCGGGAAGTCAATCAGAAAAGCTAGTCGTGAACTTCAAATGTCAACAACCCTTTGGTGAGTGGTAAGAAAACACCTACATATGATACCTTATAAACTGCATTTGCTCCAGCATTTGAAGGATACCGACAAACCAGCTTGCAAAGACATTTGTACACAAATGCAGGTGATGTTGGAAGAAGACGGATTTGATGACCGTCTTGTGTTTAACGACGGAGCCACCTTCCACCTAACTGGCAAAGTCAACAAACACAACACACACATATGGGGAACTGAACATCCTCATTCAACACTGGAGCATGTAAGAGATTCTCTTAAGGTAAACGTGTTCTGCGCCATATCGAAGAAGCGTGTAATGGGCCTTTCTTTTTTGAAGAAACAACAGTCAACAGAGAGGCGTACCTTGATGTGCTACAAAATTGGTTGATGGAACTTTCGTTTGACGGAGAGCAAGCAGACTTTATTTTTCAACAGGATGGGGCATCACCTCACTGGAGTTTTATTGTAAGGCAGTATCTGAACGCTACTCTGCATAGCAGATGGATCGGACGTACCGGAAATGATGATTTTGTGCTCCTGCATTGGTTCCCTAGATCTCCAGACCTAACTCCATGTGACTTTGTTCTCTGGGGCTATGTAAAAAGCTTGGTATACGTTCCTCCTCTTCCAACGTCAGTGAATGATCTGAAGTCTCAGATAACTGAGGCTTTGATAACCATCGATCCCGATATGCTTGCTCAAGTTTGGCAAGAAATGGAATACCGTTTCATTGTGTGCCGTGTCACCAAGAGCTCGCATACTGAACATTTGTGAAAAGTTTAATAAAACGTTTATTTCTTTGATTTTTGCGTTCAAAATTTTGCTGCGTAAATTTAAGGACATTAGTTTTCAGCAAAAAAAGTTTGGTTTTCATATGTCCAGCAGTTATTGAGATATAAATTGTCATAAAGTGGCATATTGAGATAAAGCACCCTGTATTGAAAAGGCCAACAATAATTACTGGTACTTTCGGCCGTTGTAAGTATGTCAACACAAAATGGCGAAATAGGTGTTTGTAAATTTACCAAACAGCATACAACTTGAAACAATTTTGTGGACAATGAACGAAAATTGTGAGGTATAGTTTGCATTATTTGAAAGAGCTTTATTGTTGAATGGCGCGTTTAACATGTATTCTGACAGAAGAAATAGCTTTGTTTTGACCCACTTGCTCACATGTAAATTGCAGATTGATTAAAAAAGCTGGCATGTTTACCGTTGCACCCTGTGGCAAGATGTTACCAATAGTAAAACCTTTTATCAGCAAGTATTACATCGCCGGGTTTCAACTGTTCTAGCATATGGCTATTTTGTACAATTGCTTTGTCAGGAACACTTCCGACCTATAAATCACTTGCATAAACAATGCAAGCGTTGGGTCAAATGGCAATGAGTTCTTTCAGCGTGGCTTTACTTTTGTAGTTGCTTTATACTAATTTTTTGTAAATCTAATAAGTATGGCCTAGCAAGTGAAAAGTCTGTGCAGTCGATGATTATCCTACAAGATGGAAATTTTTTGAAGTATGTTTAAGCGTTTGGTTGGTAGAATTTGATTGTTTCGCATGCCAGTAAAAAGAATGTCATATAAAAGATTAACTCTAATTTACCTAAGGAGAATTCTTAAAGGACCTTCTCTTATATAAAAACTTTATAACTCGTAAAATTTGAATGATAAAAACCTAAAATTTTATGACTTTCCCCAAAATTTATTACTGAATATTTTGGTATTTTACTTGAACAAATCCGATGGGTAGTTTTAGTGTAGCAGGTTATTTTTTTGACTTACCTCATGCTTTTTGTACACTTTTTGTGTACAAAAATTACGAGGTAAGTCAAAAAACGTTTTGAACGTCTTGCTGTGTTTTTCAAGATTACTGCGTTACGTAGTAGTTATTTGTTTTTGCAACAGACCGTGACTAATCCGATTATGTCGCAAAACAAAGCAATCAACAAAAATTTGAGAACCTTCAACTTTATGCAAAATAAAAAGAGACTAATGGCAAATATATTAAAAGTAAAGACATTTGACTAAACTAGAATAAATTTTTTTCAACATATCAAAAAATCAACGGCGCAGCTACTGCATGTTAAGAGTATGGGACATGTAAACTTAGGGTCCTCTGAAGACCCCCCTTAGGTAGTCAACAGAAAAAACCACCCTAGTTAACCCTTTCAGGACCTATGTAACACATATGTTACATAAGTGTTTTTGGTATTTTCAACCTCGTGCTTGAAATACTTCAAACCTTTTTTTTTATAATATACAAGTTTAGAGACTGTTAGTCAAAAAATAACTTTCCTTGGCAACATAGCTGAAAAAGAAAAAAAATTGGGAGCATGTAAAAGTGCAAAATATCTGTTGAATTTCGTGGTCAGCATTAATTCTCAATAATTTATAATTAAAGCATTTATTTTGTTCATGAGGGCTGTTTATTTATTTTTTACAGTCATAACTAAAATTGTAAATAAAAATCATTATTTATTTTTCATGTTTATATTGTAAAATTTTTGATTAACTTTGATGTAACATATGTGTTACATTGGTCCTTTATGGTAAATTTATGAGTCATGTTCATGCAAATGAAAAAAAGATAAAAATATAATAAAATATATTTAATCAATGTAATTGTTAGCTATTTTATGTAATAAGAGCATTTTTACTTATTTGTTTTCTTGCAATTGCAAATTTTATATTAGCCAACATACTGATATTATAAGATCTGCTATAATGATCATAAAATCAAAGTATGATTCTGAGGTGATAGTAAAATATGCTGCAGCAGATAAGATTTTAACTTAGGCTTTTTTTAAATACAATTTTTGAATTTTCTTGTAATAGAAAATTTAGTTTGCTACATTTTTGTGATTACCTTTTTACCAAGTGCATGATGATATAATGTTTTAGATGAGTAAGTGTAAGCTTACCTAGTTGTTCATGTGAGTGAGGAAAAATTTATTTGGTGCAGAAGAAAATGGGTAAGTTTTTACTCACTTACTTGAAACATTGAATGCAGCAAATGATTACTACATGATAAGAAGTAATCTTTATAGTCAGCTAATAAATAGTATTCTATAATTTTTGGAAAGTTTACTTTTATTACATTGTTTATGTACAGTAGGCTATATAATAAACAGTGTGCTATTTTTCTATATTTTAAAGTTTTTCATGGCATCCAGATCAACACAAAAGTTGTTTCAAGTTGATGGTGATAAAATTCAAAATCTGCTGTTTTGTGATAACAGTGATACTGAAGATACATTACAGTTAGATGAAGAAAACTTGGGCTTTTTAGAAAATGATGTAGATCATATTGCACACAATGTGCATACTGCTGACTTGGAACCTTTAGAAGTTGTCATTGAACCACCAATTCAATACTCAACTTCTAGTTCTAGTGCAGCCTCTGATTTGCAGATAAATGAGCAAAACTTATATGTTAATGCAAAATTAAGTGAAGAAATTAAGTACTGGTGGAAGAAGATAGATCCTGTCTCTGAGGTTTCTAGTACTATCTTGAATAATAATATTGAGTTTGAATATGGTCAAATTTTGTTGCCACTTGAAAAAACAGCAATTCCATTTAAAATTTTTAAAAAAGTAAGCAAATTTGATCAATTTTTAATAGAAATAGTGATTCCTCAAACAATTTTGTATAGTTAGCAACAAGGTCATGTATTTGAAGTTGAATTGGATGAAATGAAAGCTTTTTTTGTTAACTGTTTATCGGCATATCCCTTGCAAACCATAAAGAGACGAAAAAAAGGATCAAAGGAAAGTGATACAGTTGTTTGCCCATTATTAGTCAAAAGCTACAATGAATATATGGGTGGTGTGGATTTTATGGATCAGAAAAAGGTCACCTATCAGTTTAGCCGCAAATCTCACCACAAGTACTATCTTCGAATCGTATATGATTTAATTGACATTTCTATAAACAACGCATACGTCGTTTATGAAAAACTTAATAAAGGAAACAAAGAAAAGCTTGACTTGAAATCATATAAAATGCAATTAATTGATTGTTCGTTGTTTGAGATTTTTACTAATAGAAAGCAATCGTTTTCCGCAGCCCCAATTGAGACTGCAAAAAGTCTGAAAGCAATTCAAAGTCATAGTCAAGTTGTTCACCCCACTATAGTTAAAGCAACCAAACGACAGAGATGCAAGCTGTGCACCAAAAACAAAACTAGCAACTTGACTTTCAACAAATGTATTGAGTGCAATATTCATCTTTGTTTTGTAAACAGTCGAAACTGCTTTCAAACATATCATGATTCGTTGTAAATGCTTATTTGTTCTTTATTATTCAATAAATGTGTTGCTTAGTGCTTTATTTCAATTTATAACATAAAGGCATTAGTTGAAAAACATAAAAACGAGCTTCTTAGGAATTTTCAAATTCAAGTAAATTTTTTACCCTTAAAGGACCAATGTAACATATATGTTACATGTTATATTATAAAAAGTAAACAAAAAAATCACACAAACTAAATTTTTTAGTACTTGAAAACAAAGTATAAGACTCGTTATTGGTGTTTTACTCAAAAAAATTTATTAGATTTCTTGTGGTCCTGAAAGGGTTAAATAAGGGTTAAGATATGTTTCAAATATGTTGCTGGCAATGATTGAGCTAATGCCAAATCTGGCTCCAAGATCTAAGAAAGGACAATTCATTCTTAATTTCATTAAACATAGCAGTAGTTGATCAGAACCAGAAATACTTGTTTACCTACATACATTGCTTCTACTTGATCTTTTTTCTATGCATTCAAAAGAAAAAATAAAGTTTTCTTCATGTCTCTGCAATACTTGCTGAAGTTCAGCAATCTTTTTCTTAAGTATTTAATTATCCCATTGAACTTTGGATGCTACACTTGAAGAGTTGTAAACACTAGCTACTTCAGCAAGTGTCATCAAAGATTCATTGTTCTCAGCAGATAGATTATTAGCTAAAAATTTACCACTTGGATCTTTACATTTTTTCTTTGCAGGTTCTAGATCATTAAAGTTTAGTATTTTTTTTTTCATTCCAATAAAAGCGAATTGGTCCTGTATTATACCCTTGACTAAAATGCCAACTGCAAACACGAGAATATTTTGTTGGCAACCAATCTTTATGCCTGAAAAGACAAAGCATAATTAAATAAAACAAAGCTTTGAAAATTTTTCAAGCATTGCCATATTTAAAAATCAATAATATTAGGTGCCCAAAAAAGTCTTTGCCGATTTTTATGAAGGAACTTAAAAATTCATAGTTAAATTATCTTCTATCTCTTTCCCAGCTGGTGCAAATGAAGTCTTATGGTTTCATCACTTACATTAAACCACGAAGCAAGTTCGTGACAGGTTAGGAATGAATCGGACTCTATGGCTGCCTTTAAATTGCCATTGTGTAGAGATATAGATCGTCTAGCTCCAAGTTCATCTTCGATGGTTTCATTGCCAGATCGAAATTTTTGAAACCAGTTTCGTGCAGTTTTTTCACTTACTGCACCTTCACCAAACACTGTACATAGCTTACGAGAAGCAGATGAAGCATTTGTGCCAAGTTTAAACTCGTACAACAGACAAGCACGAATTATCAATTTTCTATCAGTCATTTTTAGGTTCTGAAATAAGAAATAAAATAACATTAGTCATGAAACTGAAATCATTCAACAATTTACTTTTCAATATAAGTTGGTTCCTGTATAACTATGCTTGTTAGTAATGAAAAAGGGGGCCTAAAATAAGTCAACAAAAATCGACAAAGACTTTTTTGGGCACCTAAATATTAAAAAAATTGTATAAAATTACTAACAATATTTATCAAAAAGTTCTTATAACTTGAACAAATCAAACCTTACAATTTGAAAAAATAGTAATCTTTGATTAAATTGCTTAGCAAAATGCTTTTTCAGAGTCAACTCTAGGGTTGCAAGATATATCAAATTTTATTATAAGCCAACTCGTCATAAGGTTTTCAATTTGAAATAAAATAAAATAAAAGCAGTTTTTAAGTGTATGTAGCATAGCATTTACCATTGAAAGGATTCAATAATATGCTTTGCATTCAACATTAATTATATATTTTTACAACAGTCGCATATTGATACATGTTTTTTTAATGTGAAACTACTAAGCTAACTATAACTTGGGCTTGTTCATGAACATTAACTTAATAAAGTATGTGATACTAACCAATCAATACAGAAGTTTAACATTGAACTAATTACGCCAATGAAACATTACTTACTGTATAGCTTTGACCAATGTTTTCTTGTTTTTTCATCTTTGGGAAATTTATAAAATTGCTATTTTCCTCCATTGTAACTTTTTGTTGTTATTACTGCAATAAGGCACACAGCACCCAACCATTTCTTTAGTTTATTTGGAAGAAATACTGGTAATTTCAAACCAAGTACATACAATTTTGTATATCAATAGGTTATATCAAAAGTCAAAAAAATTTTTTTCTATCTCTGAAAAACAATAAACTAATTAAAATTTAAGCAAATATTTTTTTGGCATCTTATCCATTTTCACTTTATTAATATCAATAATTAACAGTGATTCATTTTACTGGTGACACAAGGCACAATAAGTTAACATGTAAAATTAATAGAAAAATTAATAAAACTTTGGTACAATTTATTTTAGAATCACATCACGACTATTTCTTTCCAGATTGGCTATGCATTTTTTAAAATTGAAACACAGAGGAAGGGTACAGTATATTAAAATTTACAACGTCACACAATCAAAGATAGGTAAGAATTTAATACTACTAGTATACCTTATCATCTAATTTTATCTGATTAAGAAATCCTTATCGTGAGAGCTATTATTCTTTTTTTATATTCAATAACAAATACCTCTTTATTCACCAATTGTAAGAGGTATGAAAGTACAATCAAATCTACCGTAGAAATTTAGAACTAATAAATCACCCAGTCATAACTCTCTTATTACACTAGCAATTCACAATCTAATAAAAAATTAATTTAAATACCTAGAAAAACATTTTCAACCTAAATTCAATAATATTTTTTAACATTTTTAAACCGACAAAATACAATTCTTCTCTGACTTATCGCTAATTTATATTACCGTAATAGCGCTAAACATCCTGTTCGAACCAATTCAATTATGGAATCGAGCACTTTTATGCTTTATGGTAACAGCGTTTGCATTAGTTAGTATTTTTTTCATAATGATTTTCGCAGTTTGGGGCTTTTCTGTAGAACAAAGGTGCCCTGGTAATTACAAATAAAATACTTTTTGTCTAAAATAAACCAATCTTACGACAAAAAATTTTCAATGACAGTTACATGATATAATCATAATATAAGCAAGTTTTTTTCTACTTGATTCAGCGTCTTGACAAAATATACATTTCTAATGTGAAAAAATTTTATTACGATCATGTATTATTTTTATACGTATTGTACATTGATTAAACTAAGGGAAGCTATGTAAAGTTTCGTGTCTTGTCACAGTCTTGCTACGGCAAAGTCTAATCTTGTATCGATGTTGCTACCCTAAAGTCTCGTCTCGTCTCGTTCTAGAAGCTCCGTGTCTCGAATCCACCTCATCCAGTAACCCAACCTTCTATCTGCACCATTAATTACTTTTAAATGTCAAATAGCTATTGAATCATGTAAATTTAGATAAACCCGTAACAAACCATCCGCCCTTCTAGTGAAGCCATCTGGATCTTGCGGTTTGGGCATTTCGCACAGCTTTTAAAATTGACTTGTAGTTTCTACGATTGTCATTAACTATAGCCCAGCGTTTCTTTAGCAATTATTGTAAATTTAATCTCACAAAAAGCTTGCCAGCTTCTCGCATCATATGATCACAAAGCCAGAAGTTTAGAATTAAAATTATTAATAGAATTATTGCTGATATTGCTAACAGAAATAATGATTGACCAGACGAACCGGATTGTTGATCAATTGGAACCCGCGGCAATTTAACAGAGTTTTTAATCAATTTGCAAGTCGACTTTAAACCAACGTCTCGCTTAGTTTTTGCAGTGTTTATAAGCTAAAAATTGGAGGACTTTCATGTAGAAGCTTGTTTGCCGATTGGCCATTGAAATAATGAAAAAAAACTATGCGAAGATAATTAACGGCGAGCATTACGTAACATAGGTAAAAATATTAAAAACAAAAGATTGCTTTCAACAAAAAGCAAAGAGCCAATGTAGTTGAAAACATTTTATTTACACGCTGACGTTTCGACAGTTAACTTTCTCATTGTGAAAACAAAATACTGTATTTTCTTTTGCTCTTTGCTTTTTGTTGTAAGTTCTATAAAGTTTGCGTGAAGTAAAAGATTTTTCTTCCCACTGCTTTTCATCTGACACTCTTCAGGGGAAATTGTCAGAATAAAGCAGATTTGAAACCGAACTGAGTTAGAAGAATTTGAAGTTGAACCGTGGTTGAAGGTGAAGGTGAAAGTGTTTGAAGATGAAGGTGAACCAAAGTTGAAGTTGAAGGTGAAGTACCAGAATTGAAACCGAACTGAAAGAGAAAAGCAGAGTTCTCGTTGGCTGAAAGAAGTTGGCCAATGAGAGAAAAGATTAAGAAATTTTTAAAGAGTAGACGAATTCTTTTTGTTTACACAGAAGGGGATTGAGAGATTTAACGAAAGTTGCTTCAAGAGTAGAAAGGTGAAAAGAAGAGCGACCTCGAGAAAGAATAAAAAATTTTTTGTTGTTGCAGTGAAAAGCGCATTAGTGTTGTCAAGAAGATGTTGACCAATAGCGGATTCGTGAAATTGTTGTGGGCATATGTTGGCCTTGCAAGAGCGGGAAAGGCTTCGGCGGTTGTGCGAGGCAGGAGGATTGGTTATGGATCTAGGATCGTATTGTTTAATTCGCTCTTCTAGGTATTGAGACGTGCGACCAACGTACCAACTATCGCAGTGGCACACAAACCGGTAAATAACATTGCTGCTGCGATGATGGGAAGGTAACAAGTTTTTCCTAATTGCTGGTAAGAGCTGTCGGGTGTTAAAAATAATTTCTGGTTTGACGGAGAAAAAGCAGCGTTTTACAGCAGACGTAATCTGCTTTTCGAACTTCATCGAGACATTTCCAATCCATGGGATGTGTAGGTAGACAGGGCCCTTTTCCCTGTGTAAACCGGGTTAGAATTTAGTTGTTAAAGTTTTCGTTTGAAAGCCGAATTGATTGCACGTTCCGGGTAGCCATTTTCTTATAGAATTATACGAATTTTGCAAAGCTCTGGGTTCAGTTTGCTTTTAGAACAAATCATAAAAGCTCTGTGAACAAGAGTACCAATTAGGTTGATTTTCCGTTTCTAGGGACTAAAAAAGTTCCAACGTACTGTAGATACTGGCCAGTGAAGGTGGGTTTCCTGTACACTGAAGTTAGAAATTTCGAATCATGCCTTTCTACCAAAACGTCAAGGAAGGGGAGAGAGTGATTAGATTCCTTTTCGTTGGTAAAGCTTAATGAGGGATAAAGGAAGTTGAGGTGGATGAGAAAAGTGTTGCAGTCTTTTTCATTGTTGAATACGGCGAAAGTGTCGTCAACGTACCGAAAATACACTAATGGCCTTTTGGCGATGTTGAAAAGTTTCGCTTCTTGGTAGCCAACAAAATATTTGCTAATGCTGGACCGAGCGGTGAGCCCATAGCGGCGCCATCAATTTGTCAATGCATGTTGTTATTGAAGCTGAATTCTACAAAGGGGGTGGCTAGCTGCATTAATTCAACAAAGATGTTGTGTGGAAAAGATGGCACCATTGAGTCATCATTGTAAAGGGCGTCAGCGAAGATTTCTATGGTTTCAGCAAGCGAAACATTGGTGAAGAGACTGGAAACGTCAAAGGAACAAAGAAAGACAGGGGAAGGAGAAAAGGTAAATTTTCTGACTTCTTTTACAAAGGTAAAAGAATCAGACACATAATTAGAAGAAAGGTTTTGGAGAACAGGTTGAAGAAGAGAAGTAAGCCATTCAGTTAACTGATGTTGGGCCGATCCGGTCATAGACAAAATTGGGAGCAAGGGTACGTCCTTTTTGTATATTTTTGGAAGACCATACATGCGCGGTCGCTGATCGAATTGCTTCGTACGCTTGGTTAGAAAATAGACTCTTTTTCCTTAGCTGTTGCTGTATTATCCTCCTGCCTCGCACAATTGCCAAAGCCTTTCCCGCTCTTGCAAGGTCAACATACGCCCACAACAATTTCACGAATCCGCTATTGGTCAACATCTTCTTGACAACACCTAATGCGCTTTTCACTGCAACAACAAAAAATTTTTTATTCTTTCTCGAGGTCGCTCTTCTTTTCACCTTTCTACTCTTGAAGCAACTTTCGTTAAATCTCTCAATCCCCTTCTGTGTAAATAAAAAGAATTCGTCTACTCTTTAAAAATTTCTTAATCTTTTCTCTCATTGGCCAACTTCTTTCAGCTAATGAAAACTCTGCTTTTCTCTTTATAACTCAGTTCGGTTTCAAATATGCTTTATTCTGACAATTTCTCCTTTAGAGTGTCAGATGAAAAGCAGTGGGAAGAAAAATTTTTTACTTCACGCAATCTTCAAATTCTGTACCACCAAACGTCTATTCTACCAAGTTCCAGGCATTCTACTTGAAAAGATTACTTCTTATGAATTATAAATGGAACATAGAGTAGTGTGCGAGTACATCCAGTTTTGAATTTTTTATCTTTGTTACAATTTTAAATTTGGTCCAACAAACTTAATAGTAATCATCAAGAAAATAATACATTTAGTACAAAAAAACAAAACCGTTGCCCTGGTTTATTGTTTTAAACAAGGTTGCTAATCGATAGGGTGAAATGCAATGATTGACATATCTCAAATTTAAAAATCCTTGCTGAGACATTCAAAGTGCCGCAAAGTGTCTTTACCAAGGACGAATGACGCAAATTCCGATTAATGCCAAGAGGTTTTAAATCGTGACTGTATTGATCACTTTTGGCAAATATATCTTTTTTACTACCAACTACACAAAAAATTTTGCATTAAGATTTTTTGTTCTCATAGTGATTTTATTTATTGTCTTTATTCTTGCAAACCAATAAAAAACATTTTTGAATACCAAGGTTTACGTGCCAAAATTTAATAAAACCAATCATTTTCTTTTAATAGAACATCTTTTTGAAACTGTAAAAGTTAAGCGTAACATGTAACATAAGTTGCCTAGTCTAAATGCTATCATTTAAGTTCAATTGAACTGATACATTTACCACAGCTACGATGATTCCCATTCCGTATGCCGCCCCTCTAAACTTCCTCAAAAACATGCGTTTGTTAGCTCCAAAAATCTATAATGTTGTTAGGGAAAGTTAAACTAAATTATTGATAACGAAAAGGAATAGATAAAAAAATCTTTTAACTTTTCTTCAGGCGCAAGTCATATCAAAACATCATCAGGCGCAATGTGCCTGACAGGCGTCCGAAGATAGTAGCTTTACTTAGAAAACAAGCCTTTTAAGAGCCTTGTTTTCTAAGTAGTTCTAAATCCTCATTCATCTACTATATGACTTCTCGTCTTTTAAGAGCCTTGTTTTCTAAGTAATTCTAAATCCTCATTCATCTTAACTATATAATAGCTTTAATAAAGGCTAATAAAGAAAGAGTTTTATGTTAACTTTATTTTCCTTTGTTCCTTTATTCATACAATCAAATTTTATACATTCAATCAAATTTTTTAATAAAAACAACAAAATATCTTTTCAATATAAAAAATAAATATAATATTTATTCTTCTTGAAGAAAAATGTAATATTAATAGAAACCAAGCTGCTTAAAATGAGAAGCACCAGACTCGAGTTTCGCTCTATTAGAGCTCGTCAGTCAGCTCGTCAGTCGTCAGTTTATAATATCATTAAAAAATGTAATACTATTGATACTTGAAAATAAAAACAGAACATCATTTACATTGCAGTAGTTAAATCATAGCTGAAATTCTTATTTTATCTAATCTAAGATACTTCCGCAAATGAGGAAACTTAGAGCAGCTATTGATCGAAATTGGATTCACTGAAACAGAAATAACAGACATAAATCGCATGCTGCAGGCATAGAGCCTGTGTGCATTTTCTGCATTCATATCTTGAAAGCTTTCTTTTACTTGTTTCTGAGTTGCAAGAAGCACGCTTCTTCTTTTTGCTGATGGCTCAAGAGTAGTATTTACTGTACATATGTGTAGTCTTCTTTTTCGGCATTAGGGCGAAATCGTTTTAGTTGCTTTGAAGAGATAAAAGCATCCCAATAGTTTTCGTCCTTCTTCTAGATATTTCTCCTAAAACAAGTTCATGAGTAAGAGTTTTTAAGAAAATTCTTCTTCTTATTGGTTTGAAACCATTTTTATGGTAAATTAGCTGAGAGTTGATCCCACTTATACTTAGCATGACAAAGAATACAACAATAGGCCATCTTTTGACGTTTCCAGCCACATTGAACGAAGCACTCATTTTATCTGCAGTATCTACAGTACGCCTCCTTTAGTTGCATTGTGAAATGTGATTATCCACGGTTTTGTTTGCTTTTGCATCAGGATCAATTAATTTATTTTTATGCAAACTAGAAATAAGAATAACTACCTTTCGCTCCTTAGGAATCTATGAAACTAAAGTGCTGTCTTTGCTGAACCCAAAAGTGCCTGAAAACCGAACTTTTCCTTGAGTACTTATGAAATCTGCTAAAACTTTTCTTTTATTCTTTTTTATGGTTCCTACATACGTCAATGCTTTTTCTTTCTATTCTTTGATTGAGTTTAGGTCAGTAAACCAGTTATCGGCGGCTATATTCCGGCCAGACCCATACAATGGCTTGTACATTCTTTTTACTACATCAGCGAGTTGGTTACGCATATTGTATGGCCCTTTTTCTTGCTTCCCAGCATAGACTTCCAAATTATATAGATATATATATATATATAATTAACTTACAGACCACAAAATTTTTTAATTTAACATTAATTTTATTTGCCCCAACAGACTGTTTCGCCTGCCTGGGCTCGTCAGGGGGCGGTTAAAAATCTGAAAAACAAAATAAATAAATAAATAAAAATACAGTTTAAACGAAGCGCTTGAATTCCGGCGAAAAAGCGTAAAACAACAACAAGAGAAAAACAAGAGAAAACTACGGTTGTAAGGTTAATCGATAAATGAATTTTATTGCCAAAGAAAAAGTGTTTTTTACGTAGCTTGCTCTATTGTTTGAAAATAATGGGTAAATATAAAAAGTTTGCATTAAAAATGCGTTAAAATTAGATTAAATAGTCTGCACATTGGAAATACGATAAAAAGATGCTTAAGAAATGCGTTTAAAATGACAATTATTAGGATATGAATTAAAAATTAAAACAGTAAATTTTTTTACAGGATATAATTTAAGAATATTTTTAGTTCGATAAGTATGTAGTGTAGAGATGGATTGATTTATTTGCTGATCAAGTAAGTGGACAAAGGTGCGATGTAAAAATAAGGTAAACCGAGTTTGTAAATATATTTATTAACTGCCAGCGTAATTAAAACTTTGTAATTTAAATTTACTTCAATGTCGACATTTTGAGACCAACTCCGAGCGTTTATTCAATAATTTATTTGGGTCAGCCTGGAATATTTGTAATTTTTCTGATAAGCATAAGTTGCATGTTTTTGAACCACATTGGTATGGAGTTGCGTGTTGTACGATTTTTCACCTTATTTCTGGCGATAGTCCTGATTGTTTTAATTTCCAAACGGCTTTAGATAGTTCGGTGGAGTTAATTTTTCTACTGTCTTTAAAAGATTGGTTATGGTTATTGTATCGGAATTTAAATGATGTTTCGCAGCTGCCGTAATAAAACTTGTCAGTTTCATCAGTTTTTAGGGAGGCTTTATAAACTACTGAGTTTCTGCAACATTTTCCGTCAAGTGGGCAGTTTTTATCTGATCTGCAATTGC
Source organism: Diplosoma virens (assembly GCA_963680785.1). Lineage (NCBI taxonomy): Eukaryota > Metazoa > Chordata > Ascidiacea > Aplousobranchia > Didemnidae > Diplosoma > Diplosoma virens. The sequence continues at coordinate 5,883,581 of OY796881.1, read as the reverse complement.
AATGTTTGGCGTCTACTTTGTTGTCCGAGTTGTTTAGGCGTGAAGTGTTTTGCTTATTTATCACAGATTTCATATTTGGCATGCAACTATAGCTCAGTTTTATGTTGTTTTTGTTTAAAATTTTGTGGTATTTGTTGCTTCGTGGAAAGTGTATTTTTATTTATTTATTTATTTTGTTTTTCAGATTTTTAACCGCCCCCTGACGAGCCCAGGCAGGCGAAACAGTCTGTTGGGGCAAATAAAATTAATGTTAAATTAAAAAATTTTGTGGTCTGTAAGTTAATTATCTAACCGCTCTGACTCGACGTCATTAAGCACTTTCCTGATGAGCACCGACCAAAAAATGTTGAAAAATTTCTAATTTGCTCCTGGATGAAAACTAGTTGAGCACTTTATTTGGTGGTTATCAGAACAGATCGCAACCATAAACTTTGAAAAAATAAACCTTGGATATTCCGTGAAAAACATCCCAATCCCACCCAAAAAATTATATTTAAAATTTATGTTAGACAAAGTTGAGAGTTTTATTAAGCGATTGCGATGGAAAGCGTTTTATTTCGACAAGAAACAATTAAACCAAGATGAAGAGCCTCTTAACACCTACGGATTTAGAAGTGAAAAAACACCGCCAACAAACAATGACTTAATCCGGTTTGAAAACGATCTTTATGACTTGATTCGCAACTTAAGATACCGTAAAGTCACTATCAACTTTTAAAAAAATTTACTGAAAAACATAGCATCGTTAAATTCTTCACAAAACATAATCGTCCCCGCTGATAAAACTACAAATCTATATGGCGTTGAAATCGACAACTACAAAAAACTACTCCTGGACAACATTACAGCAACCTACCAAAAAACAGAAGATTCAACAGTTGCAAAAATTAACAAAGAAGCTAAAGTCGTAGCCAGCAAACTCAAACTTGACGACCGCATTGAACGTTTTCCAACTCGAAAAGCATTCATCACTCTCAAAGACCACAAACCTAATTTTGTTAACAACCCAAAATGCCGCCTCATCAACCCTGCAAAATCGGAAATCGGAATGATCAGTAAAAAATGTTTAGACAAAATAAATAAGGTAATTCGCTCTAAAACTAACCTTCATCAATGGAGAAATACATCCGAGGTAATATCTTGGTTCAAAAGCATACCAAACAAATACAATTGCAAATTTATAAAGTTTGACATCATTGAATTCTACCCATCCATAACCAAAAATTTACTGAAAAAATCTATTAACTTTGCAAAAGAATACGTCAATATTGATGATGACACCATCAACATCATTATGCACTGCAGAAAATCTGTATTATTTGGCGATCAAAGTACGTGGACAAAGAAAAACGGCAACCTTTTTGACGTAACAATGGGCTCATACGATGGGGCAGAAATATGTGAATTAGTTGGACTGTATCTTTTACACGAACTTAATAAAACCATAAAAAATCAACACCTGAGACTATACAGAGACGATGGCCTGGCAATAATAAACAGTAAATCAGGACCAGTCATCAAAAGAATCAAGAAAATCATATCATTAATTTTTCAAAACAACGGCCTCAAGATAACAAAAGAATCCAATCTTTTACAAACTGGTTTTTTAGATATCACTCTAAATTTAACTACAGGTA